>JAWNNM010002313.1:0-560898 GCA_035044965.1 Lordiphosa andalusiaca | reverse complement strand
GCTGTAAGTGTGTGCTGGCCACTGCAGACTGTTCCAACGAAGCAAAAAGCTGGGTGCTCCCACAACGGCCTCTCTCTAGTCGGGGAGATGTACTCTGCTTGTACCCTCTGCCCACATACACAGATGGGGGGGCGACGTGGTAGTCTCACTGGGACCCAAATTGAGACTAAACCAGCCGTTTCCCCAAGAGATATTGTCCGCAAAACCTTGGAAATCAAGAAAACTGGTTAAGCCTTGAACCCAATGGGTCTTGGTTCCAATATATGTCTATATATACTTGGGTATATATATAAATATATATTTTCACTAATATTGCTTTGAACTTTTACTTACGAAGCAAAAAATAAGGTGTCGGGCGTTTAGCCCCTTGCCGATGAAGCTCAGAAAAATAGTTTATAAGCCTCTGTTGCTTAGGATGGCTTACTTTTTCGCCGATTAATTTTTACTTAGGCTTAGGTTCAATCCTCGTTTGCGGGAGCTTATTCCCTCTGCTCTGGTTGAGTTCTCGAAACAGAAAGACAGAGCACCGGAACTGGCAGTTGAGAGGAACCTCAGTATGGCTGAATTGAGAGCCACTTGACAGTTGGCCTCTTGCGATATCGTTATCGTTACTGATTATTATCAGAGGCGATTATCTCAAGAATGGGTTGGTGTCTTGAATAAAGCCGCCAAACTTGAATTTAAGCCTTAACGGATTAATTGAACATTTTAATTTCTAATGTCTAAACCAACTGAATTAATGTTTGGAATCAGATAAAATGATATCAAATAGATCTTGAGGGGCTTACTATGCGAACATTACAAAGCCAACGTTAAAGTATGCTGCTTATTTCATTTTATTGTGTGGTCCCCAAACCATGATTTCGCATTTTTGTATTAAATTGTTTTAGAACTTTACTACCCTCCTGCCATCTTTCTCAGGGGCGGCAGGAAACGAAACTGTCTGCTTGTGTGTGTGGGCGTGCGGCCGTACTGGGTAAAAGTAGACCAGCATGGTGCTGGAACAGTAGTCCCAACTCTTATTGACATACATATGATGTGGCACACACAGCAGACCCAAGTTTTTCCTCGACACACACACACACACACCTAAATTTACTTTTAGATTGCTCTCTGCTGTGTGCACACCCTGTACTTGACTTGTCAAATACAAAAACAGACACAAGACACAATTTACGTATGGCATCCAAAAAAAAGGGAGGGAAAATATGTATGGCAAAATATTGCATATATGCATTCTGTATCTCAATTGCTGAGTAAATTTGCCGAAATTCCTAATGAAATGAAAGTAAGTAAAGTGGTTTATAATATTACACTTAGGTGTAGGGAGTTTTGACTACGTGCCATGGATTTATCTCTGCCTGTGGTCGAGTATGTGGTATGAAAATTCATTGCACTTGGTTGAAAATATTTTGGAAGTATTTTCAATTAGTCAAGTTTCCAATCACACTTTTGGGGTGCTAGGTAAATCACCAAACTGTTGGTAAATCGAGAACATTAAGCCAACCTCGACTATGCCGAAGTTGTAGTACCCTTGCATGCACAGAAAAAAACAAAGATATGATTTGTGGCTCAATAAATTTTATTCAAATCAATAAAAAGCCGTTATTACAATTGAAGATGACCTGTATCAAATTGATATTTCGAGCATTTAAAATCAATATATTAAGATCGAATTGATATTAATCAATGTCTTTTTTCAAACTTCAATCTGCTTCTTTGGCTACATATTAAAAATAATTTCATTATCAGAATCAATAAACTATTAGTTTTTATTATTTTATTCTTCTCCTTGACTGGGGATTGATTACAGGACCTCTTTACATTTTACACGCATGGAGTGGCGTCGTATCATACACACTTTACGCACAATCTCAATATGTTTACTCTGTGTACATTTAGATATATCTTATGTCTGGCACCTGTATCATAAAGTTGTCCGATTTTCATTAAACTTGGACTGGAGAGGTTTCCATTGGAAACAAAGAACTTTTTTTCACTTACACTTGATTTTCGACCGATCGTTTCAATGGCAGCTATGAGATATAGTCATCCGGTCCGGTTCGTTGAGAAAAATTAGCATCTTGCTAAATTTAAGTAAATGAATATTTCTATGCATTGCAAAATTCTGGGCAAAATTTTTAATCCTCTTTGCAAGAAAATAAATATCAACAGCATTAACCACAAGCCTTGCAAAACAGCTAATATGCTACACTCAGAAAAAAAAAATGTGGCAGTGTTCTACATTGATCGGGATAAATTAATACCGCTTTGAAATTTAAATTTCAATCATGTTTGTTCTTGGAAATATTTAAATAAAGTAACAAATATTTCTAAATTGGAAAAGACCATTACTTTTCGATCTTATTATGCCCGGTTTTCACTACAGCACATTCTTCCATTCCTGAATTCTTGTGTCGGATGCAACTTTCACGCCATACAAAAATCATATCAAAAACCATTAGCCGTGGTAGCAAACAAGTTGCATCCATTTTGGATGTGATTTTATCCTTGACTTTACGAGTAGTGAAGTGACAGGGTATCGATAATTTCGCCTATCGTACGAGTATCGTTACAACTGCCAACACTAACCAAAACAATAAACAGCTGTAAAACTTTAAGCGCAAGAAACAAAAGACAATCGCCAATGCTTAGAAAAATTTACTTTTTAATTTATATTTTCATTTTCCGACATGTTTTTAAAGATTGTGTTTCATTTCATATCAAAAGCAAATTTATTTTATTATTTAATGCTAAAATGTATCATTAAAGAAAAATGAAGACAAAGCTGCTCCAAGAAGGGGGGGTTGTTGGAAAGCTGGCTACGCCCTTGACAGAAACACATCATCTCACTCCATTTTATTTACACCAACTTATCATTTCACAATGTCAACAAATCACAGTCAGCTGTTCAATTAAGGCAAGAATACAAGAATGCAATAATGTTGCCAATGCGAACACCTTATCGCATCTTTTCGATAAATCGTGAAGTCGATGACAAAATCACGGCGGTGAGAACCTAGCATTAATTCAATTAGAATATACTGGCATGTTCCGGTTTTTACTTTAGTGAATTCGAATTTATTGCATGTGTAATTTTTTGATGAACAATCAAGGTAATCTGTATCAAACCTTCAAATTTGCACTTCCTTTTAATAGGATGAACTCAAAATGAAAGGTTTTATGCCGATTTAATGTATAAATTTCATACACAACTTCACCAAATTCGAATTCGACAAATTTTGTCGAAAGTGAAAACCGGAACAGGCCTGATAGAGAATTTAAGAATTGTAGAATTTTAAGCGAATCTGTTTTTTGAATTCCCAACTGGTTCTAGAGCTTTTCTTATTTAGTGATGGCTTGGTTAACATTTTTAAGGGATTCATCCAAGAACACTTTGTACTTGTTTTGTTTGGAGGATGTATTCGGATTGACTGTAAAATTTAGTTTGAATTCATTTTGAATTCATTTGAAGAGATATTTGGGTTTTTAATTAAGATTTATTCAACCTAATATTATGATTAAAATGCTTTTAAAATAGTTAAATTCTTTCTTAATTCACTATTCACACTACACCACACTATTCACTACTATTGACACCTTTTGTGTAGTTTTATTTTGAGTGTACAAAAACTTGTTAGCTGAACTTTCCACTGAGCAGAGACACTTTTTTTCAACACCATCCTGAGGGAAACTATTAGTTTATTGCTATGTTAAGCTGCGTGTAAATTGTTAGCTAAAGTTTTTGTTGCACCACGAAAGAAAGTGCCAACGCACACAGCTAAACAAGAAAAGAAAAAAAAAACACAAAACAAACAGACAAAAGCAGAATGGCAGACAAATTCATTTAAACTTTACAGCTTTTCGCTGACAGAAAAAACACAACAGAATTGTTAGCTAGTGTACAACATGGCGTATAAGTAATCTGCTCGCATGCCCGAACCCGACTGTAACTTTATCAGCACTTTCTCCCGTAGACGCCCATGGAACGTGACAGTTTGGCTATTTTTCAAGTTCACTGAGATGCGAAAAAAGAAAAAAACAAGAAAAAAAAACGAAATCTAATTTTTATACGATTATTACAGAAAACGCAATTTGAAGGGCCCGCAGTCAAAAGAAGCGGACCGGCATTGTGCCATTTTGCCAAATATTTGTGCTCATTGTTGGTTTATATCTTAGTCAGTCGGAGTAGTGGCAATGCGGGGAAAGGAAGGGCGCGTTCGAGCTGCCAATTATGGCCAACATTCCTTTTGAAGTTTGTTTACTTTTCATTTAGACTGCATCGCTGTCATTGCAGTGCCGTGCAACACCTACTCTAGCTTATTAATTTTCATTTTCTGTTTTCTTTTCGTTTCGCATATGTTTTGTGTATATTTGTGATCAACTTGTCGATAATTGATTCTTGCCTGCAATGAGCGTTTGTTTACATGGTATGTTCGATACAGAGAGTCATACTAAGAGTTATGTGAACCCAGGTCAATGAGAGTAGATGTCATATTAAAATATTAACTAAATACGCCTTTTTTCTTAACTTAAAGTACTTTACATGATATTTTAGGTTTATTTGCAGCTATCTATAAAATATATACAAAAATATTACAAAAGCCAGGGATATTCGGCATAACTTTCGAACTATGCTGTTATTCAAAAAAAAAAGAAAAAGCTAAGCTTATACCCTTGCAAGTGCTTGCTTAAGTATTTTTCAAAAATCATTTTCCCTCAAAGACAGATTTTCCGACCGATCCTTCGTATGAGTGCTATATGATATAGTCATCCGATTAGGACTAAAATTTTTTGAACTAGTTAAAAGCATGTGAAACATTAATAAACAAAAAGTTTTTCCAACTAAGACTGTTTTTCAGACCTATCTTTTGTATGGCGACTATACCTTATAGTTGTCCGATTTTCTTCAAACTGGGCAGAACTATAAAAAAGCACAGAAACCCGTATGAATTCAATGTCTGGAGACGTTTCCCTTGAAAAGAAATAAGTCTTTTCATCAAAACTAGTTTTCTGCCCAACTGTTCCAATGGGAGCTATAAAATATAGTCATCCGTTCCAGTCGGTTCCCACATAATAGTAGCGTGCAGCATAAAGAAGACTCTGTGCAAAATTTCTGCTCGATAGCTTCAAAACTGATGTTTTGCTTTCTTCTTCTGGTATTAAAACAAACCCATTAAGCTTTCTTATCCAGATTGTTGAGTTTAAGAACATTTTTTATTAATTTTAGTGTCGTAACACAAATCTCCTGTAGTTTACTAATGCAATTAGTTGCGGCTCTCTTTATCAATTAGTGCCTGATGTCATCTTTACTGACTTTATGCAACATATTGTTATTTAATGGTTCGCATCATATGAATTCCCGTAATTTTTTGACATTTTTGTGTGCTCTGAATATGTAATTCTAAGGCGAACGGCAATCGATGTGAGTAGTGGCATATCGTAAAAAGTTCTCCCCACTTGGTCGGTGTGGTAGACAAGTAGTTGGATTTGCATACTTACTTTGTAACAGAGAGCTGCACGAGTAAGTAACCAAAAAAACAAAAAAGTCTCTACTCGACGAATAATACTCACACTGAGCACATCTAACATCCAACATCCGAAATCATGAGTCATAAAAACTTGCCAGGACAAAATATGTCATGATTTTAGCATACTTATATAGACACTAATAAAAATTTTAAAATGTTGGCATAGCAAATAGTTATAACGCATTTTAACTCAGGATGTGGGATGTTAGATGTTAGATTTACTCAGTGCGAATGGGTGAATGTAAATAAGCATCGTATTATTTATTTTTCAGTATTTTGTTTAATCATACAGGCAGTGCTATCAGTGTTTTACTTTTCTCGTTTGTTTTTCACAAACGAACTGACTAATAGTCATTTTATTTTTCTATCTGTTTGTTGCTTCTGCAAGCAAAATTCAAGTAAGTCTCCAGACGACGAAGATGACAGTCAACATTCCGAAAGATGTACTTTAATCGGTTCCGGAGTTCCGACTTTTATGGGAAGATTTAAATCAACAATGACTAATAATAACCAACTTAAGCAAAACACAAATGAGCTCTATTGCTTGCCCACTCGAGAACATGCCACGTATAACTGTTTTTGTTTTGTTTGGTGCTGAAACCAAACAATAGACAAGTGTGGGGAAAACCCCATATTGTTAAGGCAAAACCTACTACCTACCTTTATTCAATGAAAATTTAATAGTTTTCATTGAATGATATCAGCGCCTAATTCGGCTAATTTTCTTGAAATTATGGCTTAGTAGATGTATCTATATGTAGCGCCTCATTATGGTCTCTAGATCCTAGCTGAATTTTGTTGTTGTTGCCAAATGGGGCTACGATCTCTGGATCCTTGATCATTGTTTTTGGCCGACTGTTTGCTGCTGCTGTGGTGGTCGTGTTCCATGCCATTTCTTACTGCCGCTCTTCTTCTGTTGTCATGCAGTACTTGCTTTCTGGAGTTAAGAGGCGCCTGCATCGGTAAAAGTCCCAAATTAGCTGGAAACTGTCACTGTTTCTGTTGCAGTGTTTCAGACGCGTTTGCCTGTTGCTGCTGAGAACAAAGACGCATATTTGGAGCATTTCCTTGTATCTTTTCCTGAGTCTACTGTGCCTTACAGGAACAACTGGCTTCGGGGCTATTTGCCTAGCTTCCTCGTTCGAGTGGTATCGCAATCTTTCCCAATATTTGGAGCAGGCCTCCGTGTAGATTTGCTCGACTGTTTTGATCTCGAGATCTGTATGGATAGTTTCGCTGCTTACATACCAGGGGGCACCTACAACAGTACTCAGAATTTCGTATAACTGTACAAATGAAAACTTCGTTTGCCCTTTCGACTTATTGATTGTCATTGCGAATGCCAATCTAAGGGGAAATTGAACTCGTTTGAGTTGAAGTGGCACGAGTTTGCCATTGAACATGGAGGCTTCGAAAAGTGTACATTTTTTAATGACCAATCGAGTTCCATTTTACAGCTGTGGTGGGTTCAAATTCTAAACTAAAATTATCGGAGATCTTAAAATGTTTTCCTTACATTTTCAGGTGTGTCCTGGATATTTCTTAAGCGTGTCGTATATGACAAATCAACATTGATTGCTTTATACATAGGTAAAGGGACAAGAAACAGTTTGGTCCCTAGATTATCTCGAAACAAAACCCTACGATTGAAACTTAGTTGCCTTAGGAATTTCTCCGACGATCATGTAATAGCTTAGTAAAAATCTCTAGATACAAAGCAAATTAAGCCATCTTCGATTATATAGAACTGGTATTATTTGATAAGATTTTCTTCTTAGAGAATTTTGACAATCACTTTTTGCAGAAATATTACGATTTGTCAGCAGTTTTGAAATTTGTCATTGTATCTACACACGGAAAATTTGAAATTCACTCCACATATCGAGGCAAACAGGTTTATATCAAAAGGCAAGATTTTGTACTAAATCCTCTACAGATTTCTGGGTTCACCTTCTGGGTTCACCTTTAATTTAATATTCTTCGTTTTGAAGTCACGAGCATTCTGCAACAAGAGCGTCTCTATAACAAGTGCTTTACTCTAGAGACGCTTCACATTATTTTTTTAGTTAAATAGTATTCAAGAGACTGATGAAACTTGATGCTGTAGAAAAAAATGTTTAAGTCTTTAATTATTTGATTTTGTTCAGTTGGTCCGCTCCCCACTTTAATGGTCCTTATGATTTAATAGTGAACAAATGAACAAGAGAGTCAGCAGCTGAACAGAAGAGGAAAATCAGAGCAACAAAGTGAGCAAAGATCTCAAAGCAACTCTGAATTGCAATTTTATCTGAAACTATTCTGTGTGCTATCCAAAGTTAAATCTTTTTTCTTATACCCAGTATCCATTCAAAATGGGTATCATGAATTTGTGTTAAAGTACGTAAAAGGCAAGGGAAAGCAGTTCCGACAGTTAAGTGTGTATTGTTTTGATTAATGTGAACAGAAAAACAAGAATATTGCCATGTGCTTCGCAGAGCACACTGTACATTCATACAGACAGATGAATGTGTTCGTCTCGAAGACTTTAAGCGTTAGAGCCCCAAATTTCCCCTCAACATTCTATAAGTTATAAAATCTATGTATTCTACAAATCACAAAAAGATTCTGTTTTCACTACAGTGGAGCCCATGGGACCGCTTCAAGCATGAATGAATTTAAACACAATCTAACGAGAATTAAGGACATTTTCGTTTTTTTCCTCTGTGTATTTTCCGACAAACACTTTATGATAACAATACCCCATAAAAAGTACTTACAAAAATAATAATAAAACTGAGTTCAACTTGAATGCAATTGTCTCAATCTGTAAATTGACAGAATGCTGCTTTTATCATCATCATCAACATCGTCTGAGGGAAAACAGATAAAAAGTTTAAATGTCAATTCGAAAAAAAGGCAAATAAAGAAAACAAACAATTTTCAATTGCAAGTCACGGAGCACTTGTAGCCACAGGTAAATCTAGCTCAAGGGACACATAAAATCTTACTGTGCTGAGAGTTGAGTTTTTTGGGAATGAATTATTGGTCTTTCTCTTTTGTTTTTCATCTAAGATAGCTTTAGTGGTTTTACTGTGATTCTTTCGGTTAATTGAAAAGTTAAAGTCCATTTTTTACACGGCCTCGTGCTTTAAGTTACTTTACCAACTTATAATTACTCCATGGAGCATAAAATATGTACATTTCAGAATTGTGTAATTAATTGAAGTCGGCTTTTAACTTCTAATTATTAAAATGCCTTTGAACTTATTGACAAAGAACTTAAAATAAATTAAAAAAGTTTGCTGCTCTGAGAAATAGTCAATTTAAAATTCCGCTGCGTTTATTAGCAATTTTTAAGAGAAACGAAAGTCTATGGTGGTAAATCGGATTTTTCTCAAAAGCACAAAAAAATCAACTTTTATGTTTTGGTTTTGTTAAAACATGCCACAAGCCGCAAATGAGCCTAGGCCATTCAAGTGTCACACAAAGGAATACAAATAAATCAAAATCAATATGTGGCCATTTAGGAGAGCGCACACACACTCGGGGGGCACCCCTGCCTCGAAGGTCTGCAAAGTTTACATTAAAAAGCAGCATCAAACGTTTAGTTTCTAGTCGACAAAAAAAAGAAACTTAAATACATAAATCTACGCAACCAAATTAGATTTATTCTTCTGCATTTCTTTCTAGGCTTAGAGCAAACAAATGGAAACCAAATAAGAAGTAAATCCCAGGAAGGACACGCAACATTAACCAAAGTAAACAAAGTTCACCAAAGGACCACAGCGCCAGCCATGGATACGGTGAACGGTGATTCCATTGAGGATGATTTGCTGAATGCTGAGAACAGCTGGAGCAACTGGAGTACTTACACTCCCGCCATCATGATGTACAAAGCCATGAGTAATGTGCTCTCGGTGACCAATCAGACTTTATTCCCTGATTTCAATCAAACCGGCAGCGGCTACAACATGACTAGAATGTGAGTAGACTCATTATACTCTGTACCAGAGGTACACAGAGTAGATAAAGATTTTTTTTATTTTGTGTTGCTTAATTATGACACTAATTCAATTAATGGCCCCTATACAAAGACACATACACTTAGACTCGGACATAGACTTACTTACAAGTGGTGATGTCGTGAAGGTTAAAGGCAACAAACGTCAAGAGATAACTAAAAGTGTTTCCTAATAAAATTTCTGGTAAAAACTGAATTAAAATTGCACAAATTCAACATAATTGCATTTTATTTTCTGACATCTACTTTAGGTTCACTTAAAAACATCTATGAAAGTGGTGAAATTATAAATTTGTATAATTCTGAATGGGTTTTCTTAAATAGTTGAATAAAGTTAATCAAAATCGGCCTTAAAACTATTGAAAACTTGGTCATTTTTAGTATTAAAATATCGCACACATCTTTACCTTGAAAAACCATACAATGGCTTGGTATGGCTTAGAATGGATAGTTGGATAAAATATCTAGGTTTCCCACAGGACACGCTTAAATTGCCAAAAATGTGGTAGAAAGCAACTTTAAATTTAAAACACTCTCAGAAATAATGCCTAAGTAATTAGCTAGAAAAAAATTATGCATTACTTAACTTACATTTTATCATAATATTATTTCATTCAAAGTAAATATTGCATATACAGACGATCGATGATCTTACAATCATTAAAATGAGTTTTGTAGTTTTTAAAAAATTAGCCCTAAAATCATTTATTTCTTATTTTAACAAATTGTTGTTGATTTTTAGACAGTTTTATATTTAGCCTAGAAGAGATAAGCAGAAATAATAATTTTTTAGAAAATAATTTCATTATATTAGAAACTTGGCGTTTTTGTTCTCAATTTCAGGTTTGTTTATCCAGATGCTTTTCTATAAATTTTCTTAAATTCAGGGCAGATTTGTTCTTGAATTAAGAAAAGATTTGCAGTGTCTTAAAATGGGGCGTCTACAATTACAGTAATTAAAACGAAAGAACATTACTTAAATTAAAAAAAAAAAACCAGGGACCGAAAGTAAGTTATGGGAAACATAAAAATTATCACTAAAAATTATTTAACCGATGAAATAGAGGATGCCAAACGTGAAAATTTTGAATTGCAAGACCATAGGCGAGAATCGCTCTACTAAGAACATATTTATAATATTGCCCCTATTGTGGATAATAAACCCCTATGGGAACTACTGAAAATATGCAACTGAAACTTATTTTAGGCCATCCTTCACACCAATATCAGACGTGGAAATATTATATTATTCGGCTGCTCGCGCTCTACTTAACCTATCTAAGGAATGCGGTATGAAATATTGACAAATACTGTAATAAGTGGTGAAAATGTGTTTGGAAATGTGTTTAAAGTTATCAAATAATTGAAGATTGTGAATTATCCATTATATTTTGATTTTTATTCAAAAATTGTATTAAAATTGTTAATTTATGATTTTTATCCTGAAAAACACAAGTTAAAGATAAAAAATAAAATGTGCAAAAAAAACTAGATATAAGGAATGTAAACAAAATATATATTCTACGCGTCTAGGCGTTGTCCCTTTCACTTCTCTATTCACTGCCTTCACTTTATTTGCTCTCTAATACTTCGAAAATGTATCTCCTCTTAAAATCCGGAAAAAAAATATTATATTTTATTATTTGTAAAATATATGGCATTTGACCCCTTCTTTAAGGCGAATTTCGTAATCTTGTTCCGAAGTTCAGAGATCTGTGATTTTTATCTTCATCACTCCCAAAAATATGATTTTTTTAATGTTTAAAAACTTATGAGATTTCAGATGCTCAGTTTTGCACAACTTATACGACTTATGCTATTTTGACTGCTGCTATTCAAACACTGGATTTTTTTGTTAATGGAAATATCGGTTTTATGAAAAATAGTTTGAGTCTATTGTGAAAATTGGATTTGATATAACTGCTTTCTCCGCTTCTCTTCAAAACCATGCCAATTCTGATTTTCTTACATCAACGACTTTTTCCCATAGACGCAATGTTGTGACTATAAATTGAAAGTGTCATTCCAGCCTAAGCAACGATCATTAGTAAAGATTAAGAGATCAAGTTGGAATAAAATATCGATCAGAGACCTGCAAGAGTGCCGGTTCTCTTAGATACTAGTGCACTCGCTGTAAAAGCGTATGTGGTGAGGATTGGCACTCGAAATATGCAGTCAGAACATATACTCACTCATTTTTGTACAAGTATATCTATGACTGAAGGTCAGACTTGTGGTATTTGTTTGTACTGCTGTTTCGGTGGTTTTCCGAGCGGCAAATGCACTCTCACAGCGCACACACCGCAAATAAATAGCGTGTGAACTCTTCTTTGAATGGCATTTATAATGCATTCTCATAACGATTTGTATGGCTGGCAGAACCCCACTTCCAGTTTGCTTAAGAGCCTAGAATATCATTTTTATAAGTCCTTGCCTAATTCCTAAGAAATAGAATGTAATAGAAGTGGGAAGAAATAATAAAATCATTTATGGAAGCTAAATAAAATGAACTTTTTATGTATTGATTCGATCTTTGCTGTCCCCAAATCGAATTTCTAATATTTTTCGACACTTAAGATGTTATTTATAAATTTTGTTTAAGATAAGGTTGACAATACGAAGCAAAGCGTAGGCAAATAATATCTAGGAAAAATATAATTTTTCAAAGCTGCTTATACGTGCGTGAAGCACGAACTCACCTCAACTGTTTGGTCATTTTCTTAGTTTCCTGATTTAGTTTGATTAAGTTGCTTCGCTTTTCCACATTTTCTCTTGAATTGGGTGCATGTGTGTGTATGTGTGTGTGTGTGTTAGGTGGGTTCTGCTCGCCCTGCATATCTAATGACGCAACATTGCCGCATTCACTCAGCCATTCATTTATTCAGTCATTGAATCATTCAAACATTTCCGTTTACTCAGCCCGGTCATGGCTTTTTATTTCCGTTTCAAATACATTACATTGAGGAGGCGCGCGGCGGCAAGCAAATACACACACAAAACCAACAACAACAAATTTCACATTTTAGCCATTTGAGTGTGTACGTGTGTGAGTGGGTGTGTTTGCTTAACATTCGCTCGCTTTCTGCAATAAAATTTCCCTTTACTCACACACACACACACACTGGCATAAAGATATAATTATTATGACATTGCTGCGTTTGTCGTATCAAAAAGACATTTTTCTTCCAGTCAGAATCTTCGGGTTTGTGTGTCCCAAATCTGTCGATACCCAATACCTCATTCCCAGACCGACAGCCTCGAGTATCTTTTGCTTCTGTCATTGTTTGCTTTTTTAGAACTGTGTTTATTTGTTTGCGCTTGCCGCTGCGGCAGATTTATGCAAAACCGAGTCAAACGATGGGCGAGGGGAGTGGGTTAGAATATTTGATACGCTGGATATTTTGTGTATTTTCTAGCGAATCTGGAGTCCCTAGGGGCAGCACAGGAACGAGTGCATATTATATGCATAAGAAATTGAAAAAATCTTAAAATACTTAAAATATCAGAGATAAACAAATATAGCAAACAGGTGAAGTGGAATGGGAATTGGTGTTTGTTATTTGTCAAATCTCCTACTGATAAGTGTAACATGTTTTCTGGTCATGCTTTCTAATGCGATTGTTTGTCATCGACATTTTACAAAAGTGGGCGCATATTGTGGTTGTTCCACAGAAGAGAAAGTGTCTTGAAGGTCAGAACCAGTATTTCATGTCTGAGATATGGCTCGGAGCTCAAGAATTATAAATAATAAATATTAAATCGCTGCATGGCTAGCTCTTTTTAACGGAACTTCGAGATATCCTCAAAACTCAAATGGGTTCAAGTTTGGGAAAACTTTTATCATAATGAACTTATTATTGTATAATTTTTTTACGCAGCCCAAATCCCATTATTGATAGAAGTTATCTGAAACTTAGGACAATGAAAAACTATTGGTATGCTTTAAATTAAGTTAAAAATGATCAAGACCAATAACTTTGATAAACAAATCAAATGTTAACGTAAGTTCCAATTTACATGCATTTTTTTAGAAGTAGCGAAGCCAAAACCAATTTTTAGAACTTTTCTGAAACTGCTCCTTGATCCCGAACCCAATCAGTTCGGCGGGTACAAAACCGGGAGTAAACTCCTCCTGAATTTTTGAAGGTTTGCAAGCCTGATTTTAATTTAATAGCCTTATAAATTTCTTTAATAGTGGACTCAATAAATTTTCATCCATTTGAAACACTGTCAAACTGGTTTGCGGACTTGGCGTACAACTATTTCCATATCGACATAAACATACTGTTAAAATTTTACCAGATATCAACATCTAATAACTTTGAAATAGTGGCTTCCTGTTAAACTTAATTTTTACTTGTCGGGATTGGGATGGGTGAAAAAAACATCAATTGAATGTGCATTGGCTTTAAGGGGGGAAGCTGGTCTAGAATTTTGAAAAAACCGAAATTTTTTTTTTTTGTCTTAAAAGGTACCTTAGGGTCTTAAAAATAACATACCAAAGGATGGATGCCGGTTAAAATGTCTAAATGCCCAAACTTTCCATTCTACGGCAGCGCCTCTCAGGTATGCTTTAAATGCGTATCAACTTTAAAAGCGTTTTTCTCGAAAACACTTTTTTTTAACTGGCCGAAGACATAACTCGAGCAAATCTTCACCGATCTATACAAAATTTTGAAAGTACATTCGAAATACCTTTCTCCGGAGACGTATGTAGGATGCATAGTTTTTTTTTAATCAACAATTTTGTCGTTTTTTTATGGTGAAAATTTAAATGGTTTGTTCAAACGTGCACCATTTCGCGAAAAAAACAAAATATCGAAAAAATCCTACGTACGTCTCTTGCTGTTCTTATGTAGAAACTAAAAATTTTCGGGATTTGGTTCCTGGACAAAAATTAAGGAGGTTACATCTTCGACCATGGACCCGTCTATCAAATGAGGCGCTTCCGAAGAAATGCTGGACAGCCGCCATTTTGAATTTAATTAAAACGGCAAAATTTGTATTTGTATATTAAAACCTAAATTATAAAACCTTTTTCACAGATTTTCGATTGATCTTTTTGTTGAGTCACAAAAAATTCATAAATTATGCCCATTTTTTCACCCTCTAGACCAGCTTCCCCCCTTAAAAAAACTCATTTGAGAACTCAGATTGCTTACCTTTCATGCTGCTTATACATTTTTGTGCTTTTCAGATTAAATTGTATGATATATCAGACAAGTTAACATACAGCTTAAGTAGAACAGGTGTTCAAAAGCCCGTCTACTGGAAAATCCCATTTCAATTTGAAGCAATAGGCTTGCAATAGAAGCAAAAGCAAATGTTGACTTCGAAAATATTTTCCAAAGAACCATTCATCCGATTATATAGAGATTTAATGCCAACGATACAAAATGCTCCTATATTTTGTCTGAAAGCTGTTTCATAAAAATACTTGTGAACCTCTGCAGCACACATGGAGTCAAATCGAACTTTCAGTCTAAGCGCACTTACACTATAAAATTTCCAAACAGTTTTTTATAAATTGTAAAAAAATAAGAGTAAACCAGACTTTGACTAAATAAAAAGATCAATCTCTAAGTTGTCATTGTAAATTTCAAAGTTTATCTTTTGTTACGCTCTGCGGAAATCCAGAAGAAGTTTTTTAATTAATTTTTTGTTACATTAAGAAATTTTATGTTAACCTATGGAAATAACTAAACAGCTCTACGTTTCGGGGCTTGCTCTAATTAGAAAATTCTCCCAAAAGATAAAACGAGTAGACCATCCCAACCTAACATAACTCAATGATGATACTTTAAAAAATTCAGCCAAATATGCGGATAAAATTGAACTCAAATTTTACAAATAGCGTAAAAAACATTGTAATTAAGATCTGGAGACATGATTTCGGCAGTACCTAGCATTCACTTAATACGCTTAATCAACCCAGGCACCCTTAACGAAAAAAGAATACATGTTTGCATATAGAGGAAAACCCACCAAATTGTCGAGAGCTACGACCCACAGAGCGATATAGGGCTATCTTAAAAAAAAAGTAAAGAAGGATGGTAGAGTTGCCGAAAACATTGATGAGATTACAAAAAAATTAATAAGGGCAAGTCAGAAAGACACCAAGCAGAAAATTTGCCCCAAAAATATAAGTTGTCCGTTTTTGTAATATTTTCTTTCTTATGTAAAGTTTACGTATCTATATTTAACATGTCAAAAGAAAAAAGTACTTTTTACCGATAACGTTTGAATTATCAATCAAAAAAAGTGTGCAGTTTCTTTCGGTATTTTCTATACTGTAAAAGCGATCTGAATTAATTTCGGTTTGTTAGCCAAATGGTAAAAATTATTGGGATCTATGTACAACTCGGTTAATAAACCCAATTAAATGACAAAATTTGTTATGAAAGTATTTCACCAAGAAGAACTTTTTCATTTTGTTTACTGATGGCCAATAGCTGGTGAAGATGACCATTTGATAAAAAGTGAAAAAGTGAAACACATCTTTGTAGTTTTTAATTGTGTGTGTGTGTGTGTGTGTGTGTTTGTAACTCTGTACTCGATAGTACTAGAGTCTCAGTACTCTATAATCGATACCCACTACTTACAATCCAGAATTCAACACCTACAACTCCTTACTAGGAACTTAATACTTAGGGCTCGATATCTCGAACTAAGTAAGCAATATTATACGATACTTATTACTCTTCAATCGATATTCACAGCTCGCAACTAAATTCTCAACATTAAGTAATCGATACTCATTACTTGATTCACAAATCTCGAAACTAAGAACTCTTTAAGCTATATTCACTACTTTAGGACTTAGTATTTGATACTCAATACTTGATGTCAGCGTAATGCGTGACGCTGAAATAAAATTTTCCTCCTACGAACATTTTTGGTACCGAAATTAAAGATGTTTCACATCAAAAATAATTTGTAATCTTTCTACTATTTTTGGTGCACAGTAGTATTATATTCAAGTTGACATTCCAATTGTATATCTTTGGATTTGCTTTGAAGACAAACAGGTTAGACCTTATCTTCAGTTTATCACTTACTCGGACTGTTAACGGGAATCAATCATTGCTGTCAGAAACTAATCTATTCATGGCGATGAATATTTATTCAAATGGAAGTTTTCCCATCACTACGATATCAATATATCGATATATCAACTTACCAAAAGTCTTAAGATCCGAGTATAACCTCAACGTATATGCCGTAGTGGAAATGGAGCGTGCAGCATATTCCAATCATACCAATTTAGAGCCAAAATCTCGACCACAAAGCGTACTTTATTATTTTTCTGAAATTTAAGCCTGTTTGCTTATGCCGGCATCGTTTCACAACTACCCCAAAGAAAGGATACTTCTCCTTATCCAGTGGCCATGCAATATTCAAGTAAATTTCTGTTGCCATATTCCTTGCCATGACATTCTTCTGCTGCCTGAGGCCGCTTGAAATGCTCTTTCATTCTCTTTTTTCTCTTCGTCCTCTTGACTTACGTCCCGCTTGCTGCAAAAAAAGAAACCAACAGTTCGCCCACTAAGCCCAAAATCAATAATCCTCTTTGCTCACTAGGCTCACTAACAAAAGACGAACTCATGCAAATCCTGGGCCATGAATGAATGACGGTTTTTGTAAAGTGAGAATTATGCGAGCATAATTTTAATTGCTCCAAAGAGAGCAGGGCCAAACTAATGACGGCAGAGGGCGGTAAGGGGGACCAACTGGTCCAGCCACCATCATCAGCATACATGGCATCAGCATACATTGCGCACATATTAAATTACTTCGTCCCTTAACGAGCTGCATAACGTGTGACCAATAAAAGCGGCAGTCAACCCACTAAACGTCCAGAGTTGGCGCCATAGAAATCCTTCATGTGGGATGCCTATTTAAACACTTCAGCCACATGTGAAAACCTAAGCAAACAAGCGGAGGGAGAAACCGAAATACTTATTAAAAAGATGACGACAGACGACGATGATGAGTGCCGGAGCTGGTGGAACCCCAAAGTTTAATGTGACAGACGGCGCAGAAAAGTACACGGATTTGTTAAGGCACGCGCAATTACACTCGCTTAATGGCGACACAACATCCTGTCGAGGAGCAGCACACTCAGACACTCACACACACACACACACACACACACACTTTATCTCCAATGTCACTAATTCCCTTCCTACATGCCTTTATCCTCTTTATTTTTCAGTTCCAGCACAGCTGATGTGGCTGAGGAGGCGGTGCCCACTCCCATTTTTGTATTTGTGGTGCCCTGGTGGCGACAGGTATTGTGGAGCATACTTTTTGGGGGCATGGTCATTGTGGCCACTGGTGGAAATCTGATTGTTGTCTGGATTGTGATGACCACCAAGCGGATGCGAACGGTCACCAACTACTTTATAGGTGAGTGCATGGCGTATACTTAATGCAAATATCACGTATACCATTTTTAGTTGCTCTTTTCAACTCATTTTTTCAATCACCCGCCCCAATTAACAAAAAAAAATTGTTCAATTTATTTGAACTGCCAGAAAATCGCACTGTTAGCAATGTCAATAAACCAATGCAAGCACTTTGCTACACAATTTGAGTATTTAAAATTTAATTTTTCAATTGATTTTGCTTTAAGGGGAAACCGTTTATAGATTTAGGAGCTTAATTTGAATTAAACATTAATTTATAAGCAGAGTTAATAAACTGTTCGTTTTCATTATATGATGTAACCATAAAAAGGCGTTAACGATTCGCTGGTAACTTGGAGTGAGCAATTGCCACCTGCCCCCACAACAGACAAGTACTTGCCTAACGAATTTTGAATGCCAAAGTCCAACGATAATCTGATTTTCACTGGCGTATTAATAAATACTGCTGCCAACTAAATATGGCAAGATGGTTCCAAACATCTATCGCAAAACTGTGGGAGAATTAAGTTTTTTATACAAGACATATCGTTTGCACCCTAGCGGTTGGTGGTCCAGGTAACGATATCAAAATGCTACGTCCATCTAAGCATTTAACATTTTGAAAATTCTTACAGCTGTTAACAAAGTTTTTTTTAACTGCCCCCTATAAAACATGCAGCATCAAATATGGTCCATTTCCTGGAAATTCCTACGCGTTATTTTCGATTTAGGATATTCCTGATGCCCTAAGTCGAAAAAGCAAAATGAAACAAGTAAGGGCGCTGCAGTCGAGTTTCCCGACCACAAAATACCCTGTTCATTTGTTTTCACTTAATTGTTTTTGAATTTAACAAAATTATCCCAAATGTAGGCAACACTTTTTTCTAGTCCTGACCAACAAGTGGGGGGGTGCTCTTATCAGCTCAACTGTTTCGCTTATAACTCCGGTGTTTTTTGTCCGATCTGATTGTACTTTTCAGAATAGATAGATATTGGGCCTAGCTTGATGTATACTAAACCACGAGGCTCTAACTTGGTCTTTAGGTCTAGGATTTCTAGAGAAGGTCTAGGTTTTTTGGGGATAAAAGGGGGACGGGGTGGAATTTTTCAAATCTGAAACAAACTTGATCTGCGTACAGCATAAATCTACATTCGTGCAAAAAGTTTATCTCTTATAGTCTCTGAGATCGACGCGTTCATACAGACAGACAGACGGACGGACGGACAGACGGACATGGCTATATCGACTCGGCTGTTCATGCTGATCAAGAATATATGTATATACTTTATGGGGTCGGAAAATTTTCCTTCTCCCTGTTACATACATTCGCACAACTTCATGATCCCCCTTTTCCCATTTTCAATGGGAACGGGGTATAAAAAATGGTCTTAGCATTTCCAAAACATACATCTTCATGTATTGCATAATACAAAATTGTCAACACCAAACAATTTCGTTTCGAACAAATTTTTACAGCGAAACCTTTGGTAAATTTCAATTGTTTTCATTTTCTCAAATTCAACCAGTAACCAACCGAATTGGTCAAGCATGATTATAATACCTACACTCATAGAAAAAATATAAAATTTCATCCTTGAATCAAAAATGTTCGAGGTCAGAAGTTCGCTAAGAATGAAAATTCTTGATTCAAAATTGAAATTCTTGATTCAGGTATGAAGTTTTGATCCCGTATTTCTTGATCCAAGAGCTTTAATACTTGATCCAAGTACGAATCATTGTCAAATTAAGCAGAACACTTCTTGAATCAAACGCTAAACATACTCAAATGCAAGATTGATTCTTTATTGAATCAAAAGCAAGCAGCATGGTAAAAAACCGAGAATGTTCTTTCTATTATCAGGAGCTCATCAGATTTAAGAGTAAGATCGTTTACTTCTTAAGTCAAGAGCTTCACAGATTCCAATCATGCAACAATAAAAATTAGTTGTATTTTCCATTTTTTTTAAACTTATTTCATGGGAGATTAATTGTTAAACCATTGAGCAAGTTTTAGCTGGCTCGAGGAATACACAACACCTCAAAGCAGAATCAGTTTTTGTCTGTCAACTGACAATCGAACAGACAGCAATGCCATAATTGGTTGGGAATTCTAAAGCAACGTGAGTGCAAAAATTGCGCTCTCCGCTCGATAGCTTCCCCACACACCCCTCTCCCATGATTAAGAACACTGAGAGAGCGAGTTCAACGCTGGATTCTATCAATGTTGCTCTCTGTTTCTTTTCCCTACTCTCCTTGCGTAAAAGCACCATACTGAGAACGAATTTAGCTAGATTTCCACAGCGAAATTCTTGTAAATTCAATAACGAATTCATTTTTCATAAGAGCGTTCGTTCTTAAGTTATTCGTTCTGCGTTTTTCTGGGTGTACCAACGAAGTTTCTGCTCAGCATGAATGCTGCAGCAGCAGCAAACATTCTTTTGCTGATAAATCGTTCATTTGATCATTACCTATCCTTTGATGGATCGATAAATAATCTTGATTACTAAATGTGTAAAAGAAATCTAGCAATCTATCTATAAAAGTGTTGGATATTTAACGTTATTTTCCAAATCTCGTCGTTCCTCTATCTCTTACCATCTCTTACTAAGATCAGTGCGTTCAAACGGAAATACAGACGCACAGTAGGTTCTTTTCCCAAAACACCTTGCAAATAGCATAACTTTTCAACTGTTGAAGTTATCCACATGATTTTTTTTTATTGGTCTTCAAGCGTCATTGATTTTGACGTAAAGTTCCTTCGGTTACGCCCATAAATAAGGGTATAATTAAATCGGTAATTTCTAACCACACAGGAAAAAAAAATGATTCGATCTAGGACTCAATGTTATATTTCATTAAAAATATGATAGTTGAAATTAAATTTCAAATAAAAGCAATATTTTTCATATCAGTTTGATAAATTTTTATATCGATAGTTATATTAACGGAATATAATAATGATATTAATTACTAAGAATGTGATATGTAATATCAGAATGCTATTATTTAGCTTAAATTTTACATTTGTTAGCATCGAAATGATATGTCAATATGACAAATTTACCAGCCCAAATTAAATTGATATCGACTTTTCTCTCTGTGCATATTAGAGACCTGCACGAGTAAGTAAAAAAGTAACATGTTATTACTCGCCGAGTACGATTACAAATGAGTATGATTACTTTTGTAAAATGTGAGTAATCATACACATTTGTAATCATACTCGGCGTTAACATGTTACTTTATATATTATATTTTTCAATATTTTATTCAATCATACTGCCTTTGCTGTCGGTCTTTTGTTATTCTAGTTGATTTTGCACAAAAAAATTCTGTGATGGTGTTGTATAGGAAGTTCATTTCTCCTAGACTGGGGGTTGTGTGTTCGAGTCCTGGTGCTGACCGACAATATATTTTTTTTATTTTTATCGATTGTGAAAAGAATGAGTAAAAAAAGAAATTATTCCTAGCAGGGATTCGAACTAGCAAATCAAAAACGTAAGGCGGCAATCCTAACCACTCAGCCAACACCTATTTTGTCAAACGAATAGCTTTAGATCAGTATAAGGAAACTCATAGAAGCAGAGTTGAAAGCAGCGGCAAAAAGCAGCTTACTTCGATTCAATTTTTTAGACGATGCCACGATTACTACACGGAAAATACTCATGAGTAGTAATCGGAAATAATCGTAATCACACAATCGATTACATGATTATAAAAAAAATTTTCCTGTACTCAAAAATGATTAATTTTTACCTGTAATCATACGATGCCGGAATCACTCGTGCAGCTCTCTAGTGCATATATTCTTACATACAAAATTTTTTTAAGAAACTATTTGATCAAAATTACAAAATTTAGAATATGTATTTAAAAAAAAATATTCTAAGCATTTTTAGTAAATGAGAAGACAATTTTATTTTAATGGTTGGTAACAAAAATTAAAAAAAAAAAAAACATTTTAAGTAAAGTATAAAAGGTGTCTGTCTGAGTAACATCCCTACTGGTGTTGGTTTTCTTACACCACACCGCTCGTTTTATTCGGAATTATAATCAGTTTTATTGACGTACATTTCGATAGGACAGGCAAGGCAGTCAATTTTAATGCATTAGGTAGAGAATCAACTAATCTAACCATCTAAAAAACTACTCCCGTCACTTATTGATTCTATTTATACTCTGTACCAAAGATACACAGAGTATTTTAAGCATCTCCGAACCCATCAAGTATTTATATATTCTTGATCTAGAAAATAAGAGCTTTTGCCTGCACGTCAACTTTTTGAACAATGCTTACACTCTACACATTTGATAATCAAACGGCACAAAAATGCTAGATAATTCCAATGAACTTTCCTCCATATATAGTATGTGCCACGCTATTGTAGCATAGTGTAAACGTCTGTTCAACACTTAATTGCCCTTTTCATTGCGCTCTGTCGCACTGTGAGAGCGTTTGGCCTTGTTATTGTTGCATTTTGTTTACATTTTGAAGCGTGCAATTTTCCCAGGACCCAGGGCTATAGGCCAGGGAAATTGCTCTTGCAAATGTCAGATAAAATCGAATTTTTCCTGGTTAAAGCAATTAGTTTCGACGTTTTCAAGTCACGTCTTGGGCTCTACTTTTCATTTTACCTGAGCGAAACTTGTAGTTCAAATTTACTTAGGCAACAAATTTTAATTATTTAAATGCTTCAAAGAATTTCTAACATTCTTATGGAAGTACCCCACGCACACACGCAAAAGCACACGCTCTGGGAAAAGTTGTACGGCAAAGTTTTCCTTAACATTTCATAAAGATAATGACATTACCAACATTATCACTTCCCTCCCCGCTGTCAGAAATCATTTTATATGTATGCAGGCCAAGTTGGCATTTATATTTTACATTACATCCGACATAGCCAAGCCCATTAAAAGCAAAGCGCATAAAAATGCACCAAGAAAAACAAAAAAAAAGGCAAGAAAAAATTCAACCGACCACCCGCCCATTTATCCAATGCCCTGCAGCTTCTGTGAGTGAACAAGAATGGGGGAAAAGACAAAATAGTTAGACAATAGTTGCCTAAACCCAATCCCCGCATCCGCGTCTCCCTCACAAACTTCCCTCGTGCGTCATTTCGTACAGGAAGCTTTATTTGAAGGGATTATTGTTATTACTTATTATAAAGTAAACTAAATGAACGCAGAGCTTAAGGAATTTGCATTTCTAAATACACATTGGCAATCATTATTAGTTACAAGTTTGGAACGTTTTAATACTTTCGGGCGAAAACAAATTTCAAATTCATAAGACAGACAGCTCTAACAGCTCCCCCAGGGTTTGGTGGGTTGAACTGGGTGGCCTGATTATCTTACTTGAGTTCATTATCAATGCGCATTTGCATCTTTTGTTTGAGTTGGGTATCCGCTTAAAGACTATACGATAAATACAATTAAGCAATGCGGGATTCATGCTTTATGAAAGGAAGCTTAAAATAGAATACCTTTTTCAATTGTATTTCTCTTTCATCGGATTTTGAATCGGTATTATTAAGTTGTATTTATTCAAACCATAAACAGTAAAGAGCGGGCTTGCAATGCTCTCAGTGCTATCATCACTAGCCTTTTACTAAGGACAAAATGTTTGCCAACCATCTTTTTATACCATCAAAATTATAATCAGCTGAGAACTGTAAAAAGCTGGAAAAAGAAGGAGCGTAGGTCAAAGTCGGCCCTGCTCGACTTCGATATACCCGTTACTCAGTGGATTTAATATTTTATGTTAATTAACAGAGCACCAACATTAATGTTCACAAGTCACCATTATGTAAGCAAGCAGCGCACACAGCTCTAAAAATTTTGATACATTTTTTATAGAATTTATACTCGCATTTATAATTCGATATTTATGAAAATTTAAGAAAATTTAAAAGTTATAATAATTGGGCAAAGACTATAGAGCTCAGGTTCCCCGAAGTACGTAATGTTCGTAATGTAAAGTCTAAAACCATTGAAATGGCTATGCGTAAAGCAACAACAAATGTGGCTGATGGATATAGCATGCAGGGCTTATTTTGAGCTTTTGAGCAAGCTGAGTAAAAGTAAAAGTAAGAGCGAATTATAATTTGAATGCGTGCAATGGTTCTTACGAAAATTTCATGTTTACTTCCCAAAAAATGTGAATTCTCTTAAGTTTATTTTGTAATTTGTCTGACGACCTTCTTAATGATATGACCTAGAACTTTAGGGAACATTCTGTATCCTTCTGTATCTGTATTCTGTATCCTTCAAAAGAAAGCAGCCGCAGCTGACATTTCTCATCACTTCTCATCGATTTCATCTCTAACTAATACTTCTGCTACGTTGTGGACGGCAACAGAAACGAAATCTGTTTGCAGTTGTAATTGCATTTCTCCTTGAGGAAATAAAATCAACTAAATAAACGAATCAAAAATCGATGAAGTGGTTTGTGCCTTTAGCATTTGTCATTCGAACAATAAACATTAAAATTCTCTTTTCTGTGTAGGGATGAGAATCAAATCTTAACCGCATCAAGCCCAAAACGATCCGCCTATTCCCGCCGACAAAACGAATTGCAAGCGAAATATGTGTCCGATCGAAATGTTTTAGGCAAACCTGAGTAACAAAGCAAAACGGTTCGGATCGTTTCATCATTTAGGGTTTTTAATATTTCTCAAAATCGATAATATCCTAAATCTAAATTTTCAAAATCGATATTTTATATTTCTATTTAAGAAACATCGAAATATCGATAATATTGTTGTTTTCTAAAGCTTAAACTTAAGCGTTATTTAAGAACGTTTGCACCTCAAGACTTCTAATGACTAGCGTTGGTGGCCGTTCTATTTGATATTGCCAGTAGCATAATCTTAAGATATAAATGATTCAGTTTTCTGAAACCATACTATGTTTCTCAAAGTACCTTAGCCTTAAGCCTTATAACCTCAACTCACTCAACACACAATACTTGACATAATTAGAAATTCTTTCAAACTTATCATGAGCATCAATGCGAAACCAAAGTGATTCTTCTTTTATAAAGTATTGAGAAAAATAAATTGGTTGTCTTACAGAGTACGGGACTTAAGACTAAGAGACTTTGCTTACTAAAAAAAAACATTAGGTGATAGATTTGCTTGTCATAAACGTAACGTTAAAGTGGTATTCCTAAAAGTGAATTATTTTCGATTTTGAATTCGTGAACACAAAATAGATGTTTTTCACGGAACGACAATGATTTCAATTTGAATTGCTGTCATTTGACGGAAAATTTAATCAAAGGCGCGAAAGCAAAAATTTCCGAAAACAGTGGTAAAACTAGTCCTTTAAGCTTTTTAAATAAAAATGTATGCAGGTTTAAAAAGGTGAATTTAATAAACTACAGGAGGTCAATAAAGTGCTTTGATACAAAAGAAAACCACATATTATATATTCCACAGCTGGCCGGACAGGCAAATAAAATTCCCCCACCGAGTCGTAGTCTTTATTAGCTTATTTTGTAAGACTATACTTGTTAGACATCATAGTTGATAAGACTTTTTATATAACTACTACCATTACGATATTCCACTTCTTTTGGAGAAAAAAATGTTTTCACTAAATGGTAAATGACGCTGTTATTTGACTCAGATGCTGTATGGTTCCTAGAACTAGATTGCTGAAGAAAGTATCCATATCCATTCCGATTCGTTTCCGATCCAATGGGCTCGTATGCATTAATAATTGCAATCAGTAAATAATCATTAAATGTCCATTTTACGAAATACAAAACAAATAAAAATTGCAAGCAAATCAGTTTCAGGACCATTATATAAATTGTTGCTTGGTCTTTTTCAATTACCTTATACAACTATCAGCTTAAATTAGTAATTGAGGGTCAGTTATTTCAGTTTATAATTATCAGATTGTCACACCAGTTGTCAAGGTGATCAACATGTATGAACGGTAAGCAAAATGCAAGCAAAAATATGATCCTGATTTATTAATATTTATAAACATAGCTTACATACTATGAAGGGCATCTATCATAATAATTTGATGAGTATAATCATCAGGGCTGCAAACGCTGGTTCGAACAAAAATTTACCAACTGTTAAGGTTCGAATATTTCAGGTTATTGGTTTTTGGGTGAAGGTTTTGGTTCGAACCTTGGTTCAGTTCATGCTTGACAAAAAATTAACAAAATAAAAAAGAATATATTAATTAAGCTGCATAAATTCACTAGATTTTAGTAGTTAGTTTAATCGCTTTTATTCCAAAAATAGCTCTCGGACTAAAAACTACTCATATTGTATAGAAATCGGTACGTTTTTGGAATGGAAACGGCTACATTACCAATATAATGTTAAGCAATTGATTTTGTAAATCATTGAAAAAGCTTTGGAGTCGAGAATCTTAAAAACAGGTGCTATTATGGGTGGGGTTTTCAAAAGTATTTTTAAATTATATTCTAGGATTTTTATTACACTTTCCTGCGCATTTTAAGATTCAGTCGTTTAAAACCAACCAGATGACAAGTCAAATTTTTAGATATCTACAGTTTTTGTTAGGCCGAACTGAAATTTGAGGTTCGGAACAGGTTCGAGTTCAGCTTTTGTTCTTAAAGAGGTACGGCTTAAGGTTCGGATCACAGTAAAGTAAGTAAGTCGGAATTACGGGTTCGAACCGGTTCGATTCAAACCAGTTTGCAGCCCTGATAAACATTGTAAATGATGGTATTAAAACAACTTAAAACAATAACTTTGTCTCTCTCGGTTTCTAGAGCAACCTTTGATTTCGCATTTGTAGTTGTCTCTATTCTTGGGATGCCAACAACAATATACAAGCCTCGGGCCTGGGGTACGCTTAGATGGATGGGAACTAAATTTGTAGGCAAACAGCTTTCGTCCTTCTGTTTGATTATGGATTCCACCGCTGATTTGCATTTCGCATGTGTGTATTTGAATTTAAATGTACACTCAAAAAATGTTTCTTCCTTAATATTATGAAATTGTGAGCCTAAAATGTAAAAATGGACCATAATGAAAAAATTTAGGTAAATTTTGACCTAATAAGCTAAGATGTGGACTATAACGAAAAAAGCTAGGCAATTTTAGGTTCTTCTTAGCATAAAGTTTAAGACCTTTTTGCTCATAATGGTTGCTGTGTTCTAGTCATGCATATTTTAAAGCATCTTGACCATATCCGTAAAATATTCACGTCACATAGGACCATTGCCAATCCAAGGCCAATGCTAGCCCATTCGAAAGAAGAGCGTGTCAACACGAAGTCGTTAGACCAAGAAAGTCATGTTTTTATATTCTTTATTATAATAAACTTCGAAAAAATAACCTTATAAAACGCAGCGAAAACGGACTACCGTAACATATTTTGTTCTTGAATTTTCGTTCACAAATCAAGCCCGACGTTCGCGTAAAAGCACAGCTTGAAGCTTATAATACACGACATCCGAAAAGCAACTATCTTGTCATCTGTACCACCTTGCTTTTTGCTTTCTGAGTGCTTAGATGAACGATGTTCTGTGATATTTCGACTGACTCAAATCTTTACTGTGTTTTGTCGTACTGTCACACGTAACATCGATAGTCGGCTTCGTTCATATGTCGACTACGTAGCGCAGTACCCAAGGTATTGAATTCAAATCCGATAGAGGGAAAGGTAATTAAGGTAGTGAGGAAAAATGTAAGAAGTAATTTTTTTTTCATTCAAAAGTTTAAAGAATTTTAAGTAATTTTCACCTTATCTTTAAAAAATAAAGGTCTGAAGGCTTTAGGAATTTTATATTCCAAATTAAAGATTCCACGGCCTTAGCGCATTTTTGGGTAATGTTTCCAAAAAATTTTAGAAAATTTATTCCTTGTTTTGGTTGTACGTTGGTGCTTGCATTCCCGAGAACCTCCCATTGACATGTTGCCGCGTGTGGCAGCTTATAAATGATTGAAAAAGCCATTTTATGTCCCTTTTTGTGTATGAAGGCTTTTCTTAAAGTTAATAAAATTCTTTATTTTTGAATTTAAAAAACCATTAATTTTGTTTATCGGTTTGCATTTACAAGCACTTTAATTTCGATAATTTTTTAAATTTTGAAAAAATTAAGGTTTTTTTTCAACATTTGGGCCTACAGCTCTGAAAGCCGTTATCCTATCACATTTTTGTCTGAAAACGAAACCTCTCGTCAGGTTTCTTCTTTCTTAATTGCCTTTCTTCTCAATAGGTATAAAGTAAAGAGTTATGAGAGTTTAAGTGGAGGCAACTTTTGAAAAAATCGAAAAAACAGTTTATCGATAATATCTCGTTAACGATTCGACAGAATTTTTTCATGTCGATTTTCGTGCTCAGCGGTCCAAAATACTTTAGAAAAAGTTGGTTTGGGGAAAAATGCTGACGCGCAGTGTTTTAGGACTTGGCTGTATTACCATTTGCTTTAGTCTTCTTGCCACATCCAATCGGCTGTCCAAAATCCATTTAATGTTCTTTTTTCAAACGACACAGATACAACGATTGGCCGATTTTAATGTGACCATAGTAATTTTAGGACATATCGTAACTAGGAAATATCGATAATCTGCTATATTAACAGATAAAAATCTCTTGCAAAAAGACCAAGAGAAGAAAACATTTAAGCTATTGGATTTGCCCACGAGAGAACATGCCACGTATAATTGATCGTGTGAAAAGCATGATGTGCTCAAATCTAAGCCGCAACTTGACATCGATTCGCCTTGCAACTTATTGATTGTCATTGCGAATCCCAACCTAACTTTGATGCTGTGTAAGAATCATTGTAGTTCTTTGTAGAAAACATTTTGTCTTCAAAGTCGTGTCTTCGATCTTATTTTTTGACCAAAGAATTGCCATTGGTCCATGGTGAGTTCAAATTCCGACTTGAAATATCCTAAAATTCAAAATCCAGTGGCAAAAGTTTTGGTGTCATATTTGGTAAGTCCAGTGCGATGGATAATTTATCGATAGATTTGTACGATACCAATCAACGACTGCTGTATCTTGAAGTTAGAAGTGGTCTTTCCAGTACAGAATTTTTATACAGGCGCCTGGTATATCTGTTTCATTTGACAAGAAATAGGCAAATCAGAACACGAATAAAATAATCGTGTTCCTTCGTGCACATTCTCAAAAAACTCATCCGCCTTTTTCTCACCGGCTGCATCCCCACAAATCTGTCTCTATATCGAATAGCAGTGATTGGAAACAAATAGAGTGTATAATTTGCGTGTAGTTGACTTGGCTTAGCATCTTCCTTTTCTTTTTAATTAAAATGAGGTGGAATCGATTTTTTTTTGGAGAGCTACGTGGCCAGCTGAGAGGTCCCGGCCTCGGGGGAAATGCAGCATGCTGGGTGAGACAGGTCGTTTGCCCAAATGAGACACGTCGCGACGTGTCGGAGGCGTCATCGAAAAACAAAAACTAAGTATATACATGGGTACCAGGGACATGGCCTAATGTTCACAATTCGGAGCATTTGTTTTATTGTTGTTGCTTTCTGTCGCCTTATCTATGTACAAAAGAAGGTAATGAAAAGTAAACAAAGGCAGGGCAAAGTCTTTCTGTCCCCCGGTCTGTCCCCTGATTCATTGGCATGTAAATCGTTACATGTAAAATATGTAAGTTGGGGGGGAAACAATAAACCAAAAACAGAAAGAACATAATAAAGTATGTCGAGCAATAAATGATGGAACGGCCATTCGGCACACAGCAAAAGCAACTGCACTCTATGCGTAACTAATTATAAATGTACAAAAGCATAAATAAACAAAAGCAAAAGGCAAAAGGTTCCTCTCTACCTTTTTTACGCAATTAGAAAAGTTTTCTGTTGGACTTGTTTGTTTGTTTTATTTAAGTATTTGCTTTGTCACATAATTTTTGCCTAATTTTGCCACTCGAAGCTGATAAACAGTATGTATATATGTATGTATGAATGTGTGTCCATGCACCTAACTTGCCATTTGTTTTTTGTTTGGCCAGTGAATCTCTCGATTGCGGATGCCATGGTCTCCAGCCTGAATGTAACCTTCAACTCCTATTATATGCTGGACAGCGATTGGCCATTTGGAGAGTTCTATTGCAAGGTATCACAGTTCATTGCCATGTTGAGCATATGCGCCTCGGTCTTCACTTTGATGGCCATTGCTATCGACAGGTGAGTAGTCCTAGGATAAGACCATAAAGTGATCCAACATGATTTATTCATATAACAATATTCATACGCAAGCAGGATTCGGAAACGCTCTGTGCTCGCAGCTCTCGAGAGCCAGCTCTCAGCTCGTAGCGCTCGGCTCTTGGCTCTGCGCTGAGGTTCTTAGGGCGAGGGCCGTGAGCCATCAACCGGCTCTCGGCTTGTGAACCACAACACTCGGCATTGAGCTGTGAGCCACTGCGAGCCATCAACCGGCTCTCGCCTGGAGAGAAATTACCCCTCGGCTCGCGACCCACAGCTCTCGTAATCCTGTTCAGAAATCACGAAATTTGCAAAATTAAACCGTTCATCCGATATCGAAGAATCTTTGGGATATGGTTGGTCGCTTGCCCGCCAATGTTTCTAAGTTGAAACAAGAAAGAAAGTCGGCCTAGACCGACTATAACATACTCTGTACCAACGAAATTATATGCTCAGCATTTTGATGATGATTTTCCTGATTACTAAATATGTCTAGAATGTATGATTCATCTATCTTTAAAACTGTGGGAGATATGAGGTTTTTTCTAAATTGCGGGGGCACATTTTCGACATATTTTAGATCGAAATTCGAATGAATGAGAAGCCAGAACGTGATTAAGCACTTCCCACACTCAAAATAACGTCGAAATTACCATAAAATTTGGAAATTCGCCTTAATAATTTGGTCAAAACCGATTCACCATATAATTTTGAAATATATTTTTTAACATAGAAAATGTAAGCCAGAAAATATTTTCATATAAGCAGAAACTATTTTCAAATGTTTTAGAAAACACATTTACTAGATTTTTGAAAGGAAATAGTAGAGAAAATTGAGTAAGGATACCAATATAAATGGGAAAAGGGGGATCATGCAGTTGTGCGAATTAATGTAACAGGTAGAAGAAAACCTTTTCGAATATAGTATATATTCTTGATCAGCATCAACAGCATCGATCTCAGCGACTGAAAGAGATAGAGCCACAAATTTGCATGAAGGTAGGTGTACACCGTAAGCAGATCAGGTTAGTTTCAGAATAGGAAAAACTCAACTTCAGCGCCCTTACTTGTTACTCTGGGAGACATGGGTAAACAAGAATACACACGATTATACTTTGTATGCAAAGCCTTAGGGTCAAGTCGCGGCCAGTTATATTGAAAATAAAACTGTTTGGTTTTTTAAATAAATAATGTTTTTTTGTATGCAGGTCCACTCCAATGTACATGCATACCATATGTAAGGCTTTTATCATAAACCAAAGCTAACCCTGTCAAATTGATAAAGATAAAAGGGCTGATAAATCGATCTCCTGTCACAAAACGTAACATATAAATTCATCAAAATTTGACAAGGCTTTTGGCCGCTTTGGGCCTTTAATCATGTATGTATTTATGCGTGCCTGGCTAAGTAAACATTTCAGCACTGTCAGGCAACTTAATTGGGTCGGATTAACTAATTAGTAGCTCTTACGTTCGCCAATTAAGTTTTGAGCTCATTAGCACCGAAACCCAGGAACTGTAAAAAATTAATTTCATTTCTGTTCCCAGCCGAAATAAAAATTAATGAAATTTTTGGTCGAGTTACTATAATCGGCTTATGGCAGGCAGGAAGGCATCTTCGCCCACCTTCATGACATTAACAGTGGCATTTCTTTTTTTTCCCAGATACGTGGCCATCATGCGACCACTACAACCACGGATGAGCAAGCGCTGCAATTTGGCCATTGCAGCAATCATTTGGCTGGCCTCCACCCTCATCTCCTGCCCCATGATGCTTTTCTACAAGACGGAGGAGGTGCACACTATGCACCAGGGTGAGGCAAACACCACACGAATTGTCTGCTACCCGGAATGGCCCGATGGGCAAACGAATCACTCCATGCTGGAGTATATGTGAGTAGATAAAGCCAAGAGCAGGAGGAACATAAGCACACTTAACGCATTTCGTTGCATGCGAAATGAAGATGCAATAAATCAGGGAATCAGGGAGGTTTCACATGCATAGACAATCAGTGCCAGCTCCAAGCTCTGGGGTATCAGATTATCTAGGGGGCGACTGCAAGTCATAAAAGGAAACATTCGAAATGCTAGCTGTGACATAAAACCCGCCACTGTCCTGGGAGTGGGTGGCGCCATAAAAATCGTGTTGCTGTTTACAGCCATTTTGTATGGCAATTTGCAAGAAATCCTGTCCCCTGTTATGCCTGCTGTTTCACATGCAAGGCCATTAAATTTAGATTCACTCACAAATTGCTGTTGCCTTTTTTGCTCAATAAAAAATATAAACAAAACCGGAAAATGGAAAAATGGAACAAATAACACAATGTACGAAACCACTTACTTGACTAACTGAAGGGATTGTCAACTTTATCTTTGATCGACTAACTGTGGTTTCATTTAGCTACAACATACTCATCATGATACTCACCTACATACTGCCGATTGTATCCATGACGGTCACCTATTCGCGTGTGGGCATCGAGCTGTGGGGTTCGAAGACCATTGGCGAGTATATGCCCAGACAAGTGGAGAATGTGCGCAGTAAAAGACGGGTAAGTGACATGTGATAGAAAACATCATTTGAGATAAGAAGTTAACACTTTGCAGTTGCATTTTTGTATCGACATTTTGGCATTGAATGTCAATTATTTGCTGTCCTCTTTGTGATGGTGAAAATAAATTGATGTATACGGATGAATTGTATACGAACATGACTGCAAAATAAAAAGGCATTTTAATCTTTATTACTTTTTTTTTATTTTATTATCTTCCTATATGTATCTGTGCGCCTCAGTCCACTGTTGCTTACAGTGACTTAAAGTCGAAAAAAAATTGAATATTAATTAAATTATTTTTTTTATGATTATTCCTTGTTTCCATTAAAAATGGCAAAAGAAGGAGTATGAAAATGGCAAAAGAAGGAGTATGTGCGAAGGGGGAATGTTAATGTTAAGATATCCATTTTTGAATATTAAAATATCCATTTTTGGAAATTAAAATATATTTTTAATGTTAAATGGATCTTGAATTTTCATCCAATGGAGCTGAAAATCGTCGAAAGGATTTGAAAATATGTATATTTTAATATAAAGACCAAACTTAGTGGAATCATACAAAAGCCCAACAATGGAAAAAGTCAGAAGTCGATTCCATTTAAGACAAAAAAGCTTTTCTTAATAGAACTCCTTTTTCAACCGATCAGTCGTACTGCAGCTGTATGCTATAGTCATACAAGATTGATGACATTTTAAGGACATTTAAGAAATACAATGTTTGAAAACAAAAAAGGGGTTTCTCTCCAAAAATAGAAACAAACCGTCTATCTTTAAAAATGGGGAGATATGACGTTTTTTCTTATTTGCGGGGGCGGCAGGGGGCGTGGCCAAAATTGAAAATAAACTTGACCTGCCTGCAGACATAAGAAGCATATGTCCCATACATGTCAAACCTCTATATCTTACCATCTCTGAGATCTGTGCGTTCATACGGACAGACAGACGTACACACGGACATGACTCGGCTGTTGATGCTGATCAAGAATATATGTATACTTTTTAGGTTAGGAGATGCTTTCTTCTCGATGTTACATACTTTTGCACAAACTTATGTACCTACGGTTCAGAGTATAAAAACCACCAGAGTGGAAAGAGGAGAGCTAAAATGATTATGGAATATCTTGAACAAATGTTTATAAATCTAGAAAAAGCGGGCTTGGCAGACTATCGTGACCATAATGTATCTTTTTTTCTCTGTTTAGACAACTTTGGTGATTTTGCCTAGCATGTTTTTGGGTATTATACAATTTAATAGTTCTGAGCAACCTTACAAAACAAGGCATAATTGTTTAAAACAGTTTGCCAAAAAATACTTATTTTCGTAAGTATCAAACTCAACAAAACATTATACATTAAGGGCCGATTTCTCATCTTATTAATAACTGCTATGTGTCAGATAAGCTTCGATTTAGTTCCTTACCTCTTACCTCTAACATCAAAGTATTCCGTCCGATATTAATGATATTTTCAGAGTAGATCTTTGTTGGGCCTTTCTTGATATAAAGTCACAAAGCTCTCACTTAAATATTGTGGCTCTGGCAGTCTTTTTTTCAGTTAGAGAGTAAAGGAGGAAAAATTTTCCAAATCTGAAACTATCTTGATCAGGTATGATATTCACATACCTGCATACTTCAATTTATCCTCCATCTTTGATGGTTTCTGATATCGAAGCGCTTATACAGACAGACAGAGAAACGAAATGACTATATCGACTAGAGAATATAGATACTTTACAGGGTCGGCAATTTATCCTTCTTACATACAATTGCACAACTTTATGATCCCCCTTTTCCCATATTTAATGAGAGCACATAATTTAATAATGAACTGGCGCCGGCTAAAACTTGTTAGTCAAACATTAGGAAACCCGTTCAAAAATCGAAACAAAGGTACTTGAAAACCTAGCGCGACCTAGCACCTACCTACGGTGTAGTTGCATAAATAGTTTCAATTTAAGCAACGAAAAATCTTTTTGTTTGGCTGCAAAAATGCGGTCAAAGCTCGCCCACTAATACTGCGGTGAGCCTGGCGGAACCTGGCGCTAGCAAACTCCAAGTGGAGTGCAGCGAAGTTTGGATGTTGGGTTTGTTTTTGCATGTTTCTGGCATTTTCAACATGGAAAGGCAACTAACTGCTGACCTGCACTCTATGGCGAACTCTGGTAATGATAGAACTTGGAGTGTGTTTGCTGCCTTGTTACTTTTAGTTAAGAGATATATACATTTGCTTGACTACAAATTGCTTATATTGTTAAGAAATTAAATAAATCTTTTGCCACTAAATAAGGATCAATTTGAACTTAGGTTCAGGTGGAGGTTCAGGAGATCCGAAAAACGTCTATTTTGTTGTAAGAGAACTACTCATAAGAAACTTTAACTTGCCTCATAACTTCTTTTAACAATTTGCCCTGAAATCTTAACTCTGACACTCAAATCTTTTCCAATTTTCTGCCCAGGTGGTCAAAATGATGATTGTCGTTGTGCTTATATTTGGCATCTGTTGGCTGCCCTTCCACAGCTACTTCATTGTAACCTCCTGCTATCCGGCCATCACTGAGGAGCCCTTTATCCAGGAGCTTTACCTGGCCATCTATTGGCTGGCAATGAGTAATTCCATGTACAATCCCATTATATACTGTTGGATGAATTCGCGGTAAGTACTGCAGTAAAGAGCAACCCATTTTTCCTTTGCCACACAAGAAATTATGTAATTTGTGCCTGAATTAGCAGCCGCGCTGAGTGTGTTAAGTGCAGTTCCAACTGGTAGTTCCTTTGAAAGTCACATTGCCACCCGCTGAGGGATAAGTTGTTTAGTTGCCGGCTTGGCCGGAAATGAAGGACTCGTAGCTACAGCAGCGCCACCAGCAGTTGCCATCAGCCATTAACATTAACGCTTTTATATTCATTATGCATAGTTTCGAACTACGGACTTACAATACAAACAAATATAGTGAGAGCGAGGGCTGCCTTTTATGATTCCAGTCCCGTCTCTTTGATTTAATTCAAAGTTGATCCACTTTTATTATTTCGTAGCTATTCACCTTGGCTTGCGGCGATAAAGAACCATTTAGTTCTCAAAAAATGAAAAATAATTAGTTATATTAAAAGGCAACCCTCGTTTATGTGTGCGCGAATCGACTGTTGATGTTCCAGGCGTCCGTCTGCCACATCCGTTAAGCGGAAAAACGTAACTGATTGCAATTAATTTCGCTCAGTCAGCGTCCCAATGACTGCGATGTACATCATGTCCCAGTCTGGGTGTGGATGTGGATGTGAATGTGTGTACGTGCTACTTCACCGTTCACACGTTTGAGCTACCCTTACCCTAAGAGCTCACAGCTCAATTGGCGGCGCCCCTTATGCAAATGATGACGACAACAAACACAACAACCGCTTTGGTGGTAGCCAACACTGGAAGTGCTTCGCTTCCCCCCATTTTCCCTTCTCTATTATTATTGCAGGAGCTGTCGACAGTTTGTCGGTCGATCTACCAAGAGTACAAAATGAAGGCAACTGAAATACCAAAGCATAAATCAAGCAACTTTTGACGTATTTCAGGGCATGGTCCTTGTCGTTCCTTGACTCTCTCAATTCATTCACATGCCTTAGATTATGGGGTTAGCAGGTGTGCAAAGTGGAAAGTTTTAGGTGAATAAATTCAAGAAGCTAAAACAACGTGTCGAAAAATTAGAGAAGGTTTTAGGTCGAATTATTCTGTAATGTTTATGACTTCCATAAACAATTAAAAACTTAAATCATGCACAACAAAACTCGCAGACTGATTTGAAACTTCGGTTTGCTAGGTCCATCGCAGCTCCGATTCGCAGGTTTGAACCACAATATAACAATAGATAATGTTCGGAAATTTTAGTTTTCTAGTTTTTGGTTGGAGTCTTGACTTAGGCTCGTCCCTAGAACAACAACGTGAGTAGCCGACATACACCCAGATAAAGTAAAACGAATATTTTAAGCAGGGCTGCAAACCGGTTTTGAACCGAACCGATTCGAACCTGGAATTCCGACTTTTAGTTTACTATGAGCCGAACCTTGAACCGAACCTCTTTAGAAATTAAAGCTGAACCCGAACCTGCTCCGAACAAAGGTTCAACAAAACTGACACAAAAATTTGACCTGTTTACCGACTTCACATGTTATTAAGTGCGACTGACTCCTAAAATGAAAAGGAAAGTGGAAAAAAAATCTGGCAAAATGACTAGACTTCCTTATAAAATCCCTACCCATAACAGTCTCTGTTTTTAAAGCTCCGCTTGAACTCTAAAGCTCCTTGAATAATACTCAAAAGCAAGAGTTAAACATTATTTTGGTAATATTTTTCGATGAAAACCACGAAATGGATTTTCACTAAACTGTAAATTAAATATTGAATTTTTCCATGTTTTCTATCAGCGAATTCCGACCCAAAAACCACTCGGTTCCCATACAATTTGGGAAGTTTTCAGATCGAATGCTCTTTTTAAAACACATAGAAGACAAAAATTAGTAATGTTGTACAAAGCATAGACTGAACCAAGGTTCGAACCAGAACCTTCTTCCAAAAACCTCGAACCTTAAATTTCCGAACCTTAACCATTCGATAATTTGGGTTCGAACCAGTGTACCGGAGATCCGATTATTTTTTTTTGGTTTGCAGCTCTGATTTTAAGTAAGTAACGATTAGGATAAAAAAATGTTTTCGTTCTAAAATTTTCAAAAATTTCCATCTCGAAATCGCGTTAAATTCGTTGTCAGTTTGGTTTGTTTAGGCCAAGACAGTTGGGTAAAGAAACTGAGAGAACTGAGAGCAAGCCAATTTGAGAGAATAGAGTTGGCTCCGCTCTCACAGTTTCGTGTTTTTAAGGCCAAGCGGAGAGCGCCATCGATTTTTGTCCACATGTTGTTTTGGAATTCCCAATTACCAATACTAACATGAAGAGAAGGAAGGGAAAATCTGCTGCGGCCTTGTGTTGTTGTGTATTCCTCGAGCCGGTTAAAACTTTTGACATGGTTTAACATTTAATTTCCAATGAAATAAATTTAAGCAAAATTGGCAAAAACAAGTTATTTTATTTTTTTAAATTGTTGTATGATTGGCATCTGTGAAGCTATTGATTCAAGAGTAAAAGATCTTGCTCTAGAGCCCGATGAGCTCTTCATACAAGAGAGAACATTCTCGGTTCTAACAATGCACTATGCTCTTGATTCAAGAATGAGCCATCTTTACTTGATTCCAGAATTTTCTACTTGATTTGAGAATGTTTTGTACTTGGTTCAAGTATTGAAGCCTTTAGTTCAAGAAAATAGGGATCACAAATTCATACTTGGATTAAGAACAGCGTTCTTGGATTAAGAATTTCTATTCTTTTCTAACGTCTGACATCAACAACTCTTGATCTAAGTACGAAATTTTTTCTCTGAGTTGTCAGGTAAATTTACAGTGTGGGCCTTCGATGTAACATAAGTGTGCTGTCTGTGTGCAAAGTTTCCCACACGTACAGCACACTTATGCAAACCCGAAGCTAATTTGCAAGGATTTCTTTCCTTTGATCAGGGCTAGTAACTTCTCTAGTTCAGCAGATTTCGCCGATCGTTTGGTTTGGGTTCGAACTTTGGTTTATAGTTTCTTAAACAATTTAGCCTTTATTGGGCCTTAGCTGGCAAATAAATGTGCCTGATTGAAACATTCCAGTAATGTTAATAACAGGACTTTTGCAAAAAAAAAAAAACGGCCTTACATTTTATTTTCTCTTCTCTTCCCAAAGTCGTTATATCCAGAGAAAAGACACTGCACTGATCCAAAATATTAGAAAACTTATTATCTTTATATAAAAGCCTAAACCAAGGGGTTCGGTTCATTAGTTTACACGGATCTTAAGCCGTCGGTTTTAGGAGCTTACTTAAACGAGGTTTGGTTGGTTTGGTTTGGATTCGCTATGGTTCATTTTATGAAGTCAGTTGCTGGTTTTGGACCGCGGAATATTTGGAATTCTTAAGTGAATATGTGCACGCTTTCAAAATGTAAGTCTTGGAAAACATTAGAATAGCTTCAAACTTCTGAAATGGCTGTCAGTGCCTCTCATGAACTCTACAAATCGTACAGAATATTGAGTTTATCGTTTCGTAGAGAAATACTCACACAATTCAAGAAAGATACGAAGTCATTTACCTTTATATTTAAAATCTTATGTATAATTCTTTTATATTATGTGTATTAAATATTTTGAAATTCCCATATTAATTGAACATACATCAGTGTACAACCACTTACCATTTTCCGATCTCACATGTGGCCTTGCCAATATTTATAAGCTGTTTTCCTATGAATCTTATAAACCTAACTTTCACATTATAAGGCATGTATTTAGACGCAGACTCCGAGCTTTCAGAATAGAATAGAATGTTTAAGTACGTACAAAAATATAATATATATTCATGTTTTCTGAATTAGCGAAAAACATAATTATTAGCGACCTTCTGAGCGCGCTCCGTAAACCCGAACCAAAAGTGTATATTGTTATATATATTGTTGGGTTGGTGGTGATTCTAGAGGATTATAGTGTGCTGAAAACTGAACCTTTTATCGGCAATGCTCCATCACGTCTCCAGTATGTTAATTTCAGCTTAAATCTGCTTTAAAAGTTATTGTTTACATTCTTGGGCTCGATTTATGGAAATTTTTTTTTGTTTTGGCTCACTTACTATTTCTTAGCTTTAAAATAAACCATCCCAAATATATCTGCGATTTTTATAAGCGAAGATATACCATCTAAAATACATGTGTTCAAAAAAAAACCATATTTTATGCTGCCGTAATTTATGCAAAAGATGTTTTTCAAAATCTTTATAAGGATTCAATACAAATCTCTAGCCAACTATAGCACATGTATTCCAAATGGTAAAAAACAAATCGAAGAAATGTTTGTGATAAACAGTGAGACTTAGAAGTAAAGTCGAACTTTTGTATAACGAAGACTTTGTGGTGATTTTTTTCCCAAAACACTGCGAATTTGTTCAATATTTAATCAATTCTATATTGCAAACCGAGTTTTAAGTCCATAGGATGAAAAAAAGTTTTTGTCAGAAAAATTTTCCATGAATTTTCCCACCCTGGTGGCGGTTTTTCCAGCATCGAAAACACACATCTCAATTTTTTTCGTATACTAAGTGAATCGGATGTAAAATATAGTTTTCCCTTACAAACTCGCATTGGTTTCCGTTGATTAACAAGGCAATTGCCGTTTTGCAATTTCCCTTTACAGTTTTCGCTACGGCTTTAAAATGGTCTTTCGCTGGTGTCCCTTTGTGCGGATAGGTGCCGAATCGCTCAATCGCCGTGAGAATCTTACCTCCCGTTACTCCTGCTCCGGTTCTCCAGATCACAATCGCATCAAACGGAATGGTGACTACTTAGCAAACCAGCAAATCTGTGAAATGCACTAATGAGATTCCCTTTGATAGACACACAGAAATCTATACTCTATGCCTGCCCCAGTTCGCCCAAATCGCATCGAATTTCGCATTGCGGTAAGTGAGGACACACATGGGACCTCTGGCTACGGCTTTGCTGCATCAACTTTCCGTTCCAGGTGTATTGCGCAATGTCACACAACGTAAGGGTCAAGAGTCAATGCAGCGTCACTCGGCTCCTGTGGAGCAAAGCAGAAGATCCACCTATCAACAGGAGATGCAACAACTTTGGACGGGACAAACATCCACCACGGGTGCAGAGACTAGCACCAGCACCTCGACCACCACCCAACTGTACTCCTGACAGCAACCCACTAGCATGGCCGCCCTGCAGGAAAGTGTGGAAATGCAAACACAAATTGTGTGCTCATTGCCCTACAACAATAACTATCGACGCACCAACAATGGTGACCAGCCTATAGGTACGGGAAGTGGTAATGAAGCAACAGCAAATGAACGCACCTGGCTGTAAGGCGATGTGAATGATGTCTCGAATTTAGAATTATACCAAATGGATATTGTTAACTAATTGACAGAGTGAATGTAAGCATAGTTAGAGCACACTTTATGCTGTGCCACACAAATTGGTCGTTAAATTTTATCATTTCTGTCCGAATCATTTTATTACAAGAAAAAAATATTTTATCTTTAAAATTTTAAATTACACAAGACAACAAAAGTAGATTCTTTTCAGTATATTGAAGGTGATTTTCGATAACTAGAGAATCTGTTTGAAATGGTCCACAACGTCTAGATGTATTTAGTTTTTTATAGTTTTTTCAAATACCTATTTTGAAACATTTTATACACGTTTTTGGGGTATTTGTAGTATTGTTCTTAATATCTTTGAAATTATAGTAAAGTATTTATTCTTAGCCTTCAAGTTGGCTATTCCAAACAATTATTCGTTTTTTTGAAGCGAAGATACACCAATTTGAATACAATTTTTAAATTATCTACTGCCCAAATATGTGCAATGCAAAATCACTGTAGTTGGCTAGAGATTCAAGTTAAATTCTTATGAAAACAGAACAAAATTTGGTCATTTTGAACACTTGTACCTAAACTGGTGTTTTTTCGCTTCAGATATATTTGGAATAGCTAAGTTTAAAGCTAAGAAATAGTAATTTTGGATAAAATAACCGCGAGAGACATGTTTCCCATTAAACGAGACAAAAGAAAGGACAAAATATGCCTTAATTTACCCGAAACCGTTTCACTAACACCATCTAGAATCACGACCAACCCTTTAATATACTGGATCTTGTTGCCAAGTGTTATCATTATTTACATTCGTTGATTTCTAAACACAGTTTGAAGTGTTCAAAATTATGATAAAGTGTGCTGTGACCAATTCGGTTTTACTCCACGAAGTCTCATGTAGAAAAAGTTGTGCGCATTGGTGTTGTATGTTTTGTCAGTTTCTGTCCCACTAAATGTAGAAGAGCGACTTTTCCTATCGCTTCATCCTATGCTGATCATTGCAATATCATTTGCAACCTAACTACCAATGACTTTTCAAAAAAGATGATCGAATCGCTTGAAAACTTTACCTACCTTTCCCCATATCATTACCTAAGATAACACCCCTTGGCCATTTCTTCCCAAAGTGTCTAGGGTAGGTTCGAGTGACTTTTTAGCAATCCATTTAGATATGAATGTAAGTATTTAGTTAGACGCTAAAATAAAATTCTTATATCTAACGATTGTAAGCAAATGAAGACTTTTTACCCTTAATTGTAAATATTTGTAACTACTTAGTTGCCATAGTTACTTCTTTCAACCCGTTTCCACCATTAACCCGCCCGCTTGTACAAAATATCTGAGTTACAATTCATTAATGGCTATGTATGTGTAAATATAAATATGTATTTGTAAATGTGAAGAGAAGAAACTTTTTGCGAATAAAGCGTATTACTTCAAAATTGAATATTAACATTTCGTTTTTATTCATGAATTGCGCGGTCTCATTCGACGAGCAACAGATTGATGAAATTTTAACCCATCAAAGGGAGCCTTTCGTTTGACACGTGGCGCCTAGATGGCGTAACCAACTCAGACCCCTCATTACACCCACCCCCAAAGTTACATTTGTGGTAAAGCAATTTTGTACAAAAAAGATATCAGAAAAGGAGCCGAGCAGTAAATACCCTTTCGCATGTAAACTTTTGTTAATAAGCAGGTTACACTTCGGAATAAGCTTTAAACTGGAAGAACTTAAGGTTTGATTCGCGGATTGGGTTTTAAAAGCATCGAATTCCAGGATAATATTGCTAATAAACCATACTTTTCTGGGCTTCAAAACAGAACATTAACGGTAAGTGAATGACTAAATCAATAATTTGAACTGAACTTTTCTTGATGTTTTCCAACCTTCTAAAAATCATTTTCAATGAACAAATTGGGTTTGTCTTAAAAGGACAGACTCTTTATTTTAAAGTGTTCTGGTTTTGATTTAGGATTAGAAACAAAATGCTTGAAATTTTTAGACTATTTTCTTCATCCGCAGTATTAAAACTTGAGAACTATATGTTTTAAGAAGGTGAAATATTCAATTTAATATAAGTACACTGAAAGAAAAATCAAGATATTTCGTACTTAAATCAAGAATTTAGGGTCCAAAATCTTCAATAAGCCAAGAAATTCTAGACTTAAGAGCGAATTCGTACTTTGTCAAAAAAATAAGCATGATCAAGATCCGATTAAGTTCTTTATGTTATTAGTTTAAGATCGAATTATGCTTGAATCAAGAACTTCTATTTTAAAATAAGAACCAATCATACTGTCATATTTTCTTTAAGTCTACCCCGATTTGTTCTCAAAAATATCTCGCTTTAAGAATTTCATACTAAAATCAGAAAACTCCTGGCTTATTGAAGTCTTGCAACGTAATTGAGTAAGAACGAACGATAAAAAATCTATTTAAAAGCAGGGCTGCAAACCGGGTTTGAACCGAAACGGTTCGAACCCGGAACTCCGAATTTTATTTTACTGTGAACCGAACCTTGAACCGAACCTCTTTAGAATGTAAAGCTGAACCCAAACCTGTTCCGAACCTAAAATATCGGTTCGGTTCGAAAAAAAATGGTGGTTTAAAAATCCTCGAATAGCATTCAGAGTAACTTACTATATTCCCATCTATAGTAGCCTGTGTTTTATAAGACCCTTGACTCCAAAGCTTTTTCAATGATTAACATGCGAAATATTTTCCTACAAAAACTGCGACACGGTATTTCACTTGATAGTCACTTATATTTCTAGTAATCGATATATCAATGTGTTCCACAAACCGTTTTCGACCCAAAAACAACCCGATTCCTTTATGATTTAAGTTTGGGATTAAAATAACTCCTAAAATTTAGTAATGTTTAGTATCTTATAAATTATTGCCTTGTTTTATATTAATATTGTTGTCAGCATGGAATGAACCAAGGTTCGAACCAAAACCTTCTTCCAAAAACCGCGAACCTGAAATTTTTTAACGCTAACCATTGGTGAATTTTGGTTCGAACCAGCGTTCCGGAGATCCAAAAACAAGTATGGGTTTGCAGCTCTGTTTAAAACATGTTGTTGATTTCCTTCGCTCATGGTCGTTTGTCGCTTCCCTTCATCACTGCGATTTGCGACAATGCCGCGCGAGTGCTTGTTGGTAGTAGGGCTGAGATAGTGATTAGATTAGTGAATAAATATAAGCTGTACGTTTTTCAGAAGGAAGTCTTCGCCTTCCCGTGCCCTTTTTCGTGTATGAGGTGGCCCCCAAGCGTTCTTACATGATTTTTATATTCCCATATATATACTTCAAATAAATTAAATAAGAATTGTATATTTAGCTGAGTTTTGAAAAAATGAAGAAATAACTAAGAAAATATCGCTCATCAGAAAAAAAAAATTACAAATTATACCTGGAAATCTACGTATATTTTTTTCCATTCATCGAAATCAACCACATCTTATGTAAAATAAACACCACTTTTGGTGAATACGAGCTTCAACCTGAATCAAGGTATACTAACCATCTGAGCTAGTTCCTGACCCATCGTACTAAGTCCCTTTTAAAGCTTCCTTTCTTTACTTTATCTTAAAAATGAAAACACAGCACGGCGCTTAAAGCCATTTCAAGTAACCCTAGAAACCAGCAAAAGGAGATTTTATAAGTAACCCACAACGCTGACGGGGAATACCTGGCAGTTTAAGCTGTCTTAGTTTCGGCACCGGCAATCAGCGAAACTCAATGGGCAATCCTGCAGCAGGCAGAGTACGCAACACTTCAAAAAGTAGTCATTGGAAGCTATTATTGTAAGATACGTACATATTCGAACCACATGCACATAGAGTCCTCAAGGTTAGGAATGTGTGCGCACTGCTGCTGGCTTAACAAGCAGGCATAAGAGACGAACACAGCTAACGAACATTAAAGACACCATCAGCCGCCGAAATACAAGAATACCATGTGAGTCACACATGCAGAAACAAATCCACATGACACAAGCCACAACACTTTCTGCCCAGTGGACCGGATAAAGGCGGAAAAGTTTGAGGGTATCGGTTCTTGTCTCACTTGTGCTTACTAACATAGTTTTATTTTACTTTCTTAGCTCTTGTACTTCTTGTGGGTTCACTTGTCACTCGTCCATTGTCAATTGCCGCATCATAGATTTGGTGAACCGAGCTAAATGTTTGATTTCAAATAATAATAAGCCCGACTGTAGAATATCCTGTAAGCTGGAACAAACTTACTTCAAATGAGATCATTACAAACTAAATAACCATTAGCACACATTTTTACTCAACTCTGCACACATAAAAGACTGGACAAATTAAACAGACACTGGTTCGATTTGCTTTAATCAATGATTTTCGAATTATAAAATGCCCTAACGGAAAATCGTAAGTTTCTCGTTTGTATGAGGGGAAAGAGTAATTAAAGATTGTAAGAATTTCATTTAAAACTAATCAAATAACAAGTTCAGGCAGCCAGTCAAGTCGACGCATAAAATTTCAATACCCTTACCAAAAGAACTTTCTAAATGGCCAATTAAATTATAAAATGTTCACCAGCACTGTGAAAAGCTCTATATAACTTGCAGTGAGAGTATACAAATCGTGTGTAAATATGAATAATCCGACAGCCTATGGCCGCATTTCGCATGAAAACATATGCGAAACATCCGGCGTCTCTTCACTCTGCTTAACCACTCCCATATGTATGTGTGTTTGTTGGCGCATCAATTTTTTATAAGTAACCGTTTTTGAGAAAATTGCATTTGCCTTTATTTGCTTTATGTGCGTGTTTGTGTGCCAGCTACATAAACCTACATACAATGCTATACCTCTGACTGAAAGTCCCGCGTGGGCGCGGATTTGAGTCGCCCGAGGTCTGGTCCTTGTAATATTTGCATAGATGTTCGCCCATTTCTATGCTCCACTCACCGCCAGTCGAAGGCACTCTCATAAATTTCCATACACATAAGTGAAATTTGTTTTTTATGCGCAAACCTACTTGAAAGCAAGAATACGCGCACTTTTTTATGCAGCCTCCGGAATGCCCTGCACAAGGTGAGTTAACCATAATGTGCATCATTATTTTGGCCTTGTTTTAATTGCTTGTGGGTTTGCGTTTACGTGCTTCCTCTTAGATTCCATTTAACCACACTGAACGCATTTTAAATGCAACTCATTAGGCTTGAAGGAGCGTGTGGGCCAATTCCCAATCAATCGACGCAATGGCTTTCGTCAGTCTCAGATTACAAATATGCACATCTAATTTACCAACTAGTAATTTCAGCTTAAAGAGAAAATTAATATTCATGGGGTAAGGCGAACAATTGAAAGAAGATACTCGTAAAGCAGACTTAGGGAGGAAGGCAACAAAACGTAATTGAAATTGAACAAGAAAGATTTTCCACAGGTTGCCCCAAAAAGTATGCTATGCAGCACTTGTGGGTGGTAGAGAAGATTGTAAAGAGCCTTTTCTGGAGGATAAGAAATCGATTCGGACTGTAAAATGGAAATAGTGTTATTAATTGGATAAGAAAGTGATTCTTCGCAGTTCCTTTTTTAGGGATAAGAAAAAGTTTATTCTAGGGGATAATACACCGTCCTTTCCGTGCGTGTGCGATTATAGAGAGTGACGCAATCCAGCTGTGTCCCATTTTTTTGATCGTTGACCAGCAATTCAACAGCTGTTTGCTCTCTTGACACAAGCCTCATGCGTTCGGCTTGCTTCGGTGAATAAAGCGAAATTTTTCGGCCACTACGGTCCAGGCTTGACCTTCGTCAAAGAATACTTAATATCAAAGCAAAATTTAAGACGCCCCTCTATTAAAAAGCTTCTCAAAATTTGCTGTTTAAAGTCAGTCTGTAGGTTCCTTTCTCTTGTGCTAAAATTAGAAGCAAACAAGCCAAGAGATTGAAAGGAGCTCGGCTTGGCACTTGGGGCTGTGTAAAACCAACGATGTTGCGCCGCCCTTTTTGTACTTTCAAGACATCAGCGATCAACTGAAGATAAATTAATAACGAGAAGATTACACTTACTTTGTTTGGGCGGCAGTGTTATTACAGTTGCACAAACCCGTTTTCAATTCCAAAATTAAAACATCAAAACACAGTTTGTAGTCGTTGGCAAGAGTCAAATAACTTTTGGGTATCATATTTAAACAGATTTCCAAACTTTAGGTTGCATTAAGGAAAACTGCCCCTGATTTTAGTAAAACAAAAACTGAACAGATCGATTAGTGTGACCGAACAGCAGCTATTTTCCAAATACCAAAAACCCAGATTTTAGAGGAATATGTTGTTGTTTTGTTGGTCACAGTATGACCAAGTAAGCTTAATAACTTCCGTCGCAGATCCGTTAAGACCTTGACATCTAAAAACAGCAAAGTTTGTCGGCATTCGTATTCCTCTTTTCGGTCCTTCACCAAACAACGGTATTTTTGGGTACCTCAAACTGGACCATAAATTGAACCTTATTAACATAAGTATTTATCTGTTTGGAAAAGGCTTCAGTTTTAAAAAATTCGTTAGACTCGTTTAAAAGATGTTTTACAATTTAGTCATTCTTTAGTCAAGATGCGGGTTAAGGTTCATATCTAATTTGGAAAATTAAAGTCAAGCAAGAGTCATGATTTGAAACTTCACATGAAGCCTTCTTCCACTTAGAAAGACATAAAAGCTGTGGAAGCAGACGTTGCGTTGACATTAACATTCTTCTTGTGAAAAGCTTTTCAATAATGACATTGAGATTGTTCAAAAGCAATGTCTGACCCTAATGAATGAAGTTATTATTCAGCCCTATTTCAGCATTCGAATATGGCAAGTGGTAGCTCTACACATATGGAAAAATCCGAGAACATTGGACTCAATGGGAGCACATTCGTTGTCAAAACTAATCATGAACGAATTTTTTCACTTCAAGAACTCTTTTTTGAGTACAGAAAATCTTGATGTGAATTGAAATGTTGTTTTTGAGAATATTTGAAATACAAACGAGAGCGTAAGTTAAAGTCGGCCGTGTCCGACTACAAAATACCCGTTATCAGAGTTTAATAGTCTTTCCTAATGCATTAACATTAATTTGAATATTTCAAATTTTTGTAAGCAAACAGCGCATGAGGCTCAGATAAGTAAGCAAAGTTTTTTATAACCTGTATAGCTCTGCCATTTATTACCTGATATTAATGAAAATTTGTAAGATTGTAGATATTGGGCACATACACCACACTAAAAAGTCTGAGCTCGATATCTAAAAAATGTGGGAGATATTCAACCTTTTTTATTAGGGGGTCGCTTGGGGGCGTCGCCAAAATTTTTAACTTGATCTAGCTCTTCCAGTTTCTAAGATCTAGGTGTTCATACAGACAGACGGACAAAGCTATATCGACTCGGCTGTTGACGCTGATCAAGAATATATATAGATTATGGGGTCGGATATGCTTCCTTCTGGCAGTTACATACTTTTGAACAAACTTATTATACTCTATGTACCTATTGGTACAAAGTATAATAATCTGATTTTCTGAACACGACTTGTCCCTCTTTGTAGAAGATTGATGGAGTGAACCGGTTAAGATCCTTTGATATTGGGTCTGTTATCATTAAAGCATGTCAAAATGGTAAGATTAGCTGTTTGATTACTACAAAACGCTACATGAACCCCATTTAAGATATAATAAATTTATGTTTCCGCGTTTGGAAAAATAATGATCGTGATAGAAGACTTTGCGAAATTATTAAGTCACTGATCGATTCGGGGGTTTATTTTCCTTCGATTTATATTTATTCAAGATATTTTTTACATACACTATTTGAAGCTCCTTCATAATATTGTAGTAAGTTAAATTTAGACGAGAGTAAATGCTTATCCCATTTACCATCTTCCAAGCACGCACTTAGCAGTGTGTGTGTGTGTGTGTGTGTGCATGCAGAACGGTGAAAACCATTTGCCTGAGAACACTCCCAAGAAAAAACAAAAGAAAATCGGAAACGGCAGCCCACAGGATTCATTGTCAACTTTCGAGCGCTAGGCATACATGCTTGCACACATACATATGTATTTTAACAAAAGCAGAAACGGAAGACAAAAAAGACGCAACTTTAGGGCGGGTACCAGTCGAGTCGTAAAATGCACATCTTTAACCAACATTAAACAATAGACGGACGAGGCCATATTAGCCCCGAATCACAAATGTGCGGTGTGTGCACGAGTGCGGCCTCCCGAGACATGTCAAAAACATTAAGTTAAGGCCAACCAGGTGCTTTAATAAGCGACACACGATGGCAGTTTAAAAAGCGAGAAACTTTGGGTATTAGAGATATTTTATTCATTATTATCGCCATGTCATTTCTTAAGGTTTGGCAGGGTGCCAAATCCTACGAATTTGCTGGGCTGGGAAGCTCATTATGGCAAAATTTATGGTCCATGGAGATTGTGACCGTGATCGTATAAGTTCACTGATTTGACTGTTCCTCGGACTCTGGTTTGAGAAGTGATAAGTCGCATCCCGTTCAGATTGAGATTGAACAGTCCTAAAAACTGTTATGAAAACTGTTATGAATTATTCTACTCATTTCTAGGCGCAATTCAAGAGACCACTTCTTAACCATTAAAATTAAAGATTCAGAACAGCTTGGGAGAAAGAATTTTTCATTTTGGCTCCGACGCCCTGTCCTTTATTTAAACTTAACACGTAAATGACAATAGCAAGCATCGCGACACTGCGAGGTTACCATTGAGTAGTTGATAAACGTGGGCCGATTGTTGTTTAAGCGCCCTTTCTTTAGATTCTGGTGCCCACCGCTGTTGAAGAGTTCCCTTTACTTAGTTTAAGCAAACAAAAAAAACCATTTCGTGGTTAACTTTTTCCATTATGGCGAGCTTTTCTGCTTATAATGGATGTTAAACCTAAACTAAATGACGCAGCCCGCTTAATTAACTTATTAAACTACCCTGGCATCTGGCGTTGAGTGCAAAACCAAAACCATAATTGATTTTGCTAAAGAATATGCAGCACAAAACAATTTATATTTAAAACGACGAGAACTGAGAGCAAGTAAATGTAAGCCCCGGTTTTTCTGCTGCATTTTCTTTGGCCGCCGCAGGGCAGGTACAAGTCAGCCCGTAGGTATTTGCGCCAAGTAAGTATGGTCTGCTCGTTTCCACATAGTTTTAAGTTTTATTGTTGGCTTGCGGTTGGTCTTAACTAAAATCAATTTCATTAAATTGGATTTTTGCGGCATTGGCATGCATGCGGCATGTCCTGTCCTTGGCAACCGTGACTCAAAGGGAATTGGATTTCGGTTTTCATTTTATTTTCATTCTTAAATTTATTGCAAAAAGGTAACAAAAAGGGCGTCTATTATGTTTTGTTGTTATTTTTTTTTTTGGCATAAAGTACACAGGACCCTGAAAAAATACTTAACGACACGGAGACAATACCGTTGGAATGGACAGATTTTGTATCTAGCTTCTAGATATCTTAGCCTTGGATGCGGCTGATCACCTTTAGATAGTGTATCAGGTGTTCACCAATATTTGGTTTGATGTAGAAAATGCACTGCGTTTGGCGTTCAGTGCGCTCCAAGTCAAGGTCTTCATCGTGCAGCTGGAGCAAGTCAATTAGCGAATCGTTGGTTATGGTTTGGATGCGTGAAGCGTTTAGGAATTTCATGATGCGCTCGTTAGTGTAGTGCAGTTGCTGGAAGTAAAGTAGAATAAAAGAGTATATCAAATTAATCATTTTTTATGTTATATCCTTGCAGAGGGTATACGAAAATTGTAAAGATGTTTGTAACGCTCAGGTCGTCCTGCAATTTTCGCATAATTGCTACTTGCGAAATAATTGCTAAATCTTCGACCATTATAATAGTGATCTAACAAATTAAAGCCGGCTCGAGGTCATGTTATGCTTTCGCGTACATTTAAATGCCAGAAAGGAGTCTGTTTGACTCTTATTAGCAGTCTTCTTGTGCCTGCCGACTGGCAGTCCAGCAGCCGTCTCTCCATGCCAGCGACGCCATACCCGCTTGGGAATTCCACAGCAGCATTAGCGCAAAAAACTGACAACAAAAGACAACGACAGAGTAGACAGAAGCCTTTGCGAGCCCAATTGGCCTTACCGTCTGAGTGTGAGATATTAACTCCCCGCTGCTTAGGCGGTGACGAAAATGATTGAGTGCATAAGTGCTTTGGTGGTTTTTGTTGTAATAAATAAAACTAAAGTTAAGTTGCAGTATTTTTTGGTCAGTTTGTTTAAAAGCTTAGGAGTAATTCTTAAAGATCATATGGAAGAGAGTTCATAAAAAACAAGAAGGAAAGTGGGTGAGGCCCGACTATAATATTCTCTGTATCAACGATATTATACGCTCAGCATAAATGTTGATGCTGCAGTAGCAAACCATTTCAAACTTACCCCTTCAAGATCATTATTTTTTTCTGGCTTCAGACTCAAGTAGAGTTTGGTGGCATCTTCCCGGTCAGCCACCACATCTACCTTGACCACTGGCGAGGCAAAGGTCAGGTCATCGCTATCCGATTCCATAATTGCTAAAACAGATGAGGTGAGAAACAGCAAGGCCGGTCGTAGTTGCTCATGGACCAACAATGTGATCTCATAGAAGAATAATATCTGATCACGACTTAACTCTTCGGGCAGGTATCGCCAAATGCAGTATGAGCAGGCATGCAGCGCTACATTCCTCGTCACACTGGGCTCCACTTGTAGTGGCATGGCATTGAAACCCACTGTATGAAGCACTCCCTGTCCAGTCAGGGCCAGCATTTCGGCAGCACCACTTATGGGTTTGGTCAGAGCTCCTACAATGCCCTTGGTCAGGCCTGCAATAACACCCACCGAGCTGCGTGCCTCCAGCGTATGATGAGCCAGTCCTCCGACTGCTCCTAGCAAACTAATGCCCAAGCCGGTGAGGCCTTGAGTAAGGCCATCGGCAAAGCCTTGGGGTCGTGCACGACGTCTGGCCTCAGTCAGCTCTATGTGTTCGGCATCCAGGGTAAGTCGGTCCAAATTCCGTGCCACCGAACCAGCCAACTTGGTTACCGAATTTACTGTACCGGCCGTCACATTTCGTAGCAGCGAAGCCGATCCTTGAGTCACGCCCACCAGAAAGCCCCAAGGTCCTCGAAATAGACCCTGCACGGGCATGGAGATGAAATCGCGAAGTCCAGTGCTGAAAGAGCGCGCCAAACCGCTGGGACTGCCCAGAATTTCCAGAGAGCCCACCACCCAGCCAGCTCCAAAGATGGCTCCACTCAGGTAGTGCAAGCCCAACGACTGGCCAAAGCGTAGAGGAACTGTTAGAATCTGTTGTCGTTCATATCGTGAAAAGGAGAGCGGCGAATGGTCCAGAGCTATGTAAAGCCTTGACGAAGTGTGCACGGACAGAAGTAAACTCAAGGGTTCCACCGTGAAGCTGTTCAGACGCAACGGCTCGGCAATGTACAAAGCCTGGGCTACCACCTCGTCGGGCAGCAGACACTGTCCATCGGCTAGATGGATGCGCTCGCTCTCCAAGCGAGGAGTGTGCACACAGTTAGAGGGTTCGCACTCCACCAAAGTCTCCAGCAACTGATTTAGGTAGGCATCTTCTATGTACACACGAAACGGTTGCAATTTACAGCGCACAGTCTGCAGCTGCAGCTCATCCTGATAAAAGGAAAAGCTCAGCGTGGAGACGGGTCCACGACGAGTCGCCTGCTGCTCATAGACAGCATCCAAATCGTATACCTGAGGTATGCCAGCGTAACGCCGGTACAACTGTTCGGCACAGAGTACCACTGGAAAATCATATTTTCCGCTAGAGTACAACTGATTGTCCACCTGCAGGTTGGGTAGCTGCAGTCTCAATACACGCTCATCATCGTCATCATCATAGGCCAACATGGTGTCATCGGCGTAAACATTGCAAACCTCTGTCTTGAGGTAATCCCTCTCCCGGCTAGCAGTCTGCAGGCTGAACACAAAACGCTTGACAAACACACGGATCTTAATTTTTCGCTTGGTCTCGCACTCCTCCCGGAAGTGCGCACATTCCGTGTCCGAAGTTTCCGTTAATTGAATGTTGTCTACAAGTGGTTGCTCTTCAGGATGAATCTGATCTTCCTGATCCTGTGGCAGCGTAATCTTCTCTGGCATTTTGAGGCGTGATCGTAAATCCTTCACGGAGAACTCCAACTGCTGAGCGATGTAGTAAATGTTGACGCGTATAACGCGATGTTTATCACAGACCACCACCTTGACATCACCATGGTTGGGCACATGCAGGAATTTCTTCCAGGATTTATCAGTTCTTATGGGTTTGGACCATCCCAACTTTTTCTTGCCCGAGGATTGATCTGGAAATACGGAAATTTAAGGTAAGATTGTTGGAAGATTTAGTAAATTTTATAGTTTCCTTGTAATAAACTCCTTATTTCTTGGTTTAGGAAATGCTTTAAAGGCAGCAGATCAGTTGAAAGCCCTCAAATAATTTGTGCAAATATGTTTAAAAAATTTCTAATTATGTTTGCCTCAAGTGGAAAAGAAAATAGAGGTAAGTTAACGATGGCTCTGCTAAAGTTTGTATACCCTTGCATCACGTTTTCCGAACTTATTTGAAGAACATTTCCACTGAAAACAAACAAGTTTTTCTTACTAAGACTATTTTTCTAACCATATCGATGTCCGCAGATGTCAGATTTCAAACAAACTTTGCATATTAAATTTGTTTAAATGTTTGTAACGCATAGAAGGAACTATTACCGACCACTTCATATTCTTGATCAGCACGACAAGCTTAGTTGATTTAGCCTTGTCCGTCTGTCAGTCTGTTTCTATGCTATCTCCTCCGTCAGTTTAAAGCTATTGCGACCAAACTTTGCACGAAATTTTCGGATCGGATCGGATGACTATAACATATAGCTGTGATGGGAAAGATCGGTTGAAAACTAGTTCCAAACTTAGTATTTCGTAGTTTGCTATGAGTTCCCATGATTCCACCTAGTTTGGTCGAGATCGGACATCTATATGGTATAGCTGCCATAGAATAGTAAGTTAAGAAAAATGGTCTTGGTAAGAAAATTTATTTGTTTTCAATGTAAACCTCTTTAAAATTGGCATTTATTTATTTTTATAAGCTTTCACACAAACAAAGTTTTGTCATGATCGAATGACTATAGCGAGAAACTAGTTTCAGTGAGAAAAACTTTTTTGTTTTCAAAGAAAAGGCCTTCAAACTTGGAATTTCTTTGTTTACTATGCTTTCCCATGATTCGACTAAGTTGGGTCGAAATCGGACATCTATGTAGTATAGCTGTCACAAAAGTAGTCAGAAAAGTAGTCTTTGTGAGAAAAACTTATTTGTTTTCAGTGGAAATGTTGTTTAAATAAGTTAGAAAAACGTGCTGCAAGGGTATACAAAGTTAACGTTCCTCTTATTTTTAAAATAATTTGTATTATCAATTTTATTAGTAAGAATTCTGTAAAAAAAAAACTAGAGCGTAAGTTAAAGGCAGCCCTTTACGACTTCAAAGTACCCGTTACTCAGGGCAATTAGTGTTGAATAACCTTATGCGGCTCAGATAAGTATGCAGTTTTTTTTACTCTGCCATTTATTATCAGATCTTTATGAAAATTTGTGAGATTGTAGATACTGACAATCTTTTGGCCAAAATTTGAAACAAACTTAATCTGCCTGCAGACAATACTAGTCTACATTTAGCTCTCTAGCTCGTCTAGTCTCTGAGATCTAGGTGTTCATACAGACTGACGGACAGACGGACATATCTCTATCGACTCGACTTTTGATACTGAATATAAGAATATATACTCTACGGGGTCGGAGATGCTTCCTTCTGCCTGTTTCATACATTTGCACGACTTGAGTATACCCTTTTTACTCTTCGAGTAACGGGTATAACTGTTTTGATTTTAAATTTACATACAAAATTTAAAATTTTTTTTAGTAAAAACTGAATTATTGATCAAATATAAATAATTTGTATTCTTCATGTTTTTTACTAAATGTTATATATTATTATTAAAAAATAGAAAATAAAAATTTCGAAAATTAAAAAACAAATATTACTAAAAAAAATTACAAAATAATGTCTACCACGATATTTATTTTAAATTCAAAAAATTTTAAAAATTTTTAAAAAGTTAACTTTGAATTCTTTTATAGGAAATCCAAAAACAAACGTTTGCTATTTTGGAACAACGCATTCACTCGTTTTTGTCTCATACATATATGTATGGTCATACGGACATGGCTGCATCAACTGGGCTGTTGATGCTTATCAAAAGTATTTATTCTTTATGGGTTCGGATTAGTTTTCTTCACACAGTTTTATAAATTTGCACAACTTCATGATTCCCTTTTACTCAATTTAAATGGGAAAGTGAAAGTCTTATATTACATTCGGCAGATTGTACTCAGCAACGTGTCGCTATGCTCGTTTAGGAAGAACAGAGGTAACACATAATTTGGTTTGCTAGGGTAATTGATAATTTCTAACTGCATGTAAAACTGGTTATATGTAATATAATGCATCAAAGTGGATTGGCTCATGCACAAGCGGTTAGCTTAGAAAGTGCTTTTGCGCTCCGACGAAAACTGATTTGACACGTATTCAGCTAAAGCAATACAAAATTTCTCTAGACCACGATGCGAACTGTTGCCGCAGCATTTCAAAAACTAAAACAAAAACTGAAAGGCAAAGTAAATCTCTTAAACACATCAGCTTATTGCTACTAATACTAAAACTACTTTTAAGAAAAACGCACCATTAAACACAGCCAGGGAGAGATTGCACATGGTAAACTCCACATCCGGAAAATTGGCATACATTTGTGGTGGCGTATAGAAGCATCTGCTTTGTGGCGCCACCAATTGATTCCACTCAAAATGCTTGCCCACAAACTCGGAGTTGGTGCAGGTAACATTGCTATTCTCTGAGGCGCTAGTCTGGGCCACAATAAACTTGACATTCGTCATGTTGCTGATAATAATGGCCGGAGCGGTATCCCGAAAGACATTCAAATAATGCACATTATCCTTCTCAATCAGGGTGATCATCAGTGGTATCGATTCCGCACCAGATTGCAAGCTAAAGCAGCGCCTGGTGAAGGGCAAGGCCAATGGAATGGGTATAGAAATGTCACGATTTCCGCCCACAGCAAAGCACACAAAATAGACAAAGGCTGTATCACAGGTATGCTTTGTCTTGCGGGCATTCAGATCATAGAACATATCCACGGTGACGCCAATACTGAAAAGGTCAAAAGGATAAGCTGTCTCTTCCACCTCTCTAACTAGTTTACCCACCAATTCTGTGTGGTTTCCACCGATATTAGATTACGATTCTTCTTGGCCATATCCAGTGCCTCAACTTCCTCTCTGGAGGAGGTCTCCTTATGATCCATGGTCAGGGGCAGAGCATGCAGTACGACATCCGTAAAGTTGGTCATTACAAATTTGGAGCGCAACTTGAATATACGACGTCCGTCCTCCACCTTATACTCTAGCATCATGCGTATGATCTCCTCGTTTCGCACTACCACAATATCCACAAAGGAATTGGCACGCAGCACCACATAGCGTCCGGCATTGTTTCCCACCATTTCCTCTAGGCAAATGGATGATGAAGCTATCCAGCTTGCACCGAAGGGTATATCAACCGAGAACAAACCCTTAAGTTCGGCTACCATTTCCAAACTATTGGCCTTCAGTTGATACCGTGTTCGCTCTTTGGCCTGGCAAATGCTCACATCCAATCCGGTGGCATTAATGAACATGCCCCAGGCGGTAATGTCCAGTCCCATCGTGCAGGAGAAGTCGCGTGTAGCCTGTGCCCGATATTGTACCTCAAACTCGTTGAGCCATTTCACATGACGATGCACACGCAGCTCTTCGGCATCATTAAGCGGCCATTTGGGTTTCAGAGCCTTACCCAGACTATGCAGAGTGTATTCAATTGTCCACTGGGAGGAGTCATAATAAAAGAACTTGTGCCAATCCATAGTCTTTAGCATAAACGTATATTCAGCTGGGCAGTTGGAGCGCAAAGGTGCCCTGTGTTTTGTGTCTGAGATTAGTGCGAGATTTCACAAATACACGTAAACACTTACCCAAAACGAAGGTCCACGCGATGTTCTGTGTTATGCGTGGTGGGAGTGTTCAAAGCCTTACGACCGCCTTCAGGTGAAATGACCAAAATCTCCTGGGTGCTGCTCTCGGTGGCCTGCAACTGACAGCTAAGCATATTGCGGATCTCAAAGATGGGCCAAATACTAATCAGAATTTTCTGTGGCTGAAAATCATCCACCACATTGTCCAGTTCAATGTCCTCGCGCAGGATACGCACCCACAGGCTAATAAATTGCTGCGACGACTGTGTGGGCACCTTGACCAGCCAAGGTAGACTATTGTTAGGTTTCAGCGGAATATCTCCAGTGCGCCCCTTGCCACGACCAGCGCTTAAGCGCAGGCTATAAAGAGAAAGAGTAAAATAATAAAATGTTAAATTAGGGGGGGGGGATGATAAATTTCCCAGCCGGCCTGGAGCCGGAGCATTCACCCTACATGAGCAAAGTCCTTGATTAAATATTAACTAGAGGGTCAAGCTGAAGCCGATGATTATATCATTTCCTTACCATACCTCTGCAGAATATAAAGTATACTACCCGATTCTCAAGGGGAGCTTCAAACCCAATTGAGATAGTCGATCTTTAACATCCTCGATTCTGTCAACTTTAAAATGTGGTGCTACACGAACTGATGGAATGCAGGCCTAGATTATCATGTCCCGTATGTCGAACAGTCTGCCTACTCACTGTTCAACACTTGATGACACGATAACCAAGTAGGCATCGAATCTTAAGATGTCGAATGAGTCGAGTGAATCAATGAGTGGTTCAGTTTAAAGAAACAAAGAGCAATTCATGATTAGTGACAAAACAGTCTAAAAACGAAAAATGTAAGCTAACTTCGTATGTGCCGAAGTTTTTATACCCTTGCAAGTGCTCCCCAAAATATTTTCAAAAATAATTGTTTTCCCACGATCGTTTGTACGGGAGCTATATGATATAGTCATCCGATTTGGACAAAAATTTGTAGATTTATCTGAAAGCATGTGAAACAGTGAAATTCCAAATTGCAGGATGCTTCTTTTAAAATCAAAAAAGTTTTTCTAACTAAGACTGTATTGCAGACCAGAATTATAAAAAGCATTGAAATCCTATGAATACGAGTTTGGAGGCGATTCCATTGAAAAGAAAAAAGTTTTTCTTACTAAAACTAGTTTTCCGATCGATTGCTCCGTACCGATTCCGTCTCAAAAACCACTCTGTTTCCACACGTTTTGTGAATCTTTTTAGGTCGAATGCGATTCCTAAAACACATTATTTATATTGTATAAAGCATGGACTGAACGAAGGTTCGAACCAAAACCTTCTCTCAAAAACATCGAACCACAAATTTAGGAACCTTATTAACCTTAATTTGGTTTTGAATCAGTAATCCGGAGATCAGAAAATTTGTTTGTTTATCAGCCCTGCTTACAATGATGAGGTTGTTTTCTCATTTGACTTTAAAATTTGGAATAAAATTGCTTCTAATGCATTAAGTTTTTATTAGTAAATAGGATGTCGCCTGTCCTAAATATACGTTCCGAGGAGCAATACATAAATAATGCAAAGCAAAATTGGCCATTCTTCGAATTTCTGTCAATGAATCAAACAAAAATTAAGGTAATTTTTATAAAAATCTTTCCAATAGTAAACAATTATCAAATGTTCTCTTCGTGTCACGACACGCTCGACTTAACACGACGAGTTCGATTTGCAAAATCACATTTCGTGAGTGCATGTGCGTTTCAGTTTTTAGTGAAAAGACATAAGATGGCACATCTTAACTCCAAAGAATTCTCGTAAAGTGTTATACTTTGAAGAAGCCACGACATTCAAGAACAACGCTCATCGGAGTTCGCTGGACTTTCATTAAATATCTGTGCTTAAATCAAGCACTGATATCACTGGAAAAGCGTGTGATACTCACTGATCTTCATATTGTAGGTTTGTTTATATAATAGTATAAAAAAACATATGTAGTCTTGAATAGTTGAAAACATTTTGGCAGAATTTGATGAATAAACGGATGAAAATCAGGCTAAAGAATAAAATCGGGAGTGTCGTGTTGTTTTAAAAAAAAATGTTCACCGTGCGTGTTTTAAATATGCCATTCGTGTAAGAGTCGTGTCGTGTTGAAAATATTCAACACGCGATCATCTCTACTTGGACTTCTTTTACAATAATTAAGGCAGAATTAAAAGCAATCTTTGAATAGAAAAAAGGTTATGAGATCATATCGTATTTGCCGCAAATTTTATGGTAAGTCTTGTCGGTATACTCACGCAAGAGCTTTAGGATTTAAGGTAGAGATGAGAAATAAGTTTATGAAACGTTTTGCAAACTTCCATACTTTCGAAAATACCTTTCCACACAGATTTCGGGCTTAATACTTGAGTAGGATTTTAAGGCTTTAGACTCGCCAAGATTAAGGACGATTTAAGAACTTTTCGAACAGCTGTATCTATAAAAGTCTAAAAGAACGAATCCGTCGAGCTGATTTAAATAATATTCGGGGAGTTTTCCTTAAAAGCAGACTAGAACAGAGTTAAGTTTTGGGCGATTTTATAAACTGGAGTCACAGAAACTCTAGAACACGATTGGCATTCGCCAAAGATCCTCCTGGATTTCCAATTCAAACTTACCCATATAATAACCGGGCCTCATTAAGGATGTGTGACCCCTAACCTATCCTTTAAAGTTGGTGCAACTTTGAAAGCTCAAAATTAGCTTTCCGCTCTGATTCGTAATAAAACCGGGTCGATGTACTAAAGAACAGACTTTAGGTATTCAAAATTAAGTTTTAGAATTCATGGAATAACCTATTGTCGAAGTCTACTGATGATAGACCTGGAGGTTCTTGAAGCAACTGTGAAGTCCACTTTGATATTTGAATCTAATAATTATGATATCTTTGCAGACCTCGAGACTGCTACATCTAATTTATCATTAGGAAATGTGCTAACTCACCGCATATTAATATCCGCATTTCGCACCACCGTTTGATAGATGGAGGAACGCCCCTTGTCAGCAAGTAGATACTCCAATGGACTGTTGTCATCATATTGCTTGCCCTCTCGCCGAAACTCGGTGACCAGCTCATAGGGCACCATGCTGATTAGCTCGATTTGACCCTTGACCAAGATATACACCTGAGTGGCGGATAGTTTGCCCACTTTGATGGTAATGCAACGTTTGCCCACTCTCAGATGTCGCACGCGTAGTTCGTCGTCAAACTTTAGAGCGATGTGCACGGATTCACTTGACTCGATCTGCTGTGTCTTTGGATTTTTAATAAAGAATGTCAACTCCTGGCTCTGATAGTCGCTGCGAAAGTAATAGAGCTGCAACTCATAGGGAGCCACCTGAATGCGTTCGCCTGTATTTGTCTGGCCAAAACTGAAATGAGCCTGCATCCGGTTGACCACAACACATTTGGGCATCAGGGCGTGCGGATGTTCGCTCTCCTGTAACAATTCCTGCCAATGCTGTTTGGAACTAAGCAGCGTATGGATAACACAGGGGCCACAGTTGAAGCGCAGCTTATCCACCACCAGATTCGTCTGCAGTGAGCGCTGGCGATTGTTGAAACGCGTGTAGCTCTGAAATTTCAACGGTTCCACTATATCCATCATGTTGAGAAAGCCATAGTCCAGGCATTTGACGCGACTGCGGAAGTTCGTCTCCAAGCTGAAATCGTTGTGATTATAGAAGGATGCATGGCACTGCAGATCCTCCACATTCAGGGTGAGAAACGTCTGACTAATATCGGTGGTACGCTTCAGTTTGTATTGTTTGAGGAGTGGCGGCAGCTCATTGTGCGCATCCGGCTGATTAATGAAATTCAGCTCTATGTCCTGGCAGCAGAGTAACAGTTGCAATTTGGGCACCATTTCGGCTCGGAAGGTGGTATCAATGCGCATGCAACCCACCAGAACTTTGGGATGCAAAATGAATTCGTTATCTCCATCAGTCTTAAAGTCCTGCTCAATGCGGCTGCCGTCGATCTGAAGGAGCAAATAATACAGCAACTATAATGTGATGTTAGATCTGCGTTACCTACCGATTGTAGTTCTTCATCCTCATCGCCATCAAAACAGGTGCCATCCACAGAGATGAGGGACTGCATTATGACCACCCGCCAGATGTTGGCACATATTTGACGATCTGGTGGGGTCAATTGCTTGCTGGCTGTTTCCGACAGCTCAAAATCACAGTAGGGCAGAAAAGTCTCATGGGTTTCACTGAAGTACTCCATGCGGCATCTGATTTGTATGGGGTTGTTAACCTAAATATTGGACAGGTGAGAAGAGTTTTACTAATGAATTGGGGCTTTTAGTTTTTAAGCGCAGGTGTCTAGTTCTTATGCATTGATTGACTGCTCAATTTAGTAGACTTATCAGATCCGAGCCCTGCATCCATGACCTGGAACTTTGTTATCATTTTCAGAAAATCGCGTCTCGGCTTATATTATTGAAAGGAAGCACCTCGAGGAGTCGTTTTAACTCTTTTTATGGCAACCGAAGAAGATGGTTTCACAAGTGTGAAAAAAGCAGCGAATATTGATATTTTCTTTTGATGATTACAGCTCGTTCGGATGAAAAGCTAACATCAATTTAAAATTAAACGGATATTTTAATAACCCAAAAGGGATATGAATGAGTATCCAGTCTAAATGGAAGCCAAAGTAATCCAATGAATCATCAGAAGGCACATTTAGAGTCTCAACTTCGCCTCAATTCAAACCGTATAACACGTATACTTCGGACTTTCTCGTTTTTATTCCATTTTCCTTGCAAAGGTATCAACAAACTTGGTTGGGTTTGCTGCCAAACCATGCCGACCGTGATATACAAGGTAGAATTAGTTACTCTAGCTTGTACAAATATAAATTTCTTCAATAGTATTGGTAATTGCACTGCCATAAGCAACGTTTGCGCACTTTTGAATGTCGTTGTATACTCACCGGCATGGGTACGGGAAAGATATGTATGCTGCTCATTTGACGTGGCTGTGGATACCGCCAACATATAATGCCATAGTTTTTCTTAATGATCTGCACCTGATATGGTAAAGGAAGAACCGATTCTGTGTTGAGATACACAAACTGAAAGGCGCCTGCCCTAAGATCATCTTGATAGAATTCGGCATTGGTCTTCGTTGTGTTCCTGGAACGTTGGATGGAGCTCAGAGAAGGGGTGAACTTCATTAAGGCCCCTGGTGGCGGTTCTTCGGGTTCTCCCATTATGGGACGATGCTTAAGAAAGTCCTGCCACTCCAGTCGGGCAAAGTCCAGTAACCGTTGTAGTCCCGCTCGAGCATTGCGCAACTGCAGCATGATCAGTATGCTGGCATCAATATGCAGTAAATTCAGCTTAAGAGTGGCACTGATCAGCAGCTGATCACACCAGGACTCACTCAACAGATCGGCCGACAAACGCATGAGCAGAGGATGCAATAATATCTTATCGCCCGCCTGCACATAGAAGGCTCCTAAAGTGGAGCGTATGGAAGCTTTTTGTGGACGTGCCATGAACTTGATGCGCGTGCTGAGATCCAGACAAACGGCACTGCACTTGTATGTGCGTTTGTCATCGTAGAACTTTACGGTGACCCTATCACAGGTCAAATGCAAACGATCCGCACTTAGACACTGCATTTGCAGTTGACCCAATTTGGTGGTCTGCACCACGGGACGTACGCTGCGTAAGGCAAAGCAGGGACTTTCGTGCAGCACCGAGTAGATGTGTATCAGATCACTGGTCAGCTGTTTGAGACTGCTCTCACATAGACGCAGTATAATGGGCTTGCCAAGCTCCACATCCACTTCCGTCTGTTGCGAGCGATCCTTGTGTGTCTTGATGGTAAGCAGCGGTGGTGGTATACCCGAGCTGCCCTTGTCACCCGCCAAAGTATCGAAAATGGTTTCGCTGAATTGCCGAGTTGACGAATCGCTATCGCGCTGCGTGCCCAGATCTCCCACATTCACATTGAAATTGAAAATGGAGGCCTGTGTAATGGCGGCCCTTACATTTTGGCTGGACATAAAGCTGGGCTGGGCCACAGTTATCAGTATAAGGGGTCTCATCACCGGCTGCTCCAGCTCCGGTAGTTCCAACACATCATAGATTTTCAGCACAAAAATTCCAGCCACAAATGAAACACTTTGAGGATAAGCACACTTGATGTTTGGACGATCCAAGGATTTGTATGAGGTTTTCTGAGATACCATGAAATTTCTGCCCATATGTATACCAGAATCACTCTGAGAGGAACACTGCGTGGTACATTTGGCATCCAGAAAACTAGCGCGCGCCTCTGGAATGCTTAGTTTGCTGCTACTTTTAAGCGGAGCACTACGTTTCTGTACCGATTCCACACTTCTACGGCTCCTGAGCGAGATTTTATCCGAATACACCGAGCTGTATGCTGTTGTAGCCGAGATAGTATCTGTGGTAGCTCCATGCTGTGAGTACTCGTATGGACTGATGCAGACCTGCTGAAGGACGCTCTGTAATCGCTGTAAGCGCACTATGATGCACGAGATCAAACTGATCTGGTGTGTGGTTAGGGTGGCCACAAAATCCGTCACACAATTATACTCCACATTCTTTCCGCATACCAGATAGCGATCATAGCTTATGGCCGGTGCATAGATGGCTATAAAATCGAAACCACTGAAGATGTTCATGTGCTCCAATTCGGTGGCATGCTGCTGGTTATTCCACTCAAAGGCCGGATTACTATGATCACTGGCTCGCTTCTCCTCCAAGCGATACTTTTGCGTTTGTGCCCAGTTGCCGGTGGAGAGCGAAATGTTCTTGACGCTCAACTCATATTGACGATCCTCGACCAAAGCTCCCGGTGTACTGAGCATATTCAGTTCAGCTGCCTTATGGTAGATATCTTGGCGTATTAGCTGACGCACCAAGGGATTTTCCAGGCTGGGTGTCAATTTCACACTCTCGATCTGTAATAGGAAAAGAGAGAAATTATTAGATGGAGATACATTTACTCTGTACCAGAGATACACAGAGTATTTTAAGTTTGTGCAAAAGTATGTAACAGCCGGAAATATAATTTTCTCGATCAGCATCAACAGTCGAGTCGATATAGCCATTATCGTCTGTCCGTCTGTTCGCATGAACGCACAGATCTCAGAGATGGAGAGGTAGAGGATTGATGTGTATGGGACAACAACTTCTTACACTTGCAGGCAGATCAAGTTTATTTTCAATTTTAGCCATGCCCACTATTGCCCCCGCATTTTGGAAAAAACGCCATATCTTCCATAGTTTTAAATATGGATGGCTCGTACCTTCTAGACATATTTAGTAATCAGGATTACTTATCAGTCCGCCAAAGCATTGGAAAAGATCGGATGGTTGGATAGGATGGATGGATCCTACTGGTTGCTGTTGCAGTGCACTAGCAGCGCTGCTTTCAAATTTATTTTACAACCATTTTGACCACCTACTTTTTATTTTTACTCTACCTTTTTTCCATTTTTCTGATCATTTTCGATAGTATATAAAAAAAAACGAATCGTCTTTTGATGCCATCCAACAACTAGAATATCATTTGGAAAACGTTTTTAACTGCCCAAGCCTGCTTTATGGCCCCATCTACAAAATACCCTGTTCATTAGTTTTAATTTATTTCTTTTTGCATTTGAATGTAACCGGTTTTTGGCACAGCTGTTAAAGGGTCATCCTGGAAAAAGGAAACATCATTTAGCTGTTCTAACGGTTCTAGGTTTTTGTCAAAATGGATAGATATTTGCCCTTGCTAAATGTATATTAAACCACGAGGCTCTGACTTTAAAATTGGGGATCTACGGGTTTTTTTTTTTGGTCATGGATCTGACGGTTTTTTTGGTGATAAAAGTGGAAGGGGGAGAATTTTTAAAATCTGAAACAAACTTGATCTGCGTAAGGTATACACCTACCTTCATGCTAAAACTTGTCGCTTGTCTTTTAGTCTCTGAGATCGACGCGTTCATAAAGACAAACGGACATGGCCATATCGACTCGTCTGCTCATGCAGATCAAAAATATATGTATTTTATGGAGTCGGAAATATTTCCATAAAACCAGTTTGAACTGATTTGAAAGTAGTCCAGTGTAATAACTCAGAGCTCATTTAAATCGATCCAGTTCTAGCCTGAAATTCGGACATTTTGATAACTGTGAACCGAGAATGTTCAGAAAAAAAAGATGGATCTGAGCTTGGATACCAAAACAAACCCTCTGTGTAAACACTGTAAGAAAGGCTTGGCGACATGGCAATGGGCCATATACATATGTTATATCTCTATCTCTTACCATTTTTAAGATCTTTGTTGAGATCTTTGTTCAGACGGTCAGACGAGCAGGGCTAAGTCGAATCGGCAGTTGATGCTGATCATCAATATTTATACGCGTTACTCGTAGAGTAACAAGGTAAGGGCGCTGCAGTCGAGTTTCCCGACCACAAAATACCCTGTTCATTTGTTTTTATTTAATTGTTTTTGAATTTCATAAAATTATCCCAAATGTAGGCAACACTTTTTTCTAGTCCTGACCAACAAGTAGGGGGGGTCCTCTTATCAGCTCAACTGTTTCGCTTATAACTCCGGTGTTTTTTGACCGATCTGATTGTACTTTTCAGAATAGATAGATATTGGGCCTAGCTTGATGTATACTAAACCACGAGGCTCTAACTTGAATGGATCTGACGCCTATTTAGGTCTAGGATTTCTAGAGGAGGTCTAGGTTTTTTGGGGATAAAAGGGGGACGGGGTGGAATTTTTCAAATCTGAAACAAACTTGATCTGCGTACAGCATAAATCTACCTTCGTGCAAAAATTTGTGGCTCTATCTCTTATAGTCTCTGAGATCGACGCGTTCATACAGACAGACAGACGGACAGACGGACGGACGGACGGACGGACAGACGGACAGACGGACAGACGGACATGGCTATATCGACTCGGCTGTTCATGCTGATCAAGAATATATATACTTTTTGGGGTCGGAAAATTTTCCTTCTCCCTGTTACATACATTCGCACAACTTCATGATCCCCCTTTTCCCATTTTCAATGGGAACCGGGTATAAAAAGGGTATACTAAAGTCGTGCAAATGTATGTAACAGGCAGAAGGAAGCATCTCCGATATCATAAAGTATATATATTCTTCATCAGGATCAATAGCCGAGTCGATATAGCCATGTCCGTCTGTCCGTCCGTCTGTATGAACACCTAGATCTCGGAGACTAGAAGAGCTAGAGCAACCAAATTTTATATGTAAGCTAGTATTGTCTGTAGGCAGATCAAGATTGTTTCAAATTTTGGCCACGACCCCTCCCGCCCCCGCAATAAAAAATGTTGAATATCTCCTACAATTTGTAAGCTATCGAGCTCAGATTTTGCAGTGTAGTGCATGTGGCCAATATGTACAATCTCACAAATCGGATAATAATGGATGATCGGATAATAAATGGCAGAGTTAAAAAAACGTTGCATACTTAACTGAGCCGCAACACTAATTGTCTTTCGAAGTCGGGCAGGGCCGACTTTAACTTACGCTCTCGTTTTACTTTAGAGGGTTAGTTATAAGGTCAACCTTATAACTTTCTTTCTGGCTATTACATACTTTTGGACAAAATTTATATAAACACATTCAAACTCACCCGTAGCAAGAGTACACTGCAACACTTTTTATTCGTTTCCAGCGGCACATACACATTGATCCCTTTGCTATTCAGATACACCATTGGCAAATCCTGCACGGTTGTAATGCCACAGCTCGCGGTCGCCTGTCGACGTACTATTTCAGAGTCCAGATTATCCTCATTGCTTCTCATAATCTCCAATACCTCGCATAGTGGAATAATAAACTCGGTTATCTGGTCAAAATCTAAAACCATTTCAATGGGCTGCACTTCAATGACCAGCTCAGAGATGGAATGCTGTACATTGCGGTGATTTCTGGCTCCAATCTTTGAGTACAAATCCTGTAGACTGACTGTGGTGATGACTACACTCATCAATGGCAGATTGCTGCTATCGCCCAACATTTTGACATGAAAGACATCTTTCTTTTGCCACTCGCGGGGCTGTTTGGCCTCATAATAGTCGAGTCCTAGATTTTCAACTTTGGTGGTAATCTTGGTAAAGTCGGCATGCTTGTCCACATTAAGTAGAAGATCCTCAAAGAGAATTACAATCTTGCGATGCTTGTGACCCGCATAGGACTCCATTTCCAAGCTAATGCGAGGTATGGTCCACTGACAGAAAAAGATGACCGTGATGTTCTTTTTGGGGGCTGCAAGAGAGCAAACAAACAGCTTTAGTTAGGATATGGGACTTAGGGGAAATTCAGTTTACCTTCATTATTTTTGGAAGGGTCATAGTTGGGATCTAAATCCAGAAATTCCTTAATGACCACAGCATTCTGTGCACTTCCCGTATAGACCTCCAGTCTGGGATTTTTCTCCAAACCCAAGCGTTCACTTTGCCCATCCTGCAGATGCAAAGTTCGGTAGACCTCGTAGATAATCTGATAGTGCTCGTGTAGCAGTTTGATCTGGAAAATTAGTTAGTTAGCAAAAGTGTTTCTAAACTGAGCAAGTAAGCAATTGCTCTTTTTTGTTCAGTCTAAACAAAAAAGAAAGATTAATTGTGCAAGTCACTGAACAAAATCGAACAGCTAAGCAACACTTTGAGAAAAATTCTTACCCTTTGTGCAAACACATTAATTGCCGACATATCCACATGCACATTGATGGAGTACAACCCACTACTTCGACTTTCTTCTTTCTCCTCCTTCTGTCTTTTTTCGTCATCCGCTTGCCAGTCCACTTTCTTGGGAGTCTGTTGTTCTGTGGTACTCTGTTCGTACGTTAGGGAGTCAGCATTTGTCTGATCCTCCACAAGGGTATCACGTTGTTCTGATTTCATCTCTTCTCTTTCCTCCAGTTTATGGGACAGAGCCAGCGTAATGGTGGTTTTCACTGGAGCTACCACCACCTCCGTCACCTCGGCCCGACGATAGCACACACTCAAAGCATTCAGCTCAATGACCCAGTTAAATAGATTCTCTTTGGTGGCTACATAGATTGGAGTCCGTATGTTGCCACGCGAAATGGCATCACAGTTACTAGACTTAATCTTAACGTTAGGCATCCGAATCGAGGTATACTCCACAGGTGTCTCTGCAGTGGCTTGGCGCATCATTACCTCACACACATCTATCTTGGATTGAGCCATCTCTACTAGCACCACTATGGAGCCAAGACGCTTCACCAACTGTGCCATATCAAAGCCAACGCTATCTGTTGTTGTAGGTTCATCCAGGCTCGACCTGGGTTCCTGCAATGGATCTGGCGTCTGTGTGTGCTTCTCATCACGCTCCGAACTAAGATGTACCGTCTCTTCGGGGACAGAGATCTTGCGGCTGACATTACGGCTCAAACGCCGTGGCTGGCGATCGCTTAAAGGCAAAACTGTGGCAGACATCATCGAATAGCCAGATACAGACAATTGTGGTTCTGATTGGCTGAGTGAATCGCCTTCCCCTTCGAGCTCTGCAAAAAGTGTTAGATTTAAAATAGATCCGATGAATGTGTGTAAATTTCAGAACTAAAGGATGATATTTTTGCCACTTTCTTTTTGGCAAACACTGTTTTTGGCAGCTCAGATCATTCAAGTAAGACCTGCATCTCTCGCCATCTCTAAGATCTGTGCGTTCAAACGGACAGACAGACGGATGTGGATAGAATATATATACTTTATTCTCTCCGGCTGTTACCTACTTTTGGACCAACTTCACATACTCTGTGTACCTTTGGTACAGTGAATAAGTAAAAACTGGTAAAGGAAAAACCAATATAAGCCATTGTCCGATCATATCCACCAAGCATAATGGTCTTCGCATATCTTTAGCATCTTTTCAAAGTGTTTTTTTAATGACAGATTAATTTTTCTCTTAAAAATTTAAGCTATTTGAATTGAACATGAGCTGAGCTGAGCTGAACTAATTCAAACGGATCATATAGCTCATGCTTCATGGCATGAGCTAAAATTCAATGAGTCAATAATTTTGTGAACTATAACTACAAATTCATAGATAGATCAAGTCAGTAAGAAAGTCAAGGGGAACTTTGATTCATCTCATGCAGGGCTCTAATACATACATTCACTTGTATCTAGAATTATTTTTGGATGTATAAAGGTGGAGAGTTTGTTGGCGAAAGTTCGCTTAATGTCTGGTCAGGTGATGCAGTTGTCTGCAATTTTTAGTTCACAAAGTTGGATTGACAGTTGTTCTTTTTCCCCTTTCATCGGTAAGATTTATGGAACTAAAATTTCAAGATTTAACAAACAAAATGCTTACCACTGTCCGATAACTTCTGTTTGTCGCTATGCTCCTGAAAGTTGAGAAACTGCAACAAATAAATGTCCATGGTGATGCGAAATGGTTCCAACCATAGACACACCACTGTGCCGGGCATTTTCTTCTTCCCCTGGTTGGGTTCAGAGAGCGGATACTGAAATTGCATCTCCAGCCATTTGTTGTGCAGTCCCTTGTTGGTGGACAGGATCACCTTGCGCATATTCATCATGGTGTGGTAGGCATCCGTGTTCAGACTGCGCAACGAAGTGACCATAGCCACATGGGAATTATATTTGCGTGAGTTCAGACGAAATTTGGTGGCCAGTGTCTGCAGTTTGATCACATCTGAAGAGGCATTGGCCTGAGCCACCAGTTGGGCCAGGGCGCATAAGTCCGCACTGTTGTAGCTCAAAATCAGCGGGACCATACGCTTGGTTAGAATCAGTTCACGCTTGGAAAACTCCAGGCTTATGATTTCCGCTTGAATTTCGGCCGTTTCCAGGGCAGCATCATTGGGGCGCCAGAGATGCGGCAAGAGCAGGCGATTGAAGCTGACCTGCATGCGTGGAATATTCAGCAGCTTGGCCCGGCCCATCTCAGGTGTGGTATTCAAGGCCATGAGCGTGAGGTTTTTCACATTGAACTTGTAGCAATTGTAGCAGGCATCGATGACTTCCTTCGGCTTATCATGCAGATGTGTGATGAGTTGCACCAAACGCTGAGGATTCGCTGGCCCGCACAAAGTACCCTCGGCCAGTGGCAGCTTCAGCTGCAGGTAGGGCAACAACGATTGCTTCACTGTGGTGTTCAACTGATGCAGATTGGGCGACAAGGTATCATCCGACTGCTGCTGACGTGGATAGAACTGAACAACCATGTTGCGCAACTCGATCTTGTAATTGCAGGTGGGCACAAAACCAATTAGATACTCAAAATCCGCATATGTCATGTAGACACTTCGGCGCTCCTGATCGGTCTGGTGGTGCTCCTCGCCGGAGCTGGCCTTCAACGAGTCTGCATGATATCCCGTATAATCGTAAGGACGCAATAAATCGCTAATTACATTTTTAACCTGAAGAAACGACTGCGAGAAATGAAAGGTGATGCCGGCGGACAGCAGTCTATATTGCACACGCAATCCCAGATCTTTCAACTGATGCTCGGCCGGGGCTGGATGGCTCTTGCCGGAGCTGCTGGGCTTCAGGGAACGATACTCCACAATGTCAAAGGCCAGCACAGGACTACGAAAGAGCATGTACTCATCGGTGATGCGGGCCGCATAATCCTCATAGCTGTGTCCACACCAGGTTCGATCCGCAAACATATAATGCTGATCGAACAGACTTTTATCGACGAAAGAGCGCTCGTTGAGAGACTGTAAAAGAGCAAGAGGGATTGAAAGGTTCACATGTGTAGAGGGGGTCCTAGGTTATCTTTATGGCAGAATTTATGGAATTTATGTTTATCGATCTTTGACACTAAGATGAGCCTGATCAGACCACCCAGGAGTTGAATTTTCCCGAAAATTCCTGAATATTAATAAAGAGCTTTGAAAATGAGTTTGAATCTAATTGGATGATAAGCAAAAAGTGGGTAGTGGGTAGATTTACCAAAAATTTTAAAGTCACGTTATTCATAATTTTGAAAATCAGTTTGGAAGTAATCAATGGGCCCTAAACTTTCGCCCAAACCAAACGCACACCATTGGAAAGATACAAATTGTTTGCTTTTCCTACTTTCAATTATTCAAAAGAATTGATCCTTATTCTCCCACTCACCTCCTGCGTGTTGACGAGTTTACGATCAACAGGATCCTCGCTGCGATATGCGCCCAAAGGTTCCATACAAATGCTCGATAAACCCGCCTTCACATTCGTCCAGTCGTTCTCCTTGAGCTGGGAACGCTCATAGTAGATACCACCCAGGCTTATGCGTAGGATAGGTGTGTACCGTATCCTCTTTATGCCACCCATGGCCTGATCCGTAAAATATTCGGAATTTTTCAGCTGAAAATTCAGCTCTTCGGCATAGATGCCCACATCAAAGGCATGACCTAGAGTCTCATCGGCGGCAGAGGCCGGCGGCGTGGATTCAAAGCTGGGCAAAAGGTTCCAGGCCCACCACAGCATACTCTGATTCTGTTGTCCGTTAGGCTCTTGTACACGCAACTCAGTCGAGTTAGCGGCTGCCGCTGCCGCCGCAGACTCCTCCGGATTATCCAGATTGAGCGTGTCCTCTTCCAGCTGGGCTGGCTTCAGTTCCAGCAGCATTTTAATCAATCTCATCACCATGGGAAACTGCAACGACGATACATTTATATCCAGGGCCTTGGTAAAGACTCCTATACGTGTGGTACTGGAAGTGCTCATCGTCTGTGCATTATACTTGAGCAGCACACGGCATTCCAGGGTGCAGCGATAGAGTATGGGCTCCTGGCACACCTCAATTCTGCCTGCGGTGTTGCGTTTATCCAGGCAGATGGTCAGATCGGATATCTGCAATAGCTTGCGCATAAACACCGACACCGGATTTACATCCACCATGGCCGGAGCCCAATTATCGTCGGCGGGAGTAAAGTTGAGGCATTGAACATTCATAGACACGACTATATCATCCTCCACATACTTGAGTATGATGTTATTGCACTGCAAGTTGATGTTATTGATAATCTTGTTGACCACTCCAGAGCCAGAGCCAGCCGGCTGTGGTTCGGCCTCAGAGTTACGTTTCGATTTCTGCCGCTGCTCCCTTTGAAAGCTGGCCCTGCGTTGTCTGCCCTCGTCATCCGGCAACTTGGCCACAAACTCAATCGTGTTGATCACAATCTTCACCGGCTCGGACATCAACTTGGTCCATGGCACCTGAATAGTGAGCTCGTGTATGTGACCCGACACCAACTCCACCGGCAGATTCAGCTCATCCTCGAGCACATCCAGGCGCAAGTCCAGATTGTGAAAGCTGACTTCGCCCTCCCACAGCGACACCTGGGCATCCTCGTCGCGAAAGTTCTTGACGTACTTGGCCACGTAGTTCAGCAGAATGGGAGTGATGTAGGACTCTAGCTTAAACATGGCTGCTGCGTCTACCCACGTCGATAGCTAACTGAAATCGAGCTCCACATTCACTTGGTTGTCGCCGTGTCTTATTTACTGCACATGCTGTTAATTTTGTGTAGTTAGGCCGGAGAATAAAACAAAACAAAATTCGAACTGCCAACAATTTTCAGATTGTTTACGTTTGTGCTCGGCGACAGTGTTGGTTAGCGCGGCGAATGTTCTTTGGGTGCTTACACTGAAATGCAGCAGCTGGCAGCAGTGGCAGTAATTACTGCAGTCGTCATTTCATATGTCGCGTTTTCTACTTAAGAAGTACACTTTTAGATAGATATTTGTAAACAAAATGTATGAACATTTACAGTAGAAGAATCCACTTGAATGAAGTCCAATTTGAATGTTCGTCAAAGTATGTCTTATGTATTCCCTAAGTTCAACAAAGAAAATACTCTTCGTGATAATATAATATTCGATCAGCGTCTAATTTCAATTTGAATTAGAATTCAATATTTTAAATTTAAGGCGAGAATAAATGATCCCCAAATACACATATGAGGACGAAAGATAATTTTCCTTTGATACCACATCACTTTTTTCGATTATTTCAACAAACTTTGCGCTTTAGAGTCCGAGATTTAGAAGGGTAGGATTCTGAATTTATTATTAGTCAAAAACACGATGAAAAGAATCGTACAACTGTGCCAGCAACCTACTAATACTATTTTTTTAATATCAACGCTTAAAAAAATCGTAGTTCTATTTGGAACCATTTATTTTAAGCAGGGCTGCAAGCCGAAAAAATGTTCGGATCTCCGGCTCACTGGTTCAAACCGAAATTAACCGATGGTTAAGGTTCGGAAATTTAAGTTTCGAGGTTTTTGGGAGAAGGGTTTGGTTCGAACCTCGGTGCAGTCCGTGCATTATACAATTTTAATAAGTTTTGTGTTAAATTTTTTGTAATTTGTAATCAATTATGTGTTCTTAAAATCACATTCGACCTAAATACTACACAAATCGCTTGAGAATCAGGTGGTTTTTTGGGTCTGAATCGGTTAGTAGAACCGTGGGAATACTCAATATTTAATATATTGTTAACTAATATTCCGGTTTGGAGTTCTCGTAAAAAATATTAGCAATGTAATGATAGAATGTTTTTTTAGTCTATTATGAGTGGGAATTTTATAATTATTTCTAAACGTTCTTATTGATTTGTTAAATCACTTTCCTGCCCATTTTAGGAGTCCTTCGCACTAAACTAACCCAATAACAGACGAAGTCGCTAGACAGAAGGTCAAGTTTCTGATGTTTATCATTTTTATGAACCGGTTCGGAACAGGTTCGGGTTCTGCTTTAATTTCTGATTAGGTTCGGTTCAAAGTAATCTGAAAGTCGGAGTTCCGGGCTCGAACCGGTTCGATTCAAATCCGGTTTGCGGCCCTGATTTAAGGCTATGAAATAGTTTGATAGAATGATTTCATAATATTTTGTAAGCCCATGTTATGAAGAGAAAAAAATTCCCATAAATGGTTAAAATAAGACATAATTTCATTGGATAAAAAGAAAAATATTTGGCCCTAGCAATGTACCGCTTCTCTACAGTATTGATGATCTCCGCTAACAATGTTTTGCCTACTAAAGAATGTTTGGTGAGTGAATAAAATAATAAAATTTCTCATCAATGATCCTACTCTTACAATTTGAGCTGAAAATTTCGTTGTAAATTATATTCATCCTGATTTAACCATACCAAAAGATAACTGCTTCATATTCTTTTGCAAGTACTGTAAAAGCAAAATCAGACAATCCCTCGAAATCATATACAGAAATTCTAACTGGACTTAATTTATATCATTATTATATTGCTGGCAAATAAGCAACTGGTACTGCCAATGTTGACAGTGAAAACACTCTAACTGCTTCTTCCCACAACTGCCGGTACACACTTTCGTGTTTTCCAACACCAAACTTGCTTAGTGTACAATCAGCTGCTTGCAAATTGTTGTCTACGAACGTGCAACAGTTTTCACTTATTTGTTAAACGAAATGCCAGAAATTAAAAAATCTAGCGAAGAATTTGGTAAGCTAACTTCAACATTTGAAACCCGCAAATCTTTATCTAAATGCCTTCATTTAACTTTTCAGATGTGGTCAAGTATTTTCTGCAGCTGCTGGATGAGGACAAAGATTTGTCCTCTGGCATAGCGGCCATTAAAACGTTGCTCATGATTTTGGAAAAGAAACAGTGTAGGTAGCTGGTTCATTTCTATTGAATTGGAAATTTGAAATACTCTTCCTCCAGTTGGCACCATACACATTCTGGATACAACCATGCGGGAGGCGGTGGCCGCCATGCGCCAGACAGATCTGTCCATTGCAGCCATAGTGTCAGCCGGCGAGCTATTCTGTCGTTTTATTACTCTCAGCTTGGATGATAAGCATATGGAAGAGTGTCGCCAAATAATGCTGAATCGCGGCAAAATCTTTCTGACCAAATTGCTCAACTCGCGTGAGGTGATTTCTCAGCGGGCGCAAAGATTTATAACCGATGGCTGTCGCATTCTGACGCACTCCCGTTCACGTGTGGTACTCAAGGCACTGATAGCGGCCTCTCAGAATAAGAAATCCTTTCATGTATATGTGACGCAGGGCGGCACAGGAAATTCGGGGTGGGTATGAGATTATCGCAAATATGTCGAATAATATTAGTCTATCCTTAACATAGCGATGAGATGATTCAAGACTTGCAGGCAGCTGGCATTGATTGTACACTTATACTGGATGCAGCCACGGGCTATGTCATGGAATCTGTGGACTTTGTTATGGTTGGAGCCGAAGCTGTGGTGGAAAGTGGAGGCATTATCAATCGCATTGGCAGCTACACCATGGGTTTGTGTGCACGTGAAATGAAAAAACCCTTCTATGTGCTGGCCGAGAGCTTAAAATTCTCACGCTTGTATCCACTCAATCAACGAGATTTGCCCAATGAGTACAAGGTGAATATAATCGAGTTTTAAGGATAAAACGAAGCAATTAAAATTAAAAAAGACTGGACAGATCGCAAAATAATGACACACAGAAAGGCAGTTGGACCAGAAAATAGATCAAAGGCCAACAAATAGACAAGAGACAGTAAACGTCCTTAAATATTTGAACATTATAGTGTATTAACCTGACTCCAGGAGTCTGTTTTCGGCAACCTGAGGTCAAAAATTCAAGCATAAACTCAACTGGAAACTATTCTTAGCTGAACATTCCTTTTAGTGGCCCTTACAGAGAGTGTTAGGAAATGTCTAGGAAATGAACGATAGAAACGTTGATAATCCAAATACGACAAATAGGGTTGTTTAAGCCGATAATATAAAAAAAAAATATGTTCAATATCGATATATTTTAAATCCTACAAAACAACTGGAAATTTATTCAAGAAGATAAGACTACTAATGACCGGTGCAAGAGTCGGTTCTATCTGATTTTTCCAGTAGCATTCTCTTACGTTATGCTTCACACAATTAAAATTACTTTCAAACAGTTCACGACGATCAACGCTATGCCTTATTGATTCTACTTTTATGAAGTAGAGTATAATATGTCATTAATTGTATGTTGTTTTGAGTACGGGGCTTAAAAGCATACAACCCTGTTCCGAGATCCGCTTTGGAACTTTATATTAGAAAATCCAACGCCTACTCGAAAACTGACTCGATATTAGGAACATCTAAAGAGGCAAGCCAATCAGCAAAATTAAATTTTTGTCAAAAAATACTATATATCGTTATCAAATATTTTTCCAAAGCGAAATCTTGGATATCGAATAATTTTCGGTAATGTTTCTCATTTTAAAATTCGCTGAACTTGACAAGCTAACACACATTGAGCTACAATTAATGATAAGATGATTTTGAGTGCTACATCTAAAATGACGACTTAAAGTGCTTCAAATCAATCAATTTAAAAAATTTCGTACAAAATTTTAACTCATCCAAGTAATCTTCAATTTAAATTATGAACAAGTTTGAACTCCTTTTGTTAAAAATAATATATACACATCCTTTAATCTATAGTTTGCAAGCCTGGAATGAGGGCCTGAAAATTTTTTGGTTTTTAGGTCTATCAAACCGGATCTTCTAAATTTTTACCATTCCAAAACGGACCACTTCTGCTTCGAAAAAGATTCGGTCCAAAAAATCACTTTAGTCAGTTATTTGAGAACTTATTAGTTTATCGTTAATAATAAAATAAAATTAGTTTAGTGTGCTGAATCGGTTTGCTTGAAAACCATATCCAAATTCGCCGCTAAACGATTTTAAAAAGAATAAAAGCATAAGTCAAGTTATGGCAAAACCAATCCACGTATTTGAAATTAGACTAGCTTCTATTTAAAAGTCCAAACAAAGGTACAGATATTTTTTTATTATACCTATAAGGAATAAAATCCATTGGGGTTTTGATAAAAGTTGTTCAAAGCTTCTTTAGCTGGACGCTTCCTTCTCTTCAAATATATTTATTTAATTTTAACCAAAAGTTTATCCACGTTTTAAGATTACGTGAAGCAAGTTTCGCACCAATTCGAGAAAGCAACCGGTCTGAACCTTGGACTATCCAACGGGTTCGATCGCCCTAGAATTTCAACGGTATATTTTGTAGTGTTTTAGAGCTTTGATCTCTAGATTTTAAACTCAGTTAGAACGAAGTATCAAAAACCTATCAAAAAACATTTAAATTACTGACCCAATTATTCTAGACAATCGGTTTTTTTTTTAAGTATCGATACTATCGATATTTTTTTACTCTGTACCGAAGGTACATAGAGTTTATAAGTTTGTGCAAAAGTATGTAACAGCCAGAAGGAAGCATCTCCAACCCCATAAAGTATATATATTCTTGATCAGCATCAACAACCGAGTCGATATAGCCACAGTTTTAAAGATAGATGATTTGTTCTTTCTCAAGATATTTATCGCCAAAGGAATGGTGGAGATCGGATGAACGGTTGTCGAGTTATGATCAAAAGACTATTCGCTGCTGCGAGCTCTGGAAACAAGGTTTGTAACTGAGCCCATGACCATTTCCATGACCATTTCGACGACATTTCATCTATTCTGGTAGGATCGGAACTCTACAAAGTTCATTTCGATCAAGCCCGACGAAATTTGAATTTCAGAGGGTTTACCCTCACACAAAATCCACTTGGAAAAAGTAGTGTCGCTGGTGATGAATAATTTAAAGCTACCGGGCAATCCTATGATTGAGTCAGCTAGAAAGTTCAATGGCAAACCAATGATCGATAATGGTGAATATTGGATCTATGGTGGTATTCCAGGCGATATTGCAACATACCAAGTTTCTAATAGAAACAAAAATATACACCGAAAAGGACTGGAACAACTAAAGAAGACCGCACAACAAATAATGCTGATTTTGTCAATGTAGGAGGCTGTCAGAATCCAGCTGACGATGAAATCCATGTTAATATTCATCGGAAATACAAGATTTACTGGGAACTAAGTACTTTTAAGACTAAAATTCCAAATCGGTTGAAGTCAGGGAATTTGTCATTTTTCTCCCTTGAAAAAGAGTTTAAAAATCCCACTAGATAATTAACAATTTCTCTCGGAGTTTGATTTCCCATTGACATGAATATTTTTCGCTGCTTAAGTGTCGCATGAGCTCAACCAATCGTGGCTACGAAAATTCTGACCAAACAACTGGTTTGATTCTGGTTCAGGAACACTCGGAAGTTAATAGTCAATATAATGGGCATCACGTATCGCCACAAATTCGATGACTTGAGACTTTTAACATTTCCTCGAATGAATGTACCGTTCTTACGCCATCCAAAAGTGTTGCAGCAAGAAACAATGTTCAATTCAATTACAGTTCAACACGTGGCGCAGTAGGCGACCAATCCATTTGACAGCTTATATGCTTGTTGATTTACCCAGTTGTTTTACAATTTTTAATTGCATCAATCCGGTTCGCCGGTTTGGGTTCTTTTTTTTTGACATTTCAGAGGAATATGAATGATAATGATGATCATTTACAGTTCAATATTTGTTACAATGTCAAATAGAGGTCATGTGAACATGCAGCCATTTTTACACAAATAGAATTCAGATCCGGATCGCTTGTTCTACATTAAATACTAAACAAAGCTTCCATCTTATTTTAATTTTCATTTTACGAGACTTGCCGCTGCAACCAACTGCTTATTTACCGTTCCTTAATTGCTTCTTCATTTCAGTACGCTCGCAAGCACCTGAATGACGTATCCAAGGTGCATCCACTGGTTGACTACACACCGCCTGCCTATATAACTTTGCTCTTTACCGATCTGGGCATCTTAACTCCGTCGGCTGTGAGTGATGAATTGATCAAATTGTACATGTAAATTGGACGCACACACACGTGAATAAATTGCCTACAAATATTTTTAATGGGATTTCAAACTGCAATTACACCAAAAGATACATACAAATAGATTAGGTTTGGATTAAATTAATTCAGAGTAGCCAGACACACACACATGTGTGTATGCACGCACACACGCACATGCATAGGTACGGCTAAGCGAATCAGCTTGACAATTTACGCTTAAAATTTACATTTCCCTAAAACGGCATTTCGCTGGGATAATTGTTGTCATCATCAATCTCCCAGTCCGAGCTCCAAGGTTCATAGGTGTCCCAGCCATTGTGCGAATTCTCGCTGCTATTGCCATCATCATTGGTATACTCGCTATTGTATTCCTCCAGATCATCGGTGTAAATATCACTTTCACTCTCTTCGCCCATGTCGTGCTCATTGTGGGCGGCCAAAGGACCATCGATGGCCTCATCTACGTCATCCATGTCGCTGGCATTCTGTGGGAGCTTATTAAGTGTAATTGTAGTTGAAAAACATTCGACGTTTACCCACCACTTGACCCGACTCAATATTGATCTCGATTTGCAGGCGTATGTCCATCACCAGAAATGCCGTTGTCACCAGCACGGGTATGGTCAGGCGGCTCTTCCAGGCCAAATCGGTGAGGAATAGGAATACATTGCCAAAAGTTGAGTCCATTATGAATCTGTGTGCTGCTCTTCCAGAGCGTCGTGTTCAACTATGTTGACGGTTTCGCCCACTGTCAGGGCCTGCACAGGCAGCAGATGTCGGTGCAGCCGCCCACTCTCCAGGGGCGTATCAAGCTCGAGCAGCTGTTCGAGTGTTTGCACGGGGCTGTCACCGTTGCTGGCAAGCAGTGTTCGCATGCAATCCTCCCGTTTCTCTTGCAGGGAATCCAACAATTTGCTACCTTTTTGTACTTTGGCCAATTTGCGTTCTGTTGGGGAGACAAGATGTTTAGCTTGCCCCTTGGGGTGGTGGGGTTAAGGCTCACCTAGCAATTGTAAATAGTTTGCCGAATCTGGCAATGGCTCGTGGGGTCTCCTCTCATTGCACTCCTCCTTGTCCGGCGTATCCTGTTCCTCGCTGCCGCTGCTGCTGGTGTTGTTGTTGTTTTGGGGCGTGAAATTATCCTCGAAACTCTTGATATCCTCTGTATTTTCCTGTTCTATGCTTTTGTTTTTAACTTGCCAGGGATCGGCACTGCAAACTGACATGTTTTATAAAACTAGTAAACAATAAGATCTGATGAAATATACAACAAAAAGTACACGGCTACATTTGTTTTTGTTGGTTTCGATTGTTATTAATTTGGTTGACCTTTTCCACAGTAAGGGGCTGCCACCTAGTCAGTGAAAATTATTGAGCGCAGCGTGGCCAGACACTTTAATTCGGCTATTAAGAATAGCTAGAAACGGCTAAGTAGCGAGCTAGATTTGAGTGAGCTCGCACTGTTCGCCACTTGAGACATGATAGTCTGGTAGTATTGTATTTTATCATGTTTTGACCATGTAATTGAGGAGATATTTATTATACATAACAACAACAATTTACCATGGATTTTTCTGAGCCATGAGTTAAACGACTTATTAAGCATTAAAGATGATTGACAAAATCCGGAGGTTCCAATTTCTCTCTGCTCGAATTTAAACGGTTTTTTGGGGTGAAAATATGTAAACAAAATTTAACTACAAACTTTTTGCCTTTCACCCTCAATATTTTTTATTAACTACTGACAAATCCCTCTATTAGAAATATTAAACGTCTTGTAAATCTTTTTAAATTGCGTGGTTACTTGCACAAGTAACACAAATCGATAAAAGTAGCCATTTTTAATAAATGTTTGTTAATGGGAATATTTTTAAATTTTGTTTTTCGAGGTCTGAAGCCCCAAATCAACCAGATAAATTTTATCTTTGCCGATGTGTATTCCATTAGCACAAAAAAAAGCTGTCAGCTGTTCTGATAGTTTTTTCAGAAAGACTGTTATGAATTTCCAGCTGGGTAACATTACAGCCATAAAATAAAAGCCAAATCTGACCTAAAACAGCTGAATAACCAACTCCGTTGCTAGTCATCACTGTTGCAGAGTCGTCAGCCTGCCCTAGGGATATACAAGATAAATAGCCACAACATTCCGCATTCATAGCTTTTTACCTATTAGATATAATGGATATATCCGCACTATCGGAGCCAAACTTTAGCCCCGCCGAGTGGATCAATGCCAACTACAAGAAATATGTGGATGAGCATGGCAGCAAACAGGGCAACGAGGCGGCTACTGCGTTCATTCAGAGCTACGTGGCCAAGTTGCAGCTGTATGTGCAGCAGGTGAACTACGCCGTGGAGGAGTCCAGTCAGCAGGTGGTCTCCAGCATGCCTCGTATAGCTAAAGAGGCTTCCACCCTGCACAGTGATGTTGAACAGTTGCAGGCGAAGATGCGGGCCATGCGTCAGGAGGTGGCGGCGGTGCAGGAGGAGACGGGCGAGTGTATGGCCACGTTGGAGCGACTAAATACACTGCAAACCAAGCTGCAAGCGGCCAAGGTGTCGCTACAAGAGTCTGACGGTTGGGGTAATCTCTTGGCTGAGCTGGAGGATGGCTTCGAAAGGAATGATTTGAAGGTAGGTAAGAAGTGAAAAGAGACCCTTATAAAACGCATCTTAATTTTAGGGAATTTGCGATAAGCTGACGGCCTTGCAGAAGTCTTTGCAGGCCCAAGAGCAACTGGCCGGGCACACAGAGCGTCTTAGCCAGGTGGAGGACTTCAAGAATCGCTTGGAAGCTTTGGCCTCACCCAATGTGGTGCAATGCTTTGCCGAGAATCATTTGGAACTAGCTCGGGATTATGTGCGGATCTTTGACAGCATACAACGTCTGCCCCAGTTGCAGCAATATTATCGTGCCGTTCAGAAAAATGTTCTTCAACAACAGTGGAAACAAGTGCTGGAACTGCAGGCCTCGGAGACGCAGTCACAGCAACAGCAGCAACACTTCCTCACGCTCTATTATGATCAACTGCTGGAGCATTGCCAGCGCCAGGTCAAGTGGTGCTCTCAACTGTTTGGCGAAGATCAGACGCAACCCTTTCGGGTCATAGCCGAGCTGTTGCCGGCATTGCAACCCACCAGAGATGCACACATCTTGCAGCTGCTGAAATCTTCCAATGAACGCTTGGAATTGCTGGCTCTGTTTGCCCAGGGTAACCATAGTTTTGTGTTGCATCTAAACTCTTTAATGGAGCAAAATCATCTGGTATTGCCAGAGGATTTGAATCGCCAGTTGGGCGAGGCCATTTTTGAATATTTTCACAAATTCATACAACAATATCCCCGCTTGGAGGAGACCCAGCTGTCAACCCAGGTGGATCGTCTGTTATCCAATCAGGCCACTCCCAGTGATGCAGTCCGGCATCTGGAGGACAGCACCCGCAAGCTATACGAATGGCTTAGCGAGGCTTGTGCCCGCTGTGCGTCCATTACCAGCGATTTGGCTTTGTGCAAGCTCACCACGCTCCTAAATGGCATTTTCAAGCGGCAGTTGGAAAACTTTGCCCGTACCCAACGCCAGCTGAGTCTGAGTCTGCAGTCCAGCACTGAGTCGTCCAAGAGCGAGAATTGGTCGCTGCTGCAATACACCATGTCTCAGCTGCAATGCCTGGCGGATTTTCAGTTGCAACTCAATCAATTCGAACAGAACTTGCACTCCCGCATGGCCTCATTGGCTAGTCGCTTGGAGAAATCCTCCCAGGGTCAGATCACCTCGATTTATCACACCCTAGAGCATACCACACTTAATCAGTTGCTCCACAGCATTAAGGATTATCAGCAAAAGAAAATAGATTCCACGGATGCCAGCCTGGGCATCTTTCCACAGATCTATGTCACACTCAAAAGTCATTTGGTTGAGACGCATGACATAACCCTTAATATATTGTTGCAACCCATTGAGCTGCAATTGGCTTACATACGTCCACGTGCGGACACTGCCCATTCAACGGGCATTGAAATGCCTGCCTTCAGTTTTGCCCCACAGGAGAGCATCACACAAGTGGGTCAATATTTACTCACGCTGCCTCAGCATTTGGAACCGCTTTTATTGTCACCTTCACCGCTGCTCAAACAGGCCCTCGAACTGTGCAATATTAAGTATACCCAGGCTATACCCTGTGCCGATGTGCTGCTCTCCCTGGTGGTGGAACAATGCTGTGTCTTATATCAGGCACAGATTCTACAAATTAAATCCCTGCCCACCTCGGCAGCCACACAGCTGAGCGTGGATATTGAGTATCTATCGAATGTGCTCGAGGAGCTTGGTCTGTCCATAAATCTGCCATTATCACAGATTCTTTCACTGCTCAAGGCAGCGCCGGATCAGTATTTGACTTTAAGTAGTGGATGTGAGCCACGTCTGGTAACGGCCATTAGGCAAATGCGCAATATAATATCCACCCAGTAGTCCAGTGTAAAAGGATTGTGTAAATTATGATTATATTTATTTGGATGTGTTAATAAAAATAACAAACATTTATCAGTTATGCAACGACAACTTTAGAACCTGGTTCCCGAAGAGAGAGACAAAGCCATGGAAGAAAGCAACGAGCTTACCATCTACACAATCGGTTCGAAAACTAAAGAGGGCACGATAACAGTCAAATTCTCCGAAGAACTAGCTATACAGCTCTCGTTCCGTCTACCAAATTACAGAGACTTACTTGGTTGCCAACAACTAAACTAGTTTACACCTTTGGCTACTTTTCAAGGATCATTTTAGTTCTAGTCGAGTCGGGCTGCTATTAAAGCCCCAGACATCATACAATGTTTATGTCGTTGTGAAAATAAGCACATTATAGCAAGCATACAATTTATTCTTATCGACTGCCCTGCCTTTATTAGAAAAATCACTCAGCATATGGTAAAGTCTTCTTGAAGACTTGCTCAGTCTGACAAATGTGATCCTAGAAAAACTAGTTCTTTTTTACGACTCCTCAAGACGTTTTAATTCGAGAATGTGACTTGAACTTGACGGTCAACACCCAATGCATGCTCCAAGGTTTAAATCCATTTAAGCAAGTTTTTAGCACAAACTTTTGTAAAGTTACCCCATGCTTACCTTTCCGGGCACTTTCGGCCACCTCGAAATAAAATTTGCCAAATTTCTTTCATAATGCGTCGTACATATTACACACTGTACATTCACTCAGATTGTCAGACCAGTTGAAGGTATTCAAAATGAATCAACGGAAAGCAATATATTATATAATATAAGAAAAATTTGATCGTCATGTATTTGCATTGCATACTTTAAAGGGCATGTATCATGATCATTTTGTTGTGTATAAACAGGGAAATGGTAGCATAAAAAATCTCGTTTTACATCAAATAAAAAAGACAAAAGATATGAAGTGAAAGAAAATATTCGGGGCTATATTGATAAGCACTTTTTGATATACTAGTACTTTTTTTTTGTCGCTTTCAGTGAGTTTTCTGGGGCATATATTAGAGATTAAGGCGGAATACAAAATTGGATCCCATTGATATAATTATTTCCATCCCATATCATCCCCCGAGATTCGGAAACAATATATTTTCGGAATTTCCGCACCCATAATTGAGTTAATTGCCATGTCCAGCAGAAGGATTGATCGCTGAGCAGGTATCAGAAAAAAATGATAAATCGAATACTTTCTGCTAAACGAACTGCTACATTTTTGGACAAAGACTTAAAATGACACCGATATTGACGACGCTTCGTGTCAACATGGAAATTATATAACAATTGACAAACTTAAGCTTTTACCAGGGAATAACAACAATAATACATTTTTTATCCAAATACATTTGATAATTTGCAATTTTTAAGTAAAATATTTTTTAATAACAATTATTTGATAACTTTTTTTAAAAGTATAAAATAAGAATTAAGTTTAATTTTTATAAAAAAAAATTGAAATATAACTGTTATTAAAAAATTTTGATTTAAAAATTTTAAAATAATTGTTATTTAAAAATTGTTGTTATAAAAATTAAATGATTATTATTAGCCCCTTCCACTGGGCATCTTTTCTATCATTTTCATTTCTGAAAATTTTTGTTGTTTTTTTTTTGACAATACATAATATTGTTGACATTCACAACGATACGTGGACAAAAACAGTGATGCTTTGATTTTGTTGATTATTATTTGATTAATGAATTTGTTATTGTGTTGGCTCCTAGAAAGATGAAAGCAGTTGGGTAGTTTTTCTGCGCTAAATTCTTGTCTGCTACGATGTCGGTTCCTCAGCCAACGAAAATTGCTCGCTCATCCCAAGCTGGATAGTTAAGGGCGCGACCTAGATGGCTGCCTCCATAAAAAACCTCGTAGTCAACTGAACATTCTTCTCGGTTCTTGGGGGCTTCCGGGGGCTTATCTGTAAACAAACAAATTACTTACCTCTCAGATATTTTGATTTTTCTGATGACACTAATGGCACTGAGAGAATGTCGGAAAACAATCCACAAATCCACTCGGGGCGAATTCAAATGAAAGAAAATAAAAATGGAGAAATATAGCAGTAATGATATGATGAAATGATGTTTCATTCTTTAGTGGAAATAGGCTATAATATTATACTATTAATTTAACCCACAGATTATATATATATGCATACATTTGTTCTACGACGTATGGCAAGAAGGATATCTTAAAGTGATGGTTATTTTTAATTTATATAATAACAATGATTTAAAATTAATTATTATTTTATAATTAAAAAAAATTATCAAATAATTGTTAAAACAAATTTTTATCTAAAAATTGTCAGAACAACTAAAATTTTTTTTTTTGTGTGTTTAATGGTGTTGCAATTCAAAATTATGATGTTTGGCACCCCCTTTTTTATCGGGGAAATAATTTTTAGTAGTTTTTTTTATGTTTACCATAACTTTTATTTTCGGTCTCTGGTTTTATATATATATTATGTTTTTAATCAAGATATTTATCGCCCATAACAATGCTCATTTTAAGGTTCTTTTAAGTTCAGGTACAAAATGAACCAAGGTTCGCTTATCGGTACAGAAAAAACATATCGATATACAATTACAGCTGTAGGTAGTAGGATCACTTGAAAGGAGCATACTTTTTTCCCGACACAAGCTCCTCTATCCGTCAAAATGTCTATAATCAGGATCAGATCAGGAAAAAGTATGATTGATCAGGCAGCAAGTTCTTCTGCTAAACGCGGCCAATAATTTGTTTACTATTGTTACATGCTGAGTTTGAAGTCATTAGGATAAATAAATAGATTTTTCCGTACATTTTTTTTGGTAGTTCGGTGGGAGGATTTTTTAAAGTCGGGACTTTATGCTTACTATTCTTATAAACCGAGCTTCGAGTGAGTAGGATAAAACAACTAAATTAAAATTTTCTTTTTAAATCTGTATAGGTACTTGATACTCAGTACTCGATATTAAGAACTGATTACTCGACACTAGGGCCTCGACTACTGTGAATCACTTTACGGAAACCATGGCAGAGTGGTGAGTGAATCTGAAATCAAAATTTGCCAAGACTACAAAAGTTTGAAGATTTCTTTGTTCTTCAGAAGTTTTAAATAAATCAAAACTTCTACACTCAGGGAAAAATACACTGATATTTTAATATTTACACTTTGACTTGAATATTTTCACCATACATTTAGCGTTAAATATGGAATTCGTATATATAAAGAGTGCACGGGATAAGTTTGATCTTTTCTGGATCAAATCATTTTCGGCTCATCCCAGAATACACAGGACTATCCTGTTTTAAACCCTTATTTATTTATTTAATTCCTTTCTGATGATTCAAGCTGATTGCAGTTGATGTTTAAAGTTCCCTTGACTTACAAATCATCCAATATTAATTACCTACAAATAAAGTGCATTTAACATAATATTTGTTTTTTGCTTCTATTATGTCAATTAATTTCCACTTTCAGGGTCAACTACCCCACTGTGCGTCATTTCAATGGCAAAACGGCAACTTAATATTCAATTTATCAGTTTAATAATGTGTATCCAAGTGAAAACTTACAAATTATCTATTAATATTTGGCCAACTGTTTTGCTGAGGGCATGGGCAAGCTGGTGGTGGGCGTCTCTAAGTACAAAGAGTTATTACCCACCCTTGATAAAATGCCCCGATGTTGAAGGATATATAAAGGTTGTATATATAATATTATATTATCTCAGACTTCATTATAAATTAAAGAATGGAGGAGATACTAAACAATGCAATATGGCTATGTTCTCTATTTCTATCAAAAGAATAAAGCTTTCGAAAGTCTCAAAAAGTCTTAGACTTTAGACTTAGACTTTGTATATGTGAATCGTATCAAAGTACCAGAGAAAAGGGGACAGGACAATGAACACATTTCTCACTCATCTTATCTTACTATGATAATAATTTCAAGAAGTCGTATTATAAGCAGATTTAGATAAACAGATCCTGTCAAAGCGGACTACCGGTGTACTCAAAAAAAATCATTATGGGCCTATTTCTATTCTCTATACAGAGCTATTTATTACTTGAAGTTACAAATAACAGTGTAAAATCTGTGTGTATCTGAACAACAGAAGCTATGGAGAAGATGAGAAGTTGGTCCTCGAAGAACTATTACTTACTCCCATTCGAAAGGCATGTCTCATATTGGATATGTCTCAGTAATATAAAATAGTGCTGTTGATCTGTAACGCCCAACGCCCTTTGCTACTTTCTTCTGTTCTTCACTTTGTAGGAAAATGACAATACCATTTAAACACCATGATTTCAATGCAAAAAAATTTTTTTTTTATTTATTTCATTATTGTTTACGCCATTACAATGTCTCAGCGATCAATTTCAATTATCCAAATTGGATGGTTCCATTGAAGGGACACAGTGGTGATCTCAGCAAACAGGATAGGAGGATGAAGGTGCCCTCCGTGACCGGTGTGTTGAGCAGAAAGAGCAACGCCATTACCAGCATGGAAAGGAAAAGCATTGTGGAACTCATGATGGCAATTTTCGTTAGTACTCTTCGCTACTCGGTACAACCAATGCTTTATGAATTGAGAGTGCCACTATTTATACCGGATTATCTAGGGATTACATAATACAATTTGTGCATGCGCGAACTGAATAAATTTACTTAGTTGCAACTGAGTTGAGTTAATTAAATATTAGCACTCTGAGTATTATCAATTGCACGCGGAAGTTTTGTCAATGAAAAAAATGATCTAATTAGGCAAAATATATTTTCAATCGATTTAGGTCTAAAGTTTAGATTCTTTTCTCAAGAGATTTTTCTGGCCATTAAATTAGGGACCGGTACACTCAGGGTAAAATACACATATATTTTAATATTTACTCTTTGACTTGAAAATTTTCAGCATTGATTTAGCGTTAAATTTGGAATTCGTATATATAAAGAGTGCACACTTCAAATTAGGTATTGCCAGCCAAACCTATACTCAATTTCCTTTGTAATGGAATCCAGGAGTTTAATTCTTTTAAATTTGGTTCTGACAAACTGCGATATGTATTAATTTTTAAAAAGTTTTAACTTACTCTACGTATATTGAATAGCCTACAGTTATTCATAAATATCTTTCTGGCATTTTGCAAAAATAAGACTGCTTGTAATTCTCAAGTTGGAATTAAATGCTTAGGGAATATAAAAGGGGTAACTGAAATTCGCCGATCTAATATGTTTTTAGTCAATTCGAAGTGGTTTTTAGATAATTTAAATACAAAAGGGGCATAGTAAAATCAAATTTGGATTGTGTTAGGTTTTACTATGCGATTTTTCCCTGAGTGTACAAGATATGGCATAAATTTTATATAAATTTTCAAAAATATTGGTTCTTTGTGAAAGAGGGAAGTGTACCACCAGAATGCAACATTTTGAGCCGAAAATTTAAAACCGGGTAGAATTTGTAATTTAAATTATGGTCTAAAAAATTACTTGTATTTTAAATTTTTATTTTTTTAGTTGTTCATAACCAGTCACATGTTTATAACTTTTGTTAAAACAATAATTTTTAGATCAAAATTTTTATTTATATAAATTTGATTGTAATTTGTATTATTTTGTTTTTATTTAAGGGATTATATTTAAATTTTTATTTAAATCTATGGAACCGAGATTATTTTAAATTTTTGCCATGCCAATTTAAAACGAGAAAGCTAATCTAACTTTAAATTCATATTTTGAGAAATGATCTTTTCCCCCAACGACCCGTTTTCCGACCGATCCTTCGTATGGAAGCTATACAATAGAATTAGGTGAAAGCTTGTAAATCAAGCATCCTGCAATTTTGGATGCTTCCATTTAAAACAAAAAAGTTTTTTCAACTAAAACTGATTTTTAGACCTATATTTTGTATGGCAGCTATACCATATAGTTGTCCGATTTTCATACAACTTAACAGAATTTTAAATATAGAAGAGGAAACTCAAACAAAGTACAAAGTTTGGAGACGTATCCATTAAAAAGAAAAAAGTTAATCTCACTATTACAAGATTTCCGAAAGATTGTTGCTATGGGATCCGGTCGGTTACAAAATATTAGTAGCGTGCAGCAAAAAGACTCCGAGCAAAATTTCAGCCCGATAGCCTCAAAACTGAGAGACTAGTTTGCGTAGAAACGGACTGACAAAGCTCAATGTACTCAGCTCGGCACCCTGATCAAGAATATATAATATATAGTTTATTGGGTCGGAAATGAATATTTCTATGCGTTGCAACTCCCACAATTTCAAGATGGAAGCTTCGTACCTTCTGAACATATCCGCAGATGGAACACAAACTTTGGGAGTTACAGAGTGTATTATTGTCGAGCTTGACCTACTTTCATACATGTTATTCCTTTGTAGAGGGAATATTAAAATGGTCCAGACGATTGTAACGCAAAAGAGAAAGCATCTCCGACCACATAAAGTACATATATTCTTTATCAGCATAACGCGCTAAGTTAAATCGGACATGTCCACCAGTTTCTCTATTATTTCCTCCGTCAACTTAAAAGCTATCTCTACCGAAATTTGCACGAAATCTTTAAATTTATATAACGCTGCACATTTGAGCATATGGCTATCATATGAACGAACGGTCGAAAACCTTTTATCTTTTTATGGACACAATTTCAAACTCAATATTTATAAGTTTGTTATGCTTTTCCATGATTCCACTAAGTTTGGTCGAAATGGGACAACTATGTATATAGTATAGCTAGTATAGCTATATAGTATAGAAAAGATTGGTTTTCTACGGCAGCGTCTTTCAATTTTTGCATTTATTTATTTTATGTAGTTTTACACTATTCTTCAAAGTTTTGTTAAGATCGGGTGACCATAACATACAGCCACCATAGGAACGATCGGTCAAAAAAATATTTGTAATGAGTAAACATTTATTGTCCTAAAATTTTGGCCAATTGCATCAAAATCAAATGAGTATATCAAATAGCTGTCATACAATAAAGTGGCCACCCAAATGATCTTAGTAGACGCGTTATCGGTTGGTCAGCTTGGGAAGTCACTTAACCTGAATTCCTCAAAGAGCAATTAACTTTTTGAATGTTACTCAGAGGAAGTTAACTTGCTTCTTAACTTGTTTTAATAACACAAAGCTCAAGAAGTTTAATGTGTTGTAGAATTTGTTAACATTGGTAATATAATTTTTGGAAATAGAAAAGCGTTTGAGTTTGGGGTAAGTAGTTTTCCCAGCTGTTCGGTGGGTCAGTACAGAGCCGCCAGACCACAAGAAGTCATATCATATCATATTTTTCAAGTAAAGCGACTTAAATGAGCTAACGAAATTGGAAAAGTGACTATTCTGAATTCATCTTCTATCTTCGATTTAAATACTTAACTAAAGTTTAAAAACTGTGTTTATTCTTAAAGGGAGTGCTAAATAATCGAGTTATTTGGTCAAAATTAATGATGCTGCTTTGACTGGACATTATTTGGCGTATATGCAAATCTACATTCGCTTAGCTCTAAAACTGCTAAGTGGTCGCTTACTCTCGCATGCTCTTGATAGTCGCGTGCGCTAAGATGTAATCTTTCGTGGGTACAGTCGTCGAGGTACTGAGTTTACTGGGAGATTAAAGAAGCCAAATTAAAATTTAATGATTTCTCAATTTTAATCACAGCTCAGTTGTGTCTCCCTTTACCATTCCCTGTGGTTTTAATATTCTATAAATTTCAGAAAAGCACTTCAGCCCCATTAGCCACATTCCCAGATCAGCTACTGCCAAAAACAAATCACTTTGATTCCCTGATATCTAGTAAATATAAGTTCAGATTCCCACCGATTTCTCTCAGTCGAAGTAAGGAGTCGATTTATTTCCAATACATTTATAAATGTTTTGCTTTTATTTGCTGATGAAATACGTTTAAGTACTCTACTTGCACACACACACACTCATATATATCAAATAATTACATTTACTTTCTAAGTGTATACAAGAATATTCAAAAAATATTTCACATCTAAAATGTCGGGTAATACTTTAGCAAAATATTTTAACACACACTGATAAGCCCGAAGTACATGCATATAGTTAGATACGTGTAAATAATTTTGCTGCTTTGGCCCACAAATTAATTTTGATCTTATATCCAGATTATAGCTGACTGTTGGCCATATGGTTATCGATGACCACCTGAATGATTCTCAAGCAGTCGCGATGCTTGGCCACAGTGTTGTCAATCAGTTGCTCAATAAACCGGCTGGCCGCTATGCCTGTATTGGGCGGTATGTTCTGTGTACAGGATATGTACCTGTTGAAGATTTCCGTGTTCACCGAGGTTGCCAAATACTTCTCACCCTCTTCCTGTTGGCGTAGCTGGTTGAGCGCTTGAGCGGCCGATAGGAGATGCTCCTTGGTCTTTTGATATGCCTGCAGCTCCTGCAAACTGGCGAAATCATCCTTACTCAATTGCACGGATCTGAAGCCGCCAAAGTCTTTGATTGCTTTATTTGCCAGCAGTTGGCGTATATGATATTTGCGCTCTGATACAAAAGTGCCCAGCAAGTAACCTAGAAAAATATACACAAGTGCGGCTCATTAGAGCTTCCCGTGTTGCCCTTTGATACCGTCGACTCACCCGTGATGAGCATAAAGAAGGCAATTGTCAGTACCAAAGAGGCACAAGTGCGTTTGGTAATGTATTCACGATATTCACGAGAACTATTGGCTCGCACGGCCGTTTCGTAGCTCAAAACCTGATGCATTCTGAGGGGGGATGATGGGGTCCTTCGTTTTAGTTGGGTGAATTTTGTATGCTGAATTCCTTAGCGATTTTAAATGGTAAATGTGTGGATTTATGGCGGAACATTATGTTGACTGTCAATTGGACTTGTACAGTAGCAGGCCGCAAGCTGAAAAAAGGGAGACACCAAGTTATACTCATGTTTATACACAATAGCAGGCTCTATACATAAAAGTACAGTATTTCTTGGTCGCGTTCGGGAATTCATAAGTTTAAAAGGGTTGGTCCTTGGTCCGCTTCAAGGGACCCATAAAATCTGAGCTAGGGTTGACGAATATTTTGAAAATATCCAAATATATCATAATTTTGGACGATATTGAAACGTATAATTTCGATATAAATATTTGTAAGTAACATATATCGGAATATAAATATTTTCGATATTTTAAATAAATATTGATTTATATTTTTATTTAATTCGGTCATTAAGGTAATCATTAATTTGACAAGTTTTAAAAACTACGTTCTGAGTTTAAAATCTAGTGATCAAAGATCGAAAAAACACCACAAAATATCTAGGCACCAAAAGTGTGAAATTCTAGAGATTCTGGGGGATCAAACCCCCTGGGCTTTGTTTTCGGAATGGAAGACCTCAGAGATATTTTAGGGCAAAAAAAAAAAAATTAAAAAAGCGTGTAGCGAAAGATGCTACTAAAAACATAGGGTAATGTACCTCATCGTAAATATGTAAATTTTGATTTGCCACAACTTGCCTGTATCTTAATTCGTTTTAAAATCGTATCATGCAGAGCTTCGATATTCTTTTGATATTATAATGCTCCGATTCAGTAATATAAAATTATTTTTGGTCCGGTCAATAAATTATGATAGTCTCTGAAGTTTTGAAAAAAACTAATTAAACTAATTTTTCGAACCTAACCTTGTTACAAACAAATAAGTCCGTTTCGGGATGATAATAAATTAGAAGGTTCGGTTCTGTGTCCGGCTTGATGTAATATATAGATTACAAGAAAAAAAAAAGACAGGACAAAGTATTTTATATTCACAAAAACTTAGTTGAGATCAGGTATTAAGAAATTACTAAAAGTATAATATTTATGATTTGAAGCACCTTTATATTGGATATTAGATGTAGCACTCGAAATAATCATATCTTAATTGTCAATTTTTTTAACATAAAAAATTTTAAATTCAATATAAAGCGTTTGAAAAGTTAAACCAAAACAAAAAAAGAACGTCGGTCAAGCCCGACTATAACATACTCTGTACAGCTGAAAGCAGCGCTGCAGCAGAGAACAGTCTTTTGATTATAAGTCGACAACCACTCCTCCGACCTTTACCATCTTTGGCGGATCGATAAGTAATCCTCATTACTAAATATGTCAAGAAAGTATGAACCATCTAAGCTGTTAGGAATATGACGATTTTTCTAAATTGGCATGGCCAAAATTGAGAAAAATTTAATTTTCCTGCAGGCATTAGAAGGCCATGTCTAATACATGTCAAACCTCTTACCATCTCTGAGATCTGTGCGTTCAAACGGAGAGAATGACACGACGAACATGACACAGCTGTTGATGCTGATCAAGAATATATATACTTTATAGTGTCGGAGATGCTTCCTTCTGGCTGTTACATACTTTTGCACAAACTCAAAATACTCTATGCACCTAAGGTACAGAGTATAATTATCACCAAGAAATATTCTATGTCTGACATATCGCATTGAAAACAAACAAAAAAAAGAGTAAAATAAAAAAGAAAATTGAGAAATGAGAAATCAGCCCTAGAACATTTTTTTGACCGATAGTTTAGGCTGAGGCAGCTATATGGTATAGTTAGTCAATGTGTATAAAAGCTTTCAGAATTGTGTGAAAGAATTTAAGTTTAACAATTGCCACACTGTATATGTCTTAAATATCCTATTAATCATCAAACGGATCATTTTGGATGATTCTGCAGCTCCGCGGGATGATCAAAAGGATATTAAAGATAGATCTTTCTTGGACCTTTTTTTCTGTGTAGTTTTTTAACTGATGTTTCTGTGGGAGCTTTGATTCTGCCGATCCCGACAAATGTAAAACGCATTTGTAAAGACAGCTCTCTTCAATCAGCACCGACAATACTTAACTCAATTTCTTACTCTCAAAAGACGGTTGATCTACCTATAAAATCTCTGAGATCGTCGCACATACGGCACGAAAACTAAAGGATTTAATAATTGAAACACGAATGAACAATTCCAGAGATATATTTAGAATGAAAATTTTTGATCGAAGAATAAATAACATTCTGAATTCGAATTTCTTGATCCATTATTTCTTGAAATCGAATTACTAATCTTAAATTTTCTTTTAATGAGATCGAATTTAGCACGATTTAAATAAAATCATTTTTATAAATTAAAGAACGAACACGACTTTGTCACAACATCAAAAAGCCTCTTTACCATTGCAGGGCTTAAAAATATACGCTTAAAATACAAATTATCGTTGCAACTAAACTTTGTGCTTGTAAGCAAATGCTTTTTAATTGAATTATATTTCACGCTTCATTCCGTTAACGGCAGCTTAGGCCACCCATTTTCAACAGCACAAATATGAAATGACCTTCGGCTCGTCAATAAATTTTTTAATGAAAATTCCTGCCAATGTGCACACATTTTCCAAGAAACACAAAAGCGGCTGCCAATAAAATGCTTGCCACAAAAAAATTCCAAAAAAAGAATTTAGTTTGTGACCCTGACAAATTGCATGGCATGGCAGGGGGAGTATGTGAGGGGCATCAGCGGTTAGCTGCCAAAAATGCAAAAATTCTAACTTGACAAAAGTGTACGTGAAATGGCTGATAAGTTATCGTTCATTTCAAATCATCCATCAGTGTTTTAGGTATCAGAGTTAGCCAGAGTACCGTCAAGGACCCACTTCCTACTTTAAAGAGGAGTATGGCTGGCAAAACAACTCGGAACTTCGGTTTGCCATTATTATATAAAATTTATAGAGAATTGTTGGCCCATTTTTGAGGATATGTCAATCATACAGTAAGTTCGAACGAACTTGATACAAGTACAAAAAGAATAATTTCCTGTTCGATTTTTTCAACAGTGTAATAACGTTCACAAGCTTAGCTTATATTATTCGCATTGCAATCCAGTTGAACTTAATTTTGGGTTGCAAAAGTATTAATTCAAATAGCTTTGAAGTGTTCGTGTTCGTAGCCTATCTTTTTTTTAAACTAGACCTGGGTGGTTCTAAAAAGAGCCCAAAGAATATTAAGAACCATTATGGGTAAAATCATACTTTGTGTTCTCTTAACAATTTATTCGGCGGTACTGACAATTGATACCTGGATAACTAGCTGGGCGTAGATAACAGAGTTCAAAATATAGTCATCGCGTGACTAGCCGTGTGCCGGTGGCACCTCATTCTATTTTTACTAGGTGCCGCCTGAAACACCAGCTTTCAATAAAAACGACGATAAAATATCCCGAATCGTTCCAGCACAGTGGAGAGAGAGAGCAAAGAATTCATCAAATACATTGATACTTTTGCCTATCTGAAGTATCCGGATATTCGACCAGTAATAAAGGTCACTTCAAATTCCGTTCCGTCTATTGACCTGTTATTATCAACCTTAGCAATCTGTCAAGGTCATGGAAACATGAGCTCTTTTCCAACTTTGTTAATTTTCCAAACGATAAGAAAGTTTTTGAGGAAGAAATGTATCAATCCGAATAGTTAAGACAATAGCGTTTCGAAAATTTCAAACGCTCCTAAAAAAAATTACGTACTGTGTACTTAATTGAAGTACAAGCGGCGTCAATAAGTACGAATAAACTTGATTGAAACATGAAATTCTTAATTCAAGTAATACTTGCTTAAACTTTAAAAAATTGTTTCAATGTTGTTCTGGAATATGTTAAAAATATCTGGAATATTTAAAATTTTATTTAGAAATTTTTAGGTTGTAAAAACACCGAATAACTCTGAAAATAAGTATTCTTTGTTTATGTCCAATAAGTTCTAAATTCCATCCCAAAACATTCTTAAAACAAACTTAGATAACATTTAATCAGTAAAACAAGTTGTTGGGTTGATCCCATAAACTTCTCAAGCTATTTCCAAATTGTTCTTGAAACGAAGTCTCCGTAGTAGTCCAAGTAGACTGGAAGGATTCAAACACCAAACATTATTAAAAATGGTGTTAGTTTGTGTCAGAAATGCACCATTAAGACCATTTAGAAATTAACGGATGACCATTGTATGCCAAAGAGTGGACAGCAAAAAAAATAAAATTTTGTCTCTAAGTTGCTCCAAATCTTTCAAGAAATAAAGTGCAACATTCCATTAAATGTACATTTCTAAGACTGACATTCTGACCATTTCCAGAAAGCTCAGAGGACTTAAGTGATGAGCATGCAGAAAGATATCATAATGACATGTCCGATAGGCAAAAAAAGAATACAAATAAACTTTCTTAATGATTCGAACCATTTTGTTTAAGTACTGAGCTTTTGAGCGAAGCACCTCCCGCTTCAAGAGTACGTGAAACACAGGACGTTATAAGTACTTTGCTGAGAGTTTACATTGAGAACGCCTTACCTTAGTTGTTGTATCATAGGTAGAACCTCTCAGTCGATCTCGAATACTCGATTCAAATACAAAATTCTAATCTACTTAATCTAAGACTACTTTGGAATAAAATAAGTATATTTCGATCTATTCTAATATCTTTTGATCATATTTTTAGGTATTAATGGTCTTAAATCATGCGATAATCAGTAATCTCTTTTCGAAACTATCTGTAGCTTCTATCAGATAAATAAACAAGAATAAATTGCTGAAGTAAGCACAATATCAAACTTAAATTAACTTCGAAATTTTCAATTCTTAGTACAAATCTCTCAGCTTTTCCGGTTACTTAATTAAAATGATCTTAAAATTGAATACTTTATTAGTATCACCCAAAATAAAGAGATAACGTTAGCTATAAAAGCTATAATAATTGGAATTCTTAGGAATATAGAGATAATTTTTAAAATATTTGAACCATTCAATCTACTTTTACAATTCACCCGTCTTCAGTTGACGTCTATGAAATCTTTTTCATAATCAAAAGTGATTTGATAATTTTGCAAATTCAGCGTTGTCTCCGACGGTTTGATTTGATTCTGTGAATGAAAACTCGAATATATTTTGTTGCAAATTTGTTGATTTTTGTGTCAATTTGGTTCGATTTGTCGCCGCTGTGTCGTGCTTAAAGCTGCTGACTCAACAGCTCTTGGGGATGCGTTGTGCATAGCACATTCTTGGCGTCGATTGATATCCTGCTACAGCGCTTTGCAAATCCTAACCTGGCTTGCCGCTCCAGTTGTTCATCGCGATGTAATTGAGATTGTTGTGCAGTCCTTCTTGACCTTCTATTTATAATGAGCTCTGTTAACGAAGAGGCTTCTTGACTTTACATTACACCGATCCCTCTGATTTGATTGAGGTTCGCTACAAATATTGTTTTTCGTTTTTCTGGCTTATTAAATAAAATATCACATATTTACAATATTAGGATGTTTGAAGTTTGATTCTTTCTAACCGTTAACCGTTATATCGATCTCGTTTGAACTACGTCTCTTATGCTCATTTGAAAACCTAACAATATTGTAAATGCCACTGTATTTATTTCCTTAGCAGCAATTAAAATAGCCCATTAAATATTACAGGTTATCAACTTTCTGTGAGCAAAATTTGATCCAAGTACGTTCGTTCAGTGAACAAAATAGTATAAACAAGATTAATTAAAAGATATAAGTTTTTGTACACGATTGAATTTCAATCACGTGTATACCCTTGTTTAGGACATCATATTTTAACAAGTGTAACTGTTCTTGCTCAAATGGTTTCATAATGGTTTAACTGCCACTTAATGCTCTTAACTTAATTATCTAAAAGCAAGCGTTTAGTTTAAAAAAAAAATACGAATTTCCTTTCTTTATCACTTCGGGAAAAACAAACAATCAACCAACAGCACAACCTGGACATTCGGACGCCTTTGGGGAGCATGACTTCATCATTTACTTCCACACCCTCGCCTTAAGTGAGATAGTCAATGAACTTTGCCAGCTGCACACCCTCCTTGAGCTCTAGGCAACAGGCTGCACGGGCAAACAAATAAGCGCCGGAAAACATGCACAAATTGTCCTTTGCTGGCAATCCTTTGAAACTTTCACTTACCCAGCTTCTATTGCTATCAGAGTTTTGCCCTTTGGTGGTCCTGCAGCTGCAGCTGCCTCCTGCTGTTGAGGGAATCTCGTACGGGGGAATGTGTTTACATATGTAAATCACACGCGGCAAAATGTTCCCAGCGAATGCTGACTAAATTTTATTCCGAATTGTATTCCTGTCGTGTCGGTGTGCTTGCCTGGCCGACAAGTTGCGCACTGAGTAACATGGTTGGCCTCACAAGGGTTTTAATACGACCACCACAACGTCATCTACTGTGGTGAATTTACTTCGAAGAGCTTTGCATGCAATTTGGATGAACGGACAGGAAATGAGGATTGCGGTCAAGTTGCGAAACAGGGCAGTTGCACAAAATGGCCATTTCTCCCAAAATAACTTCTTAATTAAGGAGATGGTTGCCTGCAAATCCATTTCTGCCTAGTTCTGTCTCTGCGGTCTGTTTTCGTTTAGAAGTCATATCAAATTGCCCGATTGTGTGCTAATCTTGTTTTGTCTCCTTCTCTTGGCTTACTTAACGGCGAGCTGCCGGCAACAGCGATGACTTCAAGGATATCACATGCAACTCGCTGTCTTTCTCTGCCTTTTGTTGTTTTGTCTAACACTTTGTGTGGGTGTTGGTCCGTATTAACTTACAATTACGCTTTGATGTCGTAATTTTCTGCTGGTTTCGTGTCATTAAAGTAGCCAATTGAAAAACTGAAATGGTTGCATTAAAATTTCATTATTCATGCCGCAAGATTGTTTCCGCTGCAATTTCCACTGCCATTTCCAATGTGCCAATGGGACATTCGCATTTTCCCAAGAAAATTGAATCTGCCGCCATGTTGATTGGTCACTCGGGGCAAAGGAAGTTGTTTTGCCAGGAAATGGTAGCAAGTGATTGCCCACAACCTTCACCATACATTTGTCTTGATTGATTGTCTTTACCATAAATTTATAAACAGTCAAAGTAGTTGTTAGCCGGCTCAAGGTCAAGGCAACACAAATCAACAAAGGATTATTAATTTTTTCTATGCAAATCAAAGAATGTCTGTGCAGCACTGTTTCAAAGGTCTCGCGGACCTCTAATCACCGGACTTATCTTGCTGTCACACTCCAAGTTCTTTTTACATTTTTCTTTTAAGTCAACAAGGCAGGGAATAAAGACTTGGGGACCACAAGGAACGCTATCCAATGTTAATTACACAGAGAAAATAAGGAAATCATAAGGAATACATTGAATGATTTCAGTATCCGTTTGAAATTGATATTTTTAATATCCATTTTTGTAAATAAGTTATATAATATAACTATATCCATTAAATGTTAAATGAATCTTAAATATGAATGCAAAAAATATGAAAAATTGATATGTTAACATCAAATAAATAGAGGAAAATTACCTTCGGCTTCGCGGATGTTTTTATACCCTTGCAGCACGATTTTCTAACTAATTTGAAGGACATTTATACTGAAAACAAACAAGTTTTTCTCACTAAGGACCGTTTTGTAATCTACTACATAGAGTTGTCTGCCACATAAACCTACAAATAACAGAGTAAAATCTTAGTCTATTTGACACTTAGCAGCTATATAGAAGATGAGAAATCGGCTCTAGACTACTTTTCTGACTCTACTTTTGTATGACAGCTGTACTATATAGATGTCTGATTTCGGTCAAACTTAGTGGAATCATAGGAAAGCATTACAAACTAAGAAATCATAGTTTGGAGGCGTTTTCTTTGAAAACAAAAAAGTTTTTCTCACTGGAACTTGTTTTTCGAACGATCGATCCTATAGCAGCTACGTATATGTTATAATTAGCTGATCAGGCCGGTTCCGAAAAATGTAAAGCGTAAATGTACCAGAAGACTTCGAGCAAAGTTTGGTGGCGATAGCTTTGAAACTGACGGAGCATATAGCAAAGCAGACGGTAAAGGCTAAATCAACTCAGTTCGTCATGCTGATCAAGAATTTATTAATATACTTTATGTGGTCAGAAATGCTTCCTTTTTTGCGTTACAAACATCAGGACAATTTCAATATACTCTCTGCGAGGGTATAAAAAAGATAATAAAAACTATCTTAGAATGGATCGTTGGACCGTTTTGAACTTTTAAAGAAATTTTTTGACATATTTTTCCATAAAAAGCTGCATATTTCTGATTTATTCGATTCGCAATTTAATTTCATAGCTAAGTACAAAATTGTATCACCTTTAGCGAAGAAATAAAGGAAAAAACTTAAAATATGGGGTCTAATGATAACAGGAACACGTAACTGAATGGAATTCAAACCAATTAAGTGAAAGTGAAAGGAAGGAGGAGTGAGAATAATAGACCTGCTAGTGTGGCCTGACCGTATCTACTCATTTCTTGTGACGCTGTATATAAGTACTTTAGTTTGATAACAAATATGAATGTTGACTTAAAAAGCTTAAGACTTTCTCCATTAATTGATAACAGAGTATGTTATTTTGCATTGGGTAAAAGTTTATTGTCAAATATGAAGATAAGAAGCGTTTTTGTATATATACTCCAGGCTTAAAGGTTACTTCAATTGATAAGCTTTTACTATAGTTTGGGTGTAACAACTTATGAATGAGTTTATTCGAGCTATTTATATTCAATGTTTTAAACTAACTTGCGCAATTGCTTAAAGATTAAGTATATAATCTTATACAAATATTAAGTAAATTTGACTTTTGGATACTCTATATATCTGGTGACACAAAAGTCCAGTATGTTAGTTCTAAAGTGTATCTAATGTGGAAAACAACTCTGCAACGAATTTGTACTTTTTATGCTTCTCGATCGATATTTTTGTCATTATCGATAGATAACAACATTTTAACAATGATAAGTCTAAAATCTAAAATAAGAATTAGTCTTGTAATTAAGTTATGAAGGGCATTTGCTAAAATAATTCAAAATGCATAAAAATATTTGTATGAGTGTAAGTGTCAGAGATCAGCAACTAATGCTGCACTGTATTAAGTACTTAATTCTTTTCACCCACAAGTGTCCCAACCACTGCAACATAATGTATGCAGTCTTCACTCTACTCGAAGCTTAATGTTTAAATATTTCGGTTGCTAAATAAAATACATCGAGTATTTAGTTAACAAATCGGACCAAACAAAAGTCTTTCGATGGCTTCTATTTTCTAAGTTTTAAAATACAATTTGTTAATAATTATCAACTGACTTTTTAATGTTAAAGACTTACAAAACTGTTATTTAATGACTTTTATTATAAAACCCTTTTAAAAGCAGTTGTTTTCTGAGCAGTAATATAGAAATCTTGAAGAACAAGAATTCATTGAGTCAAAAAACTTAAGGGGGGAAACCAGTTTAGGAGGCCGAAATTCGAGTGTTTTTTGCGATTTTTTTTAACTGAGAAAGAACAATTAAAATTCGTTTAAACTTGGAGGGTAGTTTATTCCTATTTTGAACTACCCTTTTAAATTTTTGGATGCCATTTCCGCCGGAAGTGGTGGAGCTAGAGGCTGGTGTCCATTGACGATCGCCATCAGAGTTGACTGCTTGCGGGACACCTGGATGTCGCAGTTTTGATCTGATATCATTAATTTTCTTTTTTCTTTCGTAAGTTACATATTTTCCAAGAACATAAAAAACATACATAAAAAATATATTTTTCTTAATAATATCATTCCAGAGTTTGGTTCATATTTTTCGGACTTGAATAAAGAATATTCACACAAATTTCCCGATCGATTCGTCAATAACTTTTCGAGCTAGGATTCCCGCAAGTTGAAAAAAAGTCGTTTCGAGAAAAACGCATTTGAAAACAAGAAAGAAAGTCGGTCAAGCCCGACTATAGTATACTCCAACGAAATTATACGCTCAGCATAAATTTTGATGCTGCAGTAGCAGCTGAAAGCAGCGCTGCTTCTGCGCTGCAGCAGCGAACAGTCTTTTGATCATAACTCGAAAACCGTTCATCCAATCTTCACCATTCCTTTGGCTGATCGATAAGTTATCCTAATTACTAAATATATTTAGAAAGAACAACCCACCTATCTTTAAAACTATAGGAAATATGACGTTTTTTCTAAATTGCGGGGGCGGCAGGGGGCGTGGCCAAAATTGAAAATAAACTTGATCTGCCTGCAGACATAAGAAGCATATGTGCCATACATGTCAAACCTCTATCTCTTACCATCTCTGAGATCTGTGCGTTTATACGGACAGACAGACAGACAGACGGACGGACGGACAGACGGACATGGCTATATCGACTCGGCTGTTGATGCTGATCAAGAATATATATACTTTATGGTGTCGCAGATGCTTTCTTCTGGATGTTACATACTTTTGCACAAACTTATTATACTCTATGTACCTTTGGTACAGAGTATAAAAAAAATACCTTCGGCACTGAATTGACCGGTGTTTACCTTAGTGCTCATATCATCGGAACTAATTGGAATTTTGTTTCGAAACTTAAGCAACATTTTCTTGAATAGCTGTACTAACAATTTATGCAATAAAAAAAATTTTATTTTTTGAATCATCTAAACTAGTTTCCCCCTTTAAGTCTTTTATAATTATTATTTACTGAGAACAAAGGAAAAGTGCTCTATAACTGCTTTCTTCAGAAAGCTGTTTCCGGCCCTGCTTTGTAGCTACGAAATTAAACGATCGGTATGAACTTCTAATTTCAGCTGATTAACCGAACCTCAACCCTTATCGGCGAACAGGTAATTGACCGATTTATGAGAAAAAAATAATTTTTATGAAATTGTTAATTTAAAATTCTTGGAAAAGACTTGCTACGTCGTAGTCCCGCTGTTAGAGGATCTGCACTTAATGGTAATCTAATAATTACATCTGTTGTGCAAGATACCCATAAAAATTGTCTGGCTTACTTTCTGAATAGCACTTGCAATCGGGGCTGCAAAACGGGTTTGAACCGAACCGGTTTGAGCCCGGAATTCCGAATTGTATTTTGCGGTGAACCGAACCTTGAACCGAACCTCTTTAGAATTAAAAGTTGAACCCGAACCTGTTCCGAACCGGGTCGCTTCAACAAAAATAGTGATTCCATCTGTAATCTGGTTGGTCTTGAACGGAACCATCAGAGCCTGTAGTTTTTTAAGATCCTTGACTTCCATGCTTTTTCAATGAAACAATTTTTTGCAAAAACTACGAAAATGTATTCAAAATTTGAATTTTCCATACATCATTCCACAAAAAGAATATTTGATCAAGGAATCAAGTGAGATTCCCAAAAAAAATATGCTTTGGACATCCGAAATTAATAGCTTACGAGCACATTCAATATGTAGGTCTCAATAGGGTTAAAGTGAAGATAGAATGAAGATAAGGGCGATCAAAGATAAGACTTGGACTTGGAAAGTTTGTCAAATATACCTTTAAGCGCAGATTTCAAACCAAGTCGGAACATTTTACTTAAGAAGGGCTTAAAGGCTTGAGACTTAGCGAAGTAAAGGTTAAACTCGAATTTGGCGATTTCAAAGCAAAATAAATATAACTGGCTGAAAGGGTTGAGATTTCACGGAATTACGGTCGATCCTATAATAGAAATTTGTTCTTGGCCTTTTTTTAAGCAGGCCATAACTTCAAAAGTCCGAAAAATAAAATGCGGCTCAGATTCAACAAAAAATCAGATCATTATTATATCATACTTAAGGACGGGCTTTAAAGGATGAGATGAGTTTGTGAAAAACCTAACTTAAGGTTCTAGCATTTTTCGGGCTGCCTTAGATCAGAAAATTCCAATTCTCGTAGACTTAATGGAAGATCGGAAGGAGGGAGAACGGAATAAAGCCTCGCTTTAGAACATTTTAATATCAATATTATCGATTTTTTCTGTAATCGATAGTTTGCCAACTTTATTCTGTTTTTGACTGATTGGAAATGTACACAAAACTAGAGATGAAATGAAACTAGCTTCGGCTGATGTTTAAAAGTTAACAATTTGGTTTTTGTTTCTTTTTTTACCTCTCATTATTTAAATAATCTAGTCTTATCTCTTATTGAGTAGGCTACACTGAATGAACTGGCGTTATCTTAAAGGAGATACCTGATTTGTGCAATTTTAAATAGAATTACGATTGGAGTGCACTTGAGTAACCCTTCGACGACCATGATAAGGTGCTTTTGGCCAGTATAAAAGCCAGTCCAGATTTGCACTAGCCATGACTATCTCAAGTTGCTCAAAATGAAATTGTTTGTATTTCTGGCACTGGCTGTGGCTGCAGCTACTGCTCTGCCGACGCTGGAGAAACCAAAGCCAGTTCCCTTTAAGGACATCGAGGGTCGTATTACCAACGGCTATCCAGCCTACCAGGGCAAAGTTCCCTACATTGTAGGCCTGAGCTTTAATGGTAACGGTTACGGTTGGTGGTGTGGTGGCTCCATCATTGGCCATACCTGGGTCCTCACTGCTGCCCACTGCGTGGATGGCGGCAGCTCTGTGACCATCTCGTATGGAGCCAGCTGGCGTACACAGCCAGAGTTCACTCATTGGGTGGGCGGCAACGATTTCATTCGTCACGAACACTACAATAACGGCAACCTGCACAACGACATTGCCCTCATTCGGACTCCTCACGTGGACTTCTGGTCCCTGGTCAACAAGGTTGAGCTGCCCAGCTTTAATGATCGCTACCAGAGCTATGCCGGCTGGTGGGCCGTTGCCTCCGGCTGGGGAGGAACCTATGACGGAAGCCCACTGCCCGACTGGCTACAAGCCGTCGATGTCCAAATCATGAGCCAAGAGGTCTGCAGCCGCACCTGGAACCTGCACGACCACATGATTTGCATCAACACCGACGGCGGCAAGTCAACCTGCGGTGGTGACTCCGGTGGCCCATTGGTTACACACGAATCCAATCGTTTGGTGGGTGTTACCTCTTTCGGTGCGGCTGCCGGGTGCCAAGCTGGCTATCCAGCTGTCTTCACACGAGTCACCGGCTATTTAGACTGGATTAACCAGCATACTGGCATTGCTTACTACTGAGAGATGCCGTCAATAAATGTTTGTGGGATATGAATCGTTGGAAAACTCTAAGTGCTTTCTTCTTACAAAGTGAATCCTTAAGCGAATAGCCAGGCGGTTGGATGGCACTTCAGACTTGCAATTAGTTTTCTTTATGATTAGTTTTAACCACATTTTTAAAAATATTTAAGTATTTTGCGCTGGCAACTATTATCTTGCTTTCCATTTTGACCGACTTAATGACTATCAAAATGAAAAGTCGGTCCAGGCAAACAATAATATACCCTAACCTAATATTCAAAAATTCAATATTCAAAGACAATTTCCAACCAAAAAGTTTACAAAAAGAACATTGGTTCCTCCTGTTTCTATACTGATCATAGTATTGAAATTCATATAATTTGCTGCATACATACTCTTTTGGTTGACTGAGGCGCACACATGTTGCATCCATAATTAAACACACTTTTGCAGTTCGTGGCCATATAAGTACTCAACTGTATAAAGTGTTTTCTGTCTCCCCAGGGATGCAAGCCGATTTTAAAGAGAAAAGAGGTAGCTAATAGCTGCGATTCAGTGATTCATTTCTCAAATTATGATGTTTTATGAAAGCCTGTATACGGTTTCTTAACTCCAGATTGAATGTTAGACCTTTCGCACTATTTCGAAATAGGATTCAAAGAATACATTTAAATTGCTTTTAGATCCTTGTATAAATGTCCCAAATTAGTCGTCTCAAGGTCAAGGATTGAGTATAGTTAAAAAATTAACAGAATTCAACAAACTTCAAGTAATTTTAAATTTCATCACATAAAATCTTTTTTTTGAAATTGGTTTCTGTACGATAAATCAAAAAACTCGGCAAATCGGTTTTTACTGTGAGTGCTCTTATGACAAATTAGTTCATCATTATCCCTTTGAACCATACTGTTCATCGTAAGATTGCTACACGTTTCTTTGACCTTAAGCAAAATTCCGTTCTGCTTCTTACAAGAAGGAAAACAAATTTTTTTTTTGTATTCTGGATTAAAGAACAAGGCAACGTAATGCAATGAATGTGGTTCTAACCGATTCTCAACTTATCTTCGAGTTACTTCTTTAACGAATTTTTGAAAACCACACTGTTGTATGACTGTTTCTATATCAGAACTTAACCGCTCTGAGCATTCCTTGAACGGCTTCCTAAATTCTAAGAAATCTTTTAGAAATATAAAGTCAATCTCTGCCATCTTAACTAAGAGATTCTTTTCAATTAAAACGATTTGAATTTAGCATTATGTAAATTGAGTTTCATCAATGATTTGTCTTTGTTTTGGGGTTTTCGCAGTTTATAACTTCATTTCCTTTTAAAAAGCTTTTAATATTTTTTTGGTTTTTCTGCCACACATAATTATATTTTTAATTTGAATTTTGAATTTTCGAATTTTCGAATTTTTACAACAGTTGTCTGCTTTAGAGTTAAGTGCGCCGTAGCATTCTGTCACAAAACAATATGCAAGTGTTAAGTCTTTTGTTGATTGGCGACTGTTCGGTTTCCAATTTTTGGGGTTTCGCTTTCTTTTTATACTCTGTACCGTAGGTACATAGAGTATTATAAGTTTGTGCAAAAGTATGTAACATCCAGAAGGAAGCATCTCCGACACCATAAAGTATATATATTCTTGATCAGCATCAACAGCCGAGTCGATATAGCCATGTTCCGTCTGTCCGTCTGTCTGTCCGTATGAACGCACAGATCTCAGAGATGGTAAGAGATAGAGGCTTGACATGTATGGGACATATGCTTCTTATGTCTGCAGGCAGATCAAGTTTATTTTCAATTTTGGCCACGCCCCCTGCCGCCTCCGCAATTTAGAAAAAACGTCATATCTCCTACAGTTTTAAAGATAGGTGGGTTGTTCCTTCTAGATATATTTAGTAATAAGGATACCTTATCGATCAGCCAAAGGAATGGTGAAGATTGAATGAACAGTTTTCGAGTTATGATCAAAAGACTGTTCGCTGCAGCAGCGCAGAAGCAGAGCTGCTTTCAGCTGCTGCTGCAGCATCAAAATTTATGCTGAGCGTAGAATTTCGTTGGTACAGAGTATGCTATAGTCGGGCTTGACCGACTTTCTTTCTTGTTATGAATACCAAGGTATTTATTATTTGCTTAATAGAAAATCCGTTGCGGTTTTTATATCAAACATTGCAATGTCCCAAATATATAAATACATTCATATATAAAGACTTCTTTCATAAGTTCTTAAATTGTTTCAGCTGTTTTATGTAAAGAACAAGAGAATCTGATTTTTTTGTACCACAGGGAAAATTGGGAAACCTAGATAAATCAATAAGCAACTTCATAGGAAGGAATGCCGTCGGATGGCAGGATTATTAGGAGGTTGGTTTGATGTTTTACGGCCTGTTCTCAGAAGCGGGAATAATTTATGACACAATATTTAAATTTATTAATCTAAAATCCACATACATTTTTAGTACGCACAGAGCGGAAAGACCGAGAACATTGGACTCAATATGAGCACAACATTCAATGTCAAAAAGCTAAATGTTTCCTTTCAAAAGAATGAATTACGCCTGACGGAATGAGCTACAACTGCTGCCTTTCTGTAAATTGATAGTAAGCAGACTGCGAATCCGCATTATGATGTATAACAAATAACAATGGAAATCCGATGGCAGTTCGACTCTAGCATACATCTTTTATTACTAGTAATGCAGGATGTGCGCACCTCGTCTACAAAGCGGCCATGCAGCATATGGCAAAGTAAACCAGACTGTATGGGCTTATTTCCGTAATACTGAAGCAAAGTAATGAAGAAGTAAATCCATTATGTAATGTCGACTTACGCCGCTGGGCCTGGTCGCATTCCAATTCCAGGTTCAGGGCAGCAGAGAACACGCTTGTGCAACACCCCACCAGCCTTGGATAAATTATCGGACTCAGTTTACAGTACACTTACGATACAAAGCACTATCGATTTGTCAACCTTAATTTAAATATGTTATTTGAGCTCTGATGTTTATATACACATCGGCGAGTCGTTCTCTATTTTTTTAATTTGATAAATAAAAGGCAAAAATGAATTATACCAGGCAGAAGGATGCGGTATTTTGAAAAATTGCTTTGCTATTGAAATATGCATATGCATATTTAAACTCTTAAGATATTTTTGTGTCACTTAGATATTATCCTTAAGTATTACTTCTTAGCTGTAAAGCCAACTATCCCATTTATTTCGTATATTCTAGTCAAGTGATCTGTACCGAGCCGAAAAGTTTTTTCTTACGGTTTACAAATCGGTTCAGCATATTCGAAAGGATTGGCACTAGCGGTTCGGATTGTTAGCTGCAAAGGTTTCTGTTTGGTGCGGTTCAGCTTAAATTCTTTTTGAGCCCTTTGCTTTTGTAGACAACCCGAAAGTGCTCAGCGAATTATGGCTGACAAACTGGCATTGAGTAAGTACAGCATGGAAAGAAATCTGGCTATCTTGAAACCATCTGTACGTCCAACCAGTGCCGTTTGGAATTGCAATTAAGGATTTAATGCCTCAAAGCACCAATAAATCATCAGCGCGGTTATGAAATCATTGTTTGGCAATTTCTAGGCTACTCTACTCTCAGCCCCAACATCAAATTTAGCTTAGTATAAGTCGAAATTCAAGGTTGCTTGGTCCTTAAACTAAGAACATAATTTTGGTATTTTATTTATTTGTGCCCATTTAAGTTCCCACCCATTGCATGGCAAAATCAAATATGTTCGACCATTTTTCCACTTTCTCCATAATCCTGATGCCTTGTAACACATACTGACACCCACTCGGAACACTTGTTTGGGTTTATTTTAAGGCAAAGTTTATGTCATGGCTCGTTTAACTTGTTTTGGCCTGTGCGCCACTTGAAGGACAGCAGTGAAGCGGGGAGCGTTCTTTCAGATAGCTAAGTTGCATTTCTCTGACAATTTCAATTGCCATATGGCTGTTTTCCCCCCGGGTTACTGTTTTTGTTGCTAAACTTAATGTGTTTGCACTCGTACTTGAGCACTCGGGGTGACATGTGGAGGCCATTATTTTTGTATTATAAAATGCAAGTTCATTGTTAACTCTTGTGGGTGTATTGTAGTGCATTTGCTGTTCCTGAGGCTGAAGCCTTGACTTTGCTAGTTTGGTGTAGGCAAAGTTAAACAATGGCAGCTTAAAGTCAGTGAAAGTGCAGTACAGTATCCTTCCCCAAGCCTTTTTCTACCCCTAAGGCAATGAGATACAAGCATATTTTCCAAGCTCAAGTGCTAAGTAGTGAGTGCTCTAGCGAAAGCTGTGGAGTGATGGTTAGATGGATGGGTTCATTTGGAGGTCAATGTTTCATTAAGTGTAGTAGCTTATGCGCATTGCACAGAGTGCACCGTGGTTTGTGTCAAATGATAATTGCAATTACTAAATTTATGATTTATTTTTGAAATTGTCTCGCTCCTAGTTAACCGATTTAGATAGAAATATGTAGAAAGAGCATTCCAAAATGTTCATCCCCGGATATTTTGACTTTCCGCCCACTTTGCGGCAGTCTTAATGCTGTACAGGCAGCAAAAGTAATGAGTGCGAGTCAAGCAGAACATGCAGTGCATTCCCCAAATTGTAACCAGCTCTTTGATGTTCAACTTAAGTCAAAAGACGCAATTACAATTGGAATACCTGCACAAACTGACAATAATATGCTCACTAATTAAGCCGCATTAGTAACTTTAACTTGGAAATTCCTGCGCGAATTTCCACACAGAAAAAATGTCAGCGAAGTGCATTGCACTCCGCACGGCACGGAACAACTTGAACACGTACAAACGGTGCTCCTTTCGTGTATTTATGTGCATATATGCCTTTGCCTTTGCCAAAGGCAGTGACATACAAATACGCACCAGTCAACGCACAAAAGTAGGCAACACAAATTGCAGTCAAGAGGCAGCTGCATGAGAATCTGTCATAACAGGTTGCTCTTCAAGGGGTTTATATTTAATACCTCTAATTGATTGATTGCCTTCTCTTTGACCCTGTCAATTATTGCAAATCGAGATGGCTTTATGAAGTGCTGTCAACATCTCGTCGAATGTTTGCCTACCCACAGGCGGAACAGCTAAATTAATTACACACTTAAAACCCACTCGCATCTCGGTTAATGAATTGTGGTATAACAAAGTTTTGATTGTCGGATGCATGTGAGCGAGTGGTGAATTCTTCTGGTGAGGACAAATTTCAAGAGAAAGTCGCTTGCTCTTAACTGTGAAAGCTTATGTGAAAGCTTCTTGGCACCGAGTCAGCTGTTATTAGTAAAAGTTTAGAAAGAGCTTTGTGCGCGGTCTCAATTGAATATACAGTCAAACTTCTATATAGCGAATTGAGATTCAAGGGGAGAAATATAAACTTTCTTTATACAGAAAATTTGAAGAAAATTGCAGAGTTAAGGAAATTAATTCACTTTTAAGAAAACTTCGTTGTACAGAAAACCGTAGTGGACAAGCTAGCGTGTAAATGTGGAAATAACATTTTTATCCCTGTTCCCGTTTTTACTTTCGTTTTTGAGAAAAAAATTGGTCTGAAAACCGCATTAATGTCATACATTTTTTTTGTTTTCGAATGTGAAAATGGAATCACGTCTCGATTTTTTCCACATCTGTGGGCGAAACCACTTTTTTCTTGGGTAAGATCATAGAAACTGATTGGGTTGCCCTTCAGGTGATTTTTGAGGGATTCGTAAAAAGCGATACCAAATATCGATGAATATCCCTTGTATGATAAAAATGCAAAACCAAATATGATTTGTTTGTGTAAGACGCTAAACTATCTCCAAACTCTCCCTTGAATTATCCCTATACTTTTTCTTTGACGAGAGATATAAAGAGCACGACAAAATGGTAGAGATGTTTTTAAGTGCTGACAAAAAACTGGCAGAAATGGTGCCGAACTAGCTATGTCTTTCAGCCACGATGGAAGGCAAGAGTCCGCCGTCTGAAGAAGTTGAAAGTCGTCGTTGTAGAGTGACTTAGCTAGCTTATTTGCAAGTCAAGCTTATGAATTCCAAGGACCTTTTCTTTCTTTATATCTTCTCTATATATATTCTTTATATATTAAGCTGGGAAAACTCGCGACGAGGCTTTGTCCGCTTAGAGCACCGAGAAATGAAACCCTTCTAAATGTACCGAAAACGTGTATCATAGTAGGGTAAGTCCGTTTTTTCTCAAACCGGCAACGTCGGTCTTATTACCAGAAATAATTTGTATACCCTTGCAATGGGTATTATAATTTTGCCCAGAAGTTAGCAACGCATAGAAATATTTCCGACCCCAAAAACTATATATTATATATTCTTGATCAGGGTGACGAGCTGAGTCAATTGAGCTTTGTCCGTCCGTCTGTCCGTCAGTCTGTCTGTCTGTTTCTACGCGAACTAGTCTCTCAGTTTTAAACCTATCGAGCTAAAATTTCCGACCGGATCTGATGACTATATCTTATAGCTCCCATAGGAACAATCGGCCGGAAAACTAGTTTTAGGATAAAAAAGTTTTTCTTTTCAGTGGAAACGTCTCCAAACGATGTAATCATAGGTTCTCTTTGTTTTTTTATAATTCTACCAAGTTTTATTAAAATCGGACAACTCTACAAAACATAGGTCTGAAAAACAGTCTTAGTTAGAAAAACTTTTTTCTTTTAAATGGTAGCATCCTGCACTTTTGTATTTGTTTGTTTCACATCCTTTCACATAATTTTATAAATTTTTGGTAAAATCGGATGACTATATCATTTAGCTCCCATACGAACGATCGGTCGAAAAATGGGGGAAGAGTAGTTTTTGAAAATATTTAAGCGAGCACTTGCAAGGGTGTAAATAGAACTCTCTGTGATTTTTCTTTGATTTTGAAAAAGCCCGTTGCGGCATTGCCAGCATAAAAATTTATAAAAGCATTTCGAGAATGTGGTTTGAGGTCAGTACTTCTAACACTGAACTCAGTGAGTTCAACTCACTGACGAATTCATCTTAGCGCACACCATCAATAATGTATGCAGCTGCATCCGTTAGTATCATTAGTACTTTTTTTCTGTCATTCAGCCACAGATTCATGAGGGCACTAAATACAAATCTTGATACATCGTTGGTTTTATCAATGAAAACCTACAAACAATCGGTTTCAATAGCTTCTCGGATTTCTGGTATCTTCTGCATATACCACTTCCACTTCGGATATTAAATGCATTAAATGGTATATTTGCGGCTACCATAGCTTGGAACAATTCAATGCTTGATTATTTCTCGGGATCATTGCTTTCCTGGACTGCAGTCTTCATTTTATTGCTTCTTTGCCAGTCTGTTGCAATAACTTGCTTCAATTCAGAATTTTTGACTTAAATTTATTAAACTTTGTTTAATCTTTGGGACTTGTGTGAAACAAACATTTGAACAAAACTGTTCAATTGTTTTTTTTTTTGAAGGTGCTAAAATAAAGCAATCGCAAGCATATCACTTATTTGATTTAATTATATTTTTGCTTCTATTTTATCACAAATCAATTCAATTTCCAATTCAAATGAATTTTATTAAAATTATCCCATTAAAATTTAGAAATAGTTGAAAAGTTAAGCTTTACATTGGTTACGCTTATCGATATTCGATTACAAACTTGCCTTTTCGCCATCGAAAAAATACAAGACTTATCGTACTAAAAATATTAACCGAACCTTAAACCGAACGTCTTTAGAAATTAAAGCTGAACCCGAACCTGTTCCGAACCCAACTAACATAAAAATTTGACCTTCTGTCTACCGACTTCATCTGTTATTGGTGCGACTGACTCCTAAAATGGCCAGGAGAGTGAAAAAAAATTAGGCTAAACGATTAGATTTCCTTATAAAATCCCTACCCATAACAGTCTCTGTTTTTGAAGCACCTCGACTCTAAAGCTTCTTGAATAATTCTCAAAAGCAAGAGTCTAATATTATTTTGGTAATATTTTTCTATGTAAACCACGAATTGGAATTTCACTAAACTGTAAATTATATAATGAGTATTTCCATGTTTTCTACTAACCAATTCCAACCCAAAACCCACTCGGTTCCCATACAATTTGGGGAGTTTTTAGGTCAAATGCCGTTTTTAAAACACATAGAAGTCAAACATAAGTAATGTTGTATAGAGCGTGGACTGAACCAAGGTTCGAACCAAAAGCTTCTCCCAAAAACCTTGAACCTTAAATTTCCGAACCTTAACCATTCGCTAATTCTGGTTCGAACCAGTGTACCGGAGATCCTTTGATCCTTTGATTTAAAAAAAATGGAATATTAAATCAATGGCCGCGTTCAGCAAAAAAACTTGCTCCCTGATCCATCATACTTTTTCCTGATTTCTCTGCTGAACTCCAGTGATACGGCATCATGATGGACAATTTGGCTTATGATAGTGAAGCTCGTTTCAAGAAAAATAGTACACTCCTTTCAAGTGATACTTTTACCTACAGCTATAATTGTATATTGATAGGGTTTTCGATGGCGATACGCGTATCTTAGTTCATTTTGTGCACTGTATTTAAAATTGAGTTTTTTTTTATGGGCAATAAATAGATTGAAATTACAAAAAAATATGTACAAACTTATTTTTGACAACTGAAATGCAATTTCCATGTTGACACAGAGCGTCGTCAATGTGTCTTAAAGTGTTTTTCTAAAAAAGTAGCACTCAGTTCAGCAGAAAGTATTCGATGTATAATTATTTTGTGATATCCGCTCAGCGGATATTGAATATTGACAGGTTGCAGAAAGGCCCAATTGAAAATTTAATGGAAGGGAAATATAAATATCAATAATTTTTATCTCTATCATAAACGTGCGAATCAACGGGTATTAAAGGAGCAAATACACAACAGGAAATGCAAATAAATAGAGACGGATACTTCCAGAAGACTGATTTGTTGAGTGGATTTTAATTTGCCAGGCATAAGCAAGTCAAACTTAATAGGATCATGTGTAATATTCAGACATTTTTGTCTTGGCAGCAGAACATTTTGCAACAGTTCTAGCAAATTATTGACTCTGCTTTAGCCGTGCCATAAACTAAAATTTCAGTCAAGACGAAATTTGAACTTTGGCAAATATCCTCAGATTTTGAAATCATTTCTGTTAAAAAAAATGACACACATACATACCATACATAGACAAGAAAGCAACAGTTAAGAAAGAAACTTGCTGAAGAACATTTTACAAGAGAATATGGGAAAACAGGAAAGACCGTAATTCACGACGACTTTTTATATTTTTTTAAATTGTTATGGTTATTGGTAAATGGATAAAATTAAGAAACAAAAGTGTGCTCCACTCGCTGAGAGAGCCCGCAAATGAATGAAACTTAAAATTGTTTTGCCCAAAGGGTTACTAAACGAAATTCGAATGACAATTGGGTCATGGCCCGTCATGTTGTTAAAAACCAAGAACCAAGGAGCTGATGAGTGTTTTCAAAAGAGCCAAAACACATTTTTGCCGGTTTTTTTTTTTGGTTTGGTTTCCTTGATTGATTTGTTACTTAAGCTATGAATTAGTTTTCTGTTGTTTCTTTAAAATTATCGACTTTCTGTTGTTTCCAGAGACATCAACCAAGATTTGCAGACATCACACTTTAGTCAACGGGTGGGGAACGCTCCTACGGCTTCTCAAATCGAACATAATTTGTTTTTTTTTTTTGCGTGCCGACCGTCTGCCAATGGTTAAGAAATACTTGGCTTTCTATGCTCCCAGAACGATTAGGCGTACGGCGACCTGGCGTTCCCATTGACTAGGCTTTTTGCTCACACATTGACCGAGTTTTGTGCCCAGCGCTAATGTAATTAGTGGCATATACCAAGTCTGAGCTGGCCAATTTGAGACAGTTCACCGCGGGCAATTGGTGCCTTAACATCGTCATCGCCGGAACCGACAAAAGGATACAGTGTATGCAATCAAGGGGTTAAAGCCTTGAACAAGGATATTCGGTGAAGTGTGAGAGGTGAAAAGTGAACGAAATGTGAAAATTGATGACGAAAGTTTATTCTTAAAATAATTATTAACAAAAGTCCAAACATGACTAGCGAGAGCGATGCCGAGAAGGCGGCAGGATCCCGCCTGGACTATGATCTAATGATGGCCGAGGAGTACATACTTAGCGATGTGGAGAAGAATTTCATTTTATCCTGCGAGCGCGGTGATCTTCCAGGTGTAAAGGCGTAAGCGCTGCTAGACAGGCGCATGGCTTAAGCATAATTGTCTTTGGTTCTTAAAGGATTCTCGAGGAATACATCGGCACCGACAAGTTCAACATCAATTGCACAGATCCCATGAATCGCTCCGCACTCATTTCGGCCATTGAGAATGAGAACTTTGATCTGATCGTGATACTTCTGGAGCATAACATTGAGGTGGGCGATGCTTTGCTGCATGCCATTTCCGAGGAGTATGTCGAGGCGGTGGAGGAATTGCTGCAGTGGGAGGAGACCCATCACAAGGAGGGAGCGCCGTATGTGAGTTTTGGTAACAAAGTCGGGTTAGGTACATCCAACTTAAGTTCGTTGCCCTCGACAGAGCTGGGAGGCGGTGGACCGTGCCAAGTCAACTTTTACCACGGATATTACTCCACTGATTTTGGCTGCGCATCGCAACAATTACGAGATACTTAAAATACTGCTGGATCGTGGTGCCACCCTGCCCATGCCGCACGACGTCAAGTGAGTGACGTGTAAGCCCCCAATTGGGTCAATTGGCACGATTGATGGCTTGTTTGTAGTTCTAAGTAAACCAAAATGTTGGGCCATCGCATACAGGGTGCCCGTTCCCTTGATAAATGTACGTTTTGCTCTTGCTCACAGGTGCGGTTGCGACGAGTGCGTTACCTCCCAGACCAGCGACTCTCTGCGTCACTCGCAGTCCCGTATCAATGCATATCGTGCACTTTCCGCCAGCTCGCTAATAGCGCTCAGTTCGCGTGACCCTGTACTCACCGCCTTTCAATTGTCCTGGGAACTGAAGCGCTTACAGGCCATGGAGTCGGAATTTCGTGCCGAATATACGGTATGCGGGGGCAACAACATCTGTCAAATGTAAACGAACTATCGATTCTCTGTTTGCTTTGTCAGGAAATGCGTCAACTGGTGCAGGATTTTGTCACCTCCCTGCTGGACCATGCACGTACCTCCATGGAACTGGAGGTGATGTTAAACTTTAATCACGAGCCCTCACATGAAATCTGGTGTCCTGGACAGCGGCAAACATTGGAGCGCTTGAAGCTAGCCATTCGCTACAAGCAGAAGACCGTAAGTATATGGAGTCAGTTAGTCAGTCCTAACAATTGGATTATGTGAGGCAACTAGGCGATCTTAAAACTTGTTTAGACATAAGCACAGAGTAAATCGACTGATTTTGTAAGGTACATGAAACAACGGATAAGGTAGTGTGCGCCCTAAGCAAAGTACTTAAATCGTTCAGTGTCTCGCGTACTCTTAAAGCGTGAGGTTCTTCGCGCAAAAGCTCAGTACTCAATAAAAATATGCACCATACCTTGTTGTTGTATCATTTCAGAATACAATTTTAACAGGTGTGGCAATACGATTTTTTGGCGGTCTGAGCTTTTTCTAGGAGCTCAAGAGAGAATAGGAGAGTGAGAGCGAGAGCGAGCTCTAGAACGGACGACGAAAAAAAAAAACATGCGTGGAGACTACCTTATGCAAAAAGAGTCCGCAACACACTATATCAGGCATGGGCACCGCCCAGCCCGACTGTCCCTTGAAGCCCGCACCGTTATTTTACTAATCACACAACGCAATTCGGTTACCGTTGCTCGTCTCGGCTCGACAGCAGTTAACAACAACAGCGCACCGATATAAAAGGCAGAAGACGAAAAAAATATGTAGTTGTTGTAGCATTAGTTCCCTCGCGTCAAATTCTGCTGCCCACCCCTCCACTAAACATTTAAGGGACCGAGCTGAGAGCGCACAGTCTGTTTTCTATACCTGATTATTATATGATTGATAAAGCTGCAGGATGTATTACTTCGGCAAGCATTCGGTGTGAATTGCCGAGTGCGATCGACCTCCAGGGGCTATTTCTGGGAAAAACTGCTTTGGAGCTCAGCATTACAAGCACATTTTTCTGTCCTCTCCATTTGGTCTGGTCACATTTACATTTTTGCATTCTTTTGTGAACGCAGCATCTGATTTGTTTTGTTTTGTCGAAGTATCAGCGAACAGCGCAACAAGAGCCGAATTCGCATTGCCGAACGCTGTTATACTCTCAGTGTGTCAACGTCGAAGTAGCTTACAATTTTTTTGGCGTCGCGCCGAACACTACACTTTTCTAAACGCCACTCAGAAATGTCTACTAAGATCTGCCCGATTTATTACACAGCTCGACAAAATCATACTTTTTGAAAAAACCCGGGATGAGAACCTTAAATTCTGATAGAAAGAACTTCTGTAAACATCGTCTCGTACCAAGTTTTTCAATTTTACCCTAACTTCGAGTTCTTTGGGTACTTTTGTACTAGCAAAACACAGCGACAACTGATTATATTAAAATTGTTAATGCTTCGAAATAAAAATCTACAATATCCAGCAAACACAGTTATGTCCAAAATTCGCTTTGATTGGACAATTGGTTAAGAGGTTTCGAAGCCGCAAGGTGGGCTTTTGTTAGAAACTACATTTAAGATTGCATAACGGGCCATTGCATGTAACTTAAAGATGGTACTCATCAGTCAAATACCGCGAGATGGAGTAACACTTAAAGATTCACCAACAAACAAAACCATATGGGCTATTAACATAACTAAACAAGTGAGGGGGCTGCAGTTGAGTGCTCCGACCACAAAATACACTGTTCATTTGTCTTTTAATTTTACACCTACCTTCACACAAAAATTTATTGCTCTATCTCTCATTGCCTCTGAGTTCGACGCGTTCATACAAACAGACGGACGAACAGACGGTCGGACATGGCTTAATCGAGTCAGCTGTTCATATATACTCTACGGGGTCGGAAATTTTTCCATCTCCCTGTTACATACATTTGACCAACTTCATGATCCTTCTTTTCCCATTTTTGATGGGAACAGGGTATAAAAATAGACTGCGCTTTCAGATTTATCAACGAAGCTTTAGTTCACTGACTATGAACATCTTTGTAACTTTCTCGTAACTGACTTACAGCCACATTGACCATATAGGCTATTAACCAGGGATGCAAACTGGTTCTGAACCGAACCGAACCGCTTATTCCAGCTGGTGAGCCGAACCGTCTTCCTTTCAGAATCGCTGAACCAAACCGAAAACCACTAATAAAAACGGTTGGGTTCGGTTCAGTTCTCTGACGGGCTTTAACGGGAACCACTTTCCTCCAGACAATGATTTTTATTAATTTGGAATTTTGTACCGTTTCTTGAAGATAATTTTTTAACATTTCGTTCGACTCTCAACATATTTTGCGTTGTCGGATCGATATAACTTTTAAGGATGACCTGACGAAAATTTTACAACATGTCTTAGACAATTACCCGCCGATCTTTTAATTTTCCTGTCTTCAATCTAAATTTGTTTCTCCATTAGATAATGTTTTCAATTGGCTGTGGTACTTCTTTACGTTAATTCAATCTCAATCTGACAAAGTAAAGGCATTTCTCTAGGAACAAATAATGCATTTATTTTTACGAGAAAACATCTTTATTATCAGCAGAAAACTGATAAGTATTATGATTTAAATAATTTAGTTTAAAGTATGTTTGTGCATCGCGCCTTATAATTAGATATCATAAACATAAAAATGAATGTTGTCATTATCTTTTAAGCGTTAATTAAACGTTTGTACCGATACAATACCGGCTTTTAATAGTCAATACCAAGGGTTCATAGAGTAGGTTCAAAATTATGCAGGTAGAACGAAGCAACAGCGACCTCATTGGGTATATACATTCTTGATAAGCATTAACAGCCTTAACACTTTGTGCACAGTTTAACTTTAAATTGAACTGATATATAAGTTTTGGGAGGTATCCCCGGTATCTTGTTATCGGGCTTCACTAGATCTGCAAGATTTGCTTCCAACTTGTTTTGTAAGGCGTAAAGATCAAGCTTCCTTCCTTCCTTCCTTGTGAAGATTATTTTTAATTTTCCCATCTCATATCTCCCACAGTTTTACAGATAGATAGTTCGTACCTTCTAGATATTTTTATTAACAATCTGGTTTATTTATCGATCGGATGAGCGGTTGTCGAGTTATGATCAAAACAGCTACTGCAGTATCAACATTTATGCTAAGCGTATATTTTCGTGGGTACAGAGTATGTAATAGTCTGTCTTGACCGACTTTCTTTCTGGTCTATGTTGAATTGAGTGCATTGTCTTTAAAACTATCGTTTAAAACAGCGATGCCCATGCTTTATACGCTTCATGCGCTAATGTTGTTGTAATGCGCGAATGCCTCAGCCATGCGCATAGGGCTGACGCATAGGCATAGGCTGGCTGCTCTTGCGGAATTTATGCGTCTCTCTTCTCTTTCTCTCCTATGCTCTTGCGGAATTAAAGGTAACAATAATATGTGCAGACAGCGATGTATCAGACAGCCACAAGCACACACACAACCGGCAGTAATAGGTTATCTCTATCGTTTTCTTGTGGTAGTGGTTGTTTCTGATTTTGGCTTTTTGTTTGTGTGAGTAAAAGCGCTCTCATAAGAAGCTGTTGGGCTGGTTTGAGACGAAGTAAATAAGAATCTCAACACGCTTATGCTTTTCGCTTCTTTTCAGTTCGTGGCCCATCCAAATGTACAACAATTGCTGGCTGCCATTTGGTATGAAGGTCTTCCGGGCTTCCGACGCAAGCAAGCCTCTCAGCAGCTCTTGGATGTGCTTAAACTGGGCTGCAGTTTCCCCATCTACAGTTTGAAGTATATTCTGGCTCCAGACTCGGAAGGTGCCAAGTTTATGCGCAAACCTTTTGTTAAGTTTATTACACACTCCTGCTCCTACATGTTCTTTTTGAGTGAGTTTGGGCTAAGCCAGTGGGAATTTTATTTGGTCATCTTCTCCCATCCTCAGTGCTGTTGGGCGCCGCCTCACTGCGAGTGGTACAGATTACTTTTGAACTGTTGGCTTTTCCGTGGATGCTGACCATGCTGGAGGATTGGCGCAAACACGAGCGTGGATCTTTACCAGGACCCATTGAGCTGGCGATTATTATGTATATTGGGGCATTGATATTAGAGGAGCTTAAATCGCTCTATTCTGATGGTCTGTTCGAGTATATAATGGATCTATGGAATATTGTGGACTATATATCGAACATGTTTTATGTGACTTGGATATTGTGTAGAGCCACCGCTTGGGTAATTGTGCATGTGAGTAGGAATTTTTGGTGACTGACCCAAGGATGATGTTTACTCTTACTTTCTTTTTAAGCGCGATCTTTGGTTCCGTGGCATTGATCCGTATTTTCCGCGCGAACATTGGCATCCCTTTGATCCCATGTTGCTCTCGGAGGGAGCGTTTGCGGCTGGCATGGTCTTTTCATATTTGAAATTGGTGCACATTTTCTCCATCAATCCGCACTTGGGTCCACTGCAGGTGTCATTGGGGCGCATGATCATTGATATCATAAAGTTCTTCTTTATCTACACGCTGGTTCTGTTCGCCTTTGGCTGTGGACTCAATCAGTTGTTGTGGTACTATGCGGAATTGGAGAAGAATAAATGCTATCACTTGCATCCGGATGTGCCAGACTTTGATGATCAGGAAAAGGCCTGTACCATATGGCGACGTTTCTCCAAGTGAGTGCAGGGGTTGCTAATCAGCTTAGTTGGTTTCATGGTTTCTTTTTTTCTTTTCAGCTTATTTGAAACATCTCAGTCTCTTTTCTGGGCCTCCTTTGGCCTGGTGGATTTGGTTTCCTTCGATCTGGCTGGCATTAAGAGCTTCACCCGCTTCTGGGCTCTGCTAATGTTCGGTTCCTACTCGGTTATCAATATTATTGTGCTGCTCAACATGTTGATTGCCATGATGTCCAACTCGTATCAAATCATATCGGAACGTGCCGACACTGAATGGAAGTTTGCTCGCTCTCAGCTGTGGATGAGCTATTTTGAAGATGGCGGCACCATACCACCCCCATTCAATCTCTGTCCGAATATGAAAATGTTGCGAAAGACGCTGGGACGCAAGCGGCCGTCGCGTACCAAGAGCTTTATGGTAGGAGCACACCCCTTACCCCTACCCCCGCCCAACCAATCAATACAAATCATTTGCCAAATCATTTTCAATTAAGCTCCTGCTGTTTGTTGTGCGTCAAGATTCAAGCACTTCTCTCTTACTCCCTTCGTAGCGTAAATCCATGGACCGAGCTCAGGTACTGCATGACAAAGTGATGAAACTGCTGGTGCGGCGCTATGTGACTGCTGAGCAAAGAAAGCGGGACGACTATGGCATCACCGAGGATGACATCATTGAGGTGCGTCAGGACATAAGCTCGCTGCGTTTCGAGCTGTTGGAGATTTTCACCAAAAACAGTTGGGATGTCCCGGATATCGAGAAGAAGACACAGGGTAAACACACATCCTGTGTTGTGCTCATCTCTTACTTGTTTTCCTGTTGCTTACAGCTGCCCGCTCCTCCAAGGGAAAGGAAATGGAACGTCGCATACTTAAGGACTTCCAGATTGGTTTTGTGGAAAATTTGAAACAGGAAATGAGTGAGAGCGAGAGTGGACGTGATATCTTCTCCTCACTGGCCAAGGTCATTGGCAGAAAGAAGACGCAAAAGGGGTAAGTCGTACATGCAGAAAAATAAACCAAGATCATTTGGGCTTGATTTAAGTACAAACGGTGTGAATAGTACAGTTAGAACGAAAATACTTGATTTAATTAAAATTTTTATATCATGTACGATATTGTCAATCCCAAAATACCTGATTTTAGTCTGTTTTGGGACATATTAAGTATATATTGAATTGTTTTTGGGGATTTTTGATCTTACTTTTGGCTTATAATGGTCTCAATCCCGATTATCTATCAAAATAAGATCCAAACGTTTTTTCTTAAAGTCCAGTAAGTTCAAATGCCAGCCCAAAGTCATTCAAGAATGCAAAAATAAGTATTTCAAACAAGTACAAACAAGTTCTTGGTTTGAGCCCATACAATCCGAAAGCTATTTCCATTTTGTTCTTAAACGAGATCTATGTATTGAACCAACGAAGTATCCAAGAGCCATAACCCAAGAGCAAGTTAGACCTACTGTAGTTTAGAAATTTACCATCACTCCAAAACGAAAGTGTTGGAGCCAATTGGGAATTTAATTAAATAACTCGCTAAAAATAGTACGTATATTCTGGTCCACACTTTGGGGAGCTAGGATTATGTGTCTTTTTTGCACTCTAGATTCATTTCAATAATATTACCAGTCATATTTCCAGCGTAGAATGTTTCGTACTCAATTTAAATACACCAAAGAACGAATTATACTTGAAATTTTAAGTATAAAACGGCTTAAATTCTATCCAGTTTGGTCTAGGACTGCGGTAGCCTTTGTTTTTTGAGTGTAGATTTTATAGTTCAATTGATATAAAAGCCAATTCTGCATCTCTGTGCAGTGTAAAATGATATCCTTAAACTTCTTAAATCATTACGTTAAAGAAATACCGACACTCAAAGAAAAGAGAAGCCTAGAAGGTAAGGCGCAGCAGTTCCTAATAGCGCTCGCCATTTACAGTAATGTCCCTGCCTTCGTTATCCTTAAACAAGTACGGCCCAATTGCAATAATCTGCAAGCGTTGTGTGTTATAGTCGATTCATGGTTAAATTGTAGTCCAAACTGAACATTTTTGACAGTAACAGCAACAAAAACAGCTGAGCTGCCAAAAACAGTGTTGCCAAAAGGAAAGTTGATTAAAAACCACCTTTAATTTATATTCTTGATAAGCAACAGCAGACGAGTTGACGTCCGTCTGTCTGTCCATCTATTCGTCCGTCTGTCTGTATAACCCATCGATCCCAGAGACATTATGAGATAGAGATAGAGCGACAAATTTTAGAATGAAGGTAGGCGTATCAAGTTTGTTTCTGATTTGGAGTTCGCTTTTGATAAATTACAGACCTTAACCAAGTGAAAGAAGCTTACAGTTACAATTTTCGGTGCCTAGACAGAAAAAGATGGCGAGATAAAATCAATCTCAAAAAATTGATTCGACTTGAATATTTAAGAGAATTTAAGAGTCTTACTAGACAGATATCCGAGATCAAGTCAATCCTATTCGTATGAGAAATGAGAAAATCCGGGAGTGACCGACTTCTGACTAGGGCTCGACATTTCAGACGTGTATTTAGTTACACGTGTACACGTGACACGTGTATACGAACGTGGTTCGTGTTTCAGTTCGAACGTAAGTGTACACGTGAATTACTGTTCGTGTATTCGTGTCCGAGTATAGGTTCGAACGTACGTGTACTACCCGAAACACGTCATTGACGTGTTTAAAGCTAGAGACACACTAGGCTGGGGCCTGTTAACATACCAGCCGAAGTGTCTTCGGCATCTGATCCAAACGCATCAGATGCCAATTAAATTGCATAGAAAATTTGCTTTTAGAAACACGCCATCCGAGGAGCGTTTGCCTTCGGCATCTGATCCAGTTGACTTGGATCAGCGTGCTGCGTGGTACAGCGCCGAAAAGAAACATTTACGTGCTACACGTGTTTCACGTTAGCACTGGAAACACGGATATACGTGTATTCGGATACACGTGTGTTAAATACGCGTGTAGTTCATAAACACGTACCCATACACGTAGCACTTAATTTCACGTGTTCACGTGTATTCGTACTTCTCGTGAAACATCAAGCCCTACTTCTGACAACGTGTGCGATTGATTTAGTCCCGGATATCTCGAATTTTTTTTCTGTGTATGTGCTCAACACATTGACTGCTTTACTCTGCTGACTCATATCTACTACTGCTGCGGCTGAAATTCTGCTCAACTCTCTGCTCCTGCTGCCGACCCCTGATAAAGTGACAACGTTCCCTTGATAACGTACAGTTGCTTAGTGTTTTACTTAGTGTACAGTGTGCAATGTAGTAAATTTAGATCCTGAGCTTTATCAATTTTTTAATTGAAACCAAAAATGATTTTGAACAAAACACAAATCTCGGAGTCTGTTCGTCGAAAAATGACTCAAACTATTTTTAAATTCTTTTAAATACAGTGACAAGGATTGGAATGCTATAGCCCGAAAGAATACCTTCTCGGCTGATCCCATCGGTTCGAAACGTTCTTCCATGCAGCGTCATAGCCAACGCAGTCTGCGACGTAAGATAATAGAGCAGGCCAATGAGGGTATGCAGATGAACCAGAATCAACTGATTGGTAAGTGGCTTATAAGGCCTAAGAAATTCCCAAAGACATATGGCTAATCTTTCTACATGTCAGAATTCAATCCCAACTTGGGTGATGTGACGCGTGCCACCAGAGTGGCCTATGTCAAGTTCATGAGGAAAAAGATGACTGCCGATGAAGTGTCATTGGGTGATGACGAGGTGCCCAAAGACGAAGAAAAAAAGAAACTGGATGCCAGTGGCGTATGTATTAAAAAATTTGACAACGTTCGACGGGCTTAAACACATCCTGAATTTTCGTTCACAGTCCAAAAAATCAACAGCTTCTGGTGGAGCTTCAGCAACTTCTATGCTGGCTGCAATGCGTGCCTCAGTTAAGAACGTGGATGAAACGAAAGGTGTTGAGGGAAAGACGGATGATAAGAAACCAGGAGATGATAAGAAGTCTGTTAAGAAACCCAATGATGAACAGAAACCAAACGATGCCAATGGCAAGAAACCAGAAACTAAACCACCACCAGGAGCTGCAACTCCTGCTGGAAAGCCTGGTGATCAAAAACCGCCTCCAGCTGCCGGAGCTCCCAAGCCTCCCACAACGGATGCCAGCGGCAAACCCAATGCTCCTGCGCCACCTGCCAAGCCGCCGGCAGATACCAAACCAGCAGCGCCTAAACCAGCCGAGTCTGGTCAAAAACCTGAAGCTGCCATCAAAAAGGAGGAGGCGGCCAAGAGTGAGGCCGCCAAACCGCCCACAGCTGCGGGAGCAGCCAAGAGTGCGGCACCTTCAGCGCCAGCAGATGCTAAACCAGATGCCAAGACCACCACAACAACTACTGCAGCAGCTACTGCCACCGCAGGAGCCACCAAGGCGGCCAATGAGGCGGCCAAGCCCGATGACAAAAAGAATGGACAAGACCCGAAATCAGATGATAACAAGGGATCTAACGACAAACCAGGCGATACCAAACCGGCTGAGTCTAAGCCAGCGGATGCTAAGCCCGATGCTGCAAAGAAGCCAGGCGATGATAAGGACAAGAAACCGGGCGACGAAAAGGATACCAAACCAGTCACAGCGCCGGCACCTCTCAAGCCAGCAATGAAGGTGGGCCAGAGCAGTGCAGCAGCTGGTGGGGAACGTGGCAAGTCCACCGTAACGGGTCGCATGATATCCGGCTGGCTATAGATTGAGTTTTCCAAATTAAGTAAATGTGCAATAAAATCGAATTTTAAAGCGTCAGCCACAAGTGTAGAGCAACATGTTGCCTGGGTCGACCGGGACACCTGTTGCCAGCAACATTATTGTGTCTAGCCAGCTCCCGTTGGTTTGGTTCCTTCTGTCCGCCCCTCCCTGCTGTTTGTTTGCTGCCTGCTGTATGCATATAAAAGGACGTGAACTACGTCCAGTAGCTGGCATAAAATCAGTGAACGTGCAAAAGTAATCATCTGGCGGCAAGAGCAAAACAAAAAAAAAAGGAAACAAAAGAACTAATATCTGTGCTCCAGCTTAAAATTAAAATTTTGCCCAAAGGCTGTTTTTGTGTGTTGCGACAGTGCAGAATATTTTTAAACTAAGCATGAAGTCACTTTTGGGTCTAGATAATGTAGCCTATGCTATTCTGCTTTTTGTTCTGTTGGCGAAATTCAGTGATGCAGGTGAGTTGAACAAACATGAAAGAAGTAGACTACAGTTGACTACACAACTTTATGTTATTTGGTTATACAAAACACTGTAAAAGCCACCAGGTTCTAAGCGGAATCAAACCGCAGATATGTACTTGATAGCCAAACCGTCTAGCGGACAGGTGTTCGGAGAAAATTAAGGTTCGATTCGGGGCAGGGAATTGTTTGTTTGCTGCAGTTAATAATCTTTTGATTTGTAAAGAAATTTGTTAAGGCTGTGGTTCTGGGATATTTCGATATTTGGGAACTCTATAGGTACCCATCATGTTAGGAAAAACCCCACATATTCCATTGTGGTTCGGGCTTTTAGGAAAAAGTATGGCCAAAAGTCAATCAGAAGTAGGAGTGAAAAAAGCTACAGTTCGAAAGCTTTATGATCGTTTGTCAAATAAAAATAGAGCATATACCAAGCCCCCAAACCTCAGAAAGTTTTGGAGTGTTGGGGAGAGATAATAGCAGCTGTTTGAAAATGAAGAAAAGCTAACTTCTGCTAATTATCCAAATATATATTTTAAGCAGGGCAGCTAGACGGTTCGGAGTAAAACCGCTCCGAAGTCGAAGACTCCTGGTATTTTGGGTATTTCGGAACCGAACCGGAAAAAATGATTATCTCCCTGCTGAACCTAGTTTCAGGTACAGAAGCAAAATAATTAAAATATGGTTCGGCTTAAACAAAAAAAAATACTTTTATTTATTTTGAAAGAAGTTTGAATTAAAAGCTCTGCTGAAACAAGAGAGGTACACTCAAAGTGATCAGAGTGGAATTGCATTGAAATTTTTGTAAATTGTTTCACCCAGTTTACCAAACATCTGTTAAACTATAGAAACCCAATCCTTTTTCCAGCGATTTCTAATCATCACAAATTCTGAAATCTTCTGCAAAATACGGCAATTCGTTATGTTTTGGATTTTGAATTTAGTCCCAATTTTAAAATTTTTCTTTTTTGGATCCATCAAACCAAACATTTTTAACCTAAGGCAAAATTAGCTTGCAGGAATAAATAAATCACATGTTCAGCTTGTGATGAAGATAAATTTGAATCTTTGGCTTATTAGTTAGAAAACGAAAAATGCCAAATATGAAATCTGCAAACGACTTTATTGCTATATATTACAGCACTCAATTATTATTTTAAAGTTCTAATGTTTCCCAGATTATGGAAAATTTTCACTGTGAGGGACTTAAAAATGTCGCACTTGTTGAAGTAGCTGATTCTGCAGCACAAGTATCAGTCGACCGCGCTTATTTTTCTCCTAAGTTTGTTTAATTCAGCCAAACTGGCAGAATAGTTGAAAAATTACTAAGAGACATATTAATGATCAACTAAGTACTTAGTACTATTTCGGTTCAGTGGTTCACACAGTTTTTTTGGTTTTTGGATGTTTCGGCTCGGTTCAATGGTTCATTATGAAATATGATTTCCGTCGGAATGTGACTTTTCGCATAGAGGAATGCCCTTCGAAAACTGGGAATGTCAGCTAGAAAATAATACGTACAATGCATCTTACATACCCTATTTAAAATGAGAAAAAACTTTCGTGGCTAAGATTAAAATAAGATAAAGAAATACTACAGAAAATTGAAAATGTGGTCCATTAGAGGATGGAATGCAGATTGCTGACAGATATATTAAGAGATTATATTTTGTAAAAAATGTGTCAAGTCATCCTTAAAGGTTATATCGTTCCAGTATTGCTACGAAATGTCGTATACTAATTATTTTAGGGAAACAATTCAAATTCAAAAATGTTTAATTATCATTGGCGAGAGGAAAGCGGTTTACGCCTTAAAACTTGTCAAAGAGTTGAACCAAACCGAACCAAACCGTTTTTTTTTTAAGCCGGTTTACCAGCTGGAATAAGCTGTTTCGTTCGGTCCAGAACTTGTTTGAGTCAGAACCGGTTTGCATCCCTGAACTGTACTAAGCTAAAATTTAATATTCAAAAAAACATGTTTTAACTTGCATAGTGTGTTCTAAATTAGCACAAAACAAAAATGATGACTGAACCCCGTGAAGCCGAACCCAAACATTTATGCGGGTTCAAACCAAGGAGTGACTGCTGTGAGAGCTCAGAATGTCCTGCTGATTAATAACACAGGGCAATACTGTCTTGTTGCTGGTCTATTTTGATCTGATTATGTTCATGAAGATTGCATTATACCAAACTGCATCATTAGTTATGTTCTTTCAGCTCTTATTTCCAAGATATGTCAAAAAAATTTTTTTTTACGAAATTTGCACGAAGTCTTGTAATACTAATACGCTACACATTAATCGGAACCGGCCGGATCGGATGACTAAAGCATATAGCTACCATAGGAATGATGGGTCGAAAAACTAGTCTTAGTGAGAAAAACAGTTTTCGTTTCTTTCTTAGTTTATTATGGATTCCCATGATACCACTAAGTTTACTAAATCGGTCATTTCTATTGTAAAGGTGTCATAGAAAAAGGAGTTTGAAATGTACTCTTATCGAGAAAAACTTGTTTGTTTTCAATGAAAATGTCCTTCGGAATAGTTAGTAAAAAATACTGCAAGGTTATACAAACTTCGTCCGAGTCAATGTAAACTTTCTTCTATGTTTAAGTCTGAAGGAAAGTGGATCTTCGAATGGTAAACACCTACCGTCATGCAAAAATATGTGGCTCTATCTCATATAGTCTCTGAGATCGACGAGTTCATACAGACAGACGGACGGACAGACGGGGCTATTTCGATTCGGCTGTTGATGCTGATCAAGAACATACGTGGGACATTCCATATCAACTCAGCCACCCCAATTATTTTATGGTCAGAAAAAATGTTAGTGCCTATTTTATTGAAGTACTACGTATAGATGGATGCACGCACACAATACATAAATCATGCTTGGCTGGCAGTAAGGGCCATTTTGACACCAACACAGTTTCAGTATACAACAGACGTTGTCAGGCGACTTGGTATCATTATCTGTAAGTTGTCCTGTCCAACATCTGGATTTGCCAGGCAAATCACATGCACATGCACGGCTGTGCATTGCCACGCTATTGGTCGTTAAAAAATATATGAACAACATAAGTGAAGCTCCATATGGATAAATAAATTACCGTAAATGAATTCAAACTTTGGCAACATTCCCAAAATAAAATCTTAAGTATTAATCTTAACTTTAAGTTCTGATTTTTAATGTGAAGGCCCAAACTAGTGGAGCTGGCAATAAAGGCTTGATTATGAAAAAGAACCACATTTCTACCACATAACCCATAAGTTGAATTTGACATTCCTGTTTTATGTGATCAGCTACAATACATGAACACTACCAGCATTTTTAATTTTGCTTCAAAGTACGTGCTTTTCTCGCAGTGTTATATAGATTTATGTGAATGCTCACAAAATAAGTTTTTTAAATCTCCGTTGAAAATTCTTGATTTGATTTCATAGCGTGTTACCAAGAGCACAGAACAACTTACATTCTGTGACAGTCGAGCGACAGGTGATTTCTATTTGTCTCCATCCCAGCTAAGCCACAGAACAAATGTCAATTTGTGGGTGTTTTTAAAACCACTTAAGCTGAAGAGCAAACAGAACAGGAGAATCTGTTGTATTTGCATTGTTTTGTGATACGGAAGCAGGGCCAATTGTTGAAGAAAAACTTTAAGCCAACATTTTGAATTGTTTGCATTTTGTTAAATATTTATAAGGTCACATCTCAAGCCAAATAGAATGCCAACAGGTGTACTGTGATATGCTAATTTCCATAGCATACATTTCAGCGTTGTTGGGCGGTGTTTTCTTTTGCGTTTTCAATGACTCACAAATAAATGGGCATTCATTTAAGCGAATATTATTAACATGTATCAATATTTTACAGCACGTTTGAAAGATAAAGGTAAAAGTAAATTTGCGCTTCCAACTTCCAATTTTAATTAATATTTCTTAAACCTATTTCACTTGTTTCCTTATCTCGAATGCTCAAAGTGCATATTCACCAAGCGATTTATTATTTTAAATTGTCACCAAAACCAAACGTTAATTGGGTAGAACGCCTCAGGGATTTTGCATGAATTTCACATTTTCGCCCACGTTTACATCTAAATAATAATCCTGCCCCCACTTTTTTGAATTGCATTAATCCCGCTTGACTCACATGGTTTCACAGAACTGGACCATGACAAGAATCGTCGAGGTGCCAACATGGGACTTTATGCTTTTCCGCGAGTGGGACGTAGCGATCCCAGCCTGGTCAACAGTCTTCGCGAAGCCAACGATGCGGCCGCATTTGAGGGCATTTACGGTGATGGCTCCCAGGAGGATTATGAGGGTGAGTAGGCGTTGAGTGGCGACGATTAGGGCTAATTTGTTCTTGTGGGCTTTGGCATGATGTAGAGTTTCAAAAACGCGCTGGTCTGATTGTTTTTCCGCGCGTAGGTCGCAGCGATGCCGAATTGCGCAAGTGGGCCCACCTGATGGCCCTGCAGCAAGCCTTGGAAAAGCGCACTGGACCCAGCGCCTCGTCTGGCCTCTGGTTTGGTCCACGACTGGGCAAGCGTAGTGTTGATGCCAAGGATTATCCCGCTGCTAACAAGGGCCAAAAGGAGCTCAACTAAAGACACTTGAAACCGCAACAGGCCAACGACCAGGAAAGCTACACCATTTTGTCAACACGATTTTAAGATATTACATTTGATTTATTTGACTAAGATCAACTTCTAATGGCACAATATAACGGGTATATAACAAATATGTTTGCACTTTATAAACAAATAAACTTTTTTAAATGGGCTGGTGAGGGCTTTCATTGGAACTAGACTCGGCTTCAGTGAAAGTCTTTAAATCAAAAATGTTGTAAATCTTCACAAAAATGTTTTGTAAATAAATTGTAGAATTATGTTTATTAATGAGCACATTCAGAAAAATAAACTACATTTAACTGCATATGCAATGGAAATTTGATCTGGTTCTGAAATATGGCAGTTTAAGTTACAGCTGAAGTGAATTCCCTTTGTTATTTTAGCTTTTTACAACGCTCATCAAGATGATATTGAGAAGCCCTGATGAGACTTATTAGCAGTGTTTAAAAACTTATGATATTTTTCACTGCTTTGATTTTGATTTTGCTTATGATTCTGAAAAAGGCAGCAGCAGCAGTCGGTATCAATTCTCATAAGTCGAAAGCAAAATGTTGCTTTTGATTTTGATTTTGGAAAACTCAGAAGCAGCAGGCGGTAGCAGTTCTCATAAGTCGAAAGCGAAATGTTGCTTTTGATTTTGAAAATTTCATAAGCAGCAGTAGAAGCAAAATCAAACAACGATAGTCAAAAGCAAAGTCATTTGACTGATGTGCGCTCCGTCAGTTCTGCTCGGACTAAAACTGAAACTTTTAACAAACGCAAAATCAAAAGCAAATCAACGAATTCGCTTACGTTCCTATAACTGCCGGGGGCGGAGACCATGGTGGAGACTGTTAAGTGCTAATCGCTCTTTTATCTGGTTGCTTTTTGCGACTGAGTCTTAAAATGAGGAGGAAAGTATAATAATTTCCTGTAGAATATAGTTGTGAATAGTCATACATACGCTGCTTCTTGAAAGTGAATGGTGTTGATTCTTCGCTTAAAAGTTGGTGACGCCGTATTATTAATTAAATTAAAAGGGGTGCTGCTCGTGCCAAACCCACCAAACGACGTCAATCTCGTCACATACGCCGATAATTGCACAGTCCATACCACCGGGAGGGATATCAATACTCTAGAAACAAGACTGAGCTCCTACCTTCCAAGTCGTCTTTGCTAGTAGGAACATCAGTCTATCCGTTGCTAAATCCAATGCTACACTGGTAGAAACGTGGACAAAGGAAGTGAACTTATCCCTCGATATCCGTATAATCGAACAATACATTCCCACCATAAAATACCCAAAAATTCTTGGCGTTACCTTCGACCCCCTTTTTACTATTGCCGGCCCCAGCAATAAGTGCGACACAATGGTGTAATCTCCAACTGGCGCAAAACGCAGCACTAAGAGTGGTCACAGGATGTCATGCTATGACACACCCCGATCACTTACATCAAGAAACCGAGATACTGCCAGTTAAGAGCCACAACCAACTGCTCACACAGCAATATCTCTTAGGATGCCTAAATGTAACCCATCCCAACAATGCTTCCAATACTATCAATTTGTCCCAAAGATCGGTTCCGGATCGATTAAACCTACGCACGGAGCTTGACAACATTACACCGTTTGTAGGAGCTGCACCTCACACACTAGCATCCTGTGCTGAGGCAAAAAATATGGCACACATACACATACACATACAACTGCTACCGCCTGCTGCTTCTGATTTTTCCAAAAATTAAAATCAAAAGCAACATTTTGCTTTCGACTTATGAGAACTGCTACCGACTGCAGCTTCTGAAATTTTTAAAAGCAAAATCAATAGCAACATTTTGCTTTCAACTTATGAGAATTGCTACCGACTGCTGCTGCTGCCTTTTTCAGAATCATAAGCAAAATCAAAGCAGTGAAAAATATCATAAGTTTTTAAACACTGATTTTTATCGTTCTTTTGCACGCTTTTTACTAGCTTACATCTAAAATTTGGTTGCTCTAGCTCTTCTAGTCTCTGATATCTAGGTGTTCATACAGAAGGACGGACGGACAGACGGACATGGCTATATCGACTCGTCTGTTGATGCTGATGAAGAAGATTAATATTTTCTGACATCGGAGATGCTTCCTTCTGCCTGTTACATACATTTGCACGACTTTAGTATACCCTTTTTACTCTACGAGTAACGGGTATAACTATGCGATTGCAATTAACAGCAAGTTTTCGCACTGCAATATTAAAGAAACTGGAAAAACAACGCTTAATAACGCTTTTGCATTTATATGAAAGCAAAAAAACCAACATTCATATTCTGTCGCATGGCGTATGACATTTTGTCTGTTCCTTGCATCTTTAGTCCTTCTCTTTCTACAACTCCCAGATGTTACAATACTGCTACTAACTTCAAAATATTCAAAAACAAAATTGCCAAAAAAATTCTAAAATTTGTTTATTTTTTTCTTTATGATACAAGTTGATGAATTCCTCCGACTGTAACGTGCGTGCTGCCGAAATTCCCATATAAGGATAAAAGAATAGCTAGCTTGGGCATTATTCAATAAATTCAATCATAAATTCTTTGCTCATTTGGGGACTTGCTATTCCAATGCAGAGGGTTTTATAAAATTGCCCGGATGTTTTGTAACGCATAGAAGGAATCATCTGGGACCGCATAAAAATGTGCCTAGTTGATTGGGGCGTAACACAGTGGGCGATTGAGCCTCCCAGGCGCTATTTAATTCAAATCGATAACAGATACATGGATTAGTTTTTTGGCGCTCATCATGATCTGTGAGCTGTCAAACACAACATATGTTTCAGAAAGCGCTTTGCAAAATGTATTCTTTGTTGTGCGCTTTGATATCGAGTCCCTGAAAAATTTCCAATCCTTCTCTATTTTATTAAAAGTTTGGATTTTGTATTAACTGTAAGGTATGTATTACATTGAAAATCAGTGTTTGTGACCGGTCAAAGACTAAGACTACTTTTCTGACTCTAATTTTGTGTGACAGCTATACTATATAGGTGTCCGACTTCGACCAAACTAAGTTGCTTCATGGGAAAGCATAGCAAACAAAGAAATACAAAGCTTGAAGGCGTTTTCAAGAAAAAGTTTTTCTCACTAAAACTAGTTTCACAACAGATCAATTCTATGGCAGCTGTACACCATAGTAATCCGATTTTAACAAAACTTTGTAGATTTGTGTGAAAGCTTATAAAATAAATATATGAAAATTTGAAAGAGGTTTACAATAAAAACAAAAACGTTTTTCCTACTAAGATTATTTTTCTAACCTAACTTTTCTATGGCAGCTGTACTATATAGATGTCTGATTACGACCAAACTTGGCGGAATCATGGAGAAGCATTTAGAACTAGTAAATACGGAGTTTGGAGACGTTTGCATTAAAAAGAAACAAGTTTTTCTCAATAGAACTAGTTCTTCGACCGATCGTTCCTATGGATCAAGCCGGATCCGATAAATGCGCGGCGTATTTTTACTAGAAGACTTCGTGCAAAGATTGGTCGCAAAAGCTTTAAATCTGTCAGAGGAGATAGCATAGAAACAGACGGACGGACGGATAGACGGACAATGCTAAATCTACTCATCTCGCCATCGATTTCAAGGATATACATAAACATTTTTTGAATGGAAATGCTTCCTTCTATGCATTACAAACATCTGGACAATTCGAAAAAACCCCATGCAACGGTATAGAAAAATCCTTGAAAAGGTTTGAGATGTGCTGTACTTTTAGGTTAATGCAGAGTCCTGTTTGGTTTTTAGTCAAACGCAAGAAAATCCAGTGCTCACATGTAAGTTTCTGAAAATTTTATATTAAATTACATTTTCAATTTTTAACCAATTTGGATTTTGCAAGTTGAAAAGTAACCACGAATGACACCATAACAAGAACTAATGAGAATATTCACTTCTGTATTGGAAATTCTTGTGTTTTGCCAAAGTTTTATTTGAGAGTTTTGGAAAAAGGATGTCTTATGCATAGTCTTGTGTGCCATATGAAGTTTTTATATATCAAATCGCTCTCTCCCTGGTCTAATCCTGTTGCTGCTTGAACTTGCGTAGTTCGGTTTGTATGGCCTCGATAAGTGGCGCCGCATTGGCCGCCTGTAAGTCTTGCCGGCGTCCAGGAGTATTGGCAGCTCCCCTTGATATCTCCAGGATAGTTTCGGGCCGTAGAAAGGGTCCAGCGCTGAGGGGTCGAGTCAGTGGCGAATGAGATCCGTGCATGCTGCCCCCACCCCAAGCGCTGTAGGTGGGCGAAGGTGGCTGAGTGGATTGCGCAGATTTGTTGGTCTTTTCCGGCTCAGCCGTGGCTGGACGTTCTGTGGTGGTGGCACCACTGATCTTTGGATGGAAGCTACCCAAACAAGAAGAAGCAAGTTACTATAACAGTGTGGCAAATGGTGTGGCGAATATATACCTAGGCAGTCCAGCGGAGGAACCGCGATGTTCACGCTTTGTGGTGCGTCTGTTGTTTGTAAAGTCCCGGGTGGGCAACGGCATGGGTAGATCATCCTGGCTGGCATACATTTGCATGGCACCTTCCAGCAGGCCCTCATAGTGGTTACGTATGGCCGAGGGATCGTGCAGCGGACTGGGATTAAAGTCTGCATAGCTCATGGCCTCTGCGGAAGATTGAGTTGAGTTGGAATGAGTTGAGGTTGGTTCGGAGGGGGTGCAAGCTTCTAATAATAACAATAACAACGACTACAGTGGCCTTAGTAACGTGTTTTCGCCCCAAATTGCACGTCACCATCATCATCGTCTTCATGACCTCCACCCTTCTCACCCTGGTTGTCGCCACTGCCCAGTCGTTTTTTGTGTCGCTCCCAGACAACAGGCCCCACCACACCTGGATCTGGATTGTCACTGTGCGAAGCCGAACGCACATTCCGGACGGCAGGTGGTGCCTTGGGGCTGGGAAAACTGGCTATGGTGGCCACGGTGCTATCTTTACTGCCCAGTGACTTGTGCGACTTCAGGGATCTGCTGGAGTTTTTCGAGGCCACCGCATTCACATTATCGTAATAGGTGACAAAGACGGGATCTAAGACACGGTTCAAGGGTTCGGGCAGGGTGCTCTTGGGAAAGGCACGCACCGAGGCCATTGAGAGAAACGAACCCACGCTGGCAGTGTCGGAGGATTTGTCGGAGGGCTGCAGGGTACGTATGATTTCCTGGTTAATAGCCTGTGGCGAGCCGATCTGCTGCTGGAGCAATTTATTTCGATGATAGTTATTGTGCGGGTTGTAGGCCTCATTGCGCTGAAAGTTGTCGTAGCCGCGACGCAAGGTTGCGGGGGAGCCGGCACTGCCCTCCTCCGCTGACGAGTTACTGGCGTGCTGCAGGGAGCCTTGAACGGGGCTGGTCTCCAGGGAGCCCACTCGGTTCTCATTCAAATAGCGACGCTTGGTCTTATGCCTAGACTTGTCCCCCTTCTGTTCGGAAACCACTGTGGTGTAAATGGTATCCTCCAGACCTTCGGCTCGATCATACTGATGATGGTGGTGATGCCGACGCTTGTGGCCATCAAACAAACGTGCGGCCTTATCGTCAAGTATACGCTGCACATCGGCACTGGGAGGATTAATGGGACAGTAATCCGAGGAATCAGAGGTGTTGTCTGTCGAAGAAATGGAATCGTGACGCGAGCGTGTGTCCGGCGGTGGTGCAGGTGGAAAGCTAAGGCGTGGCTCCCGCTCATAGGCAGAGTTCTGTACACCCGTGCTCTGACCGCCATCCAGGCCTCCGCTAGTGCTGGGACGCATAGATTGAGCCTCGGACAACAACTCATTGCGCGAAGAGTTTCTAGCCAGGAAAGAAGAGAGTAAGCACAGTGATTGTACTCGTGACATCTTATCCCTTACCTGTTAATCTCGATGAGCTCTCGTTGCCGAGCGCGTGTATGTCCTAGTAGGAGCACAGCCAGTAGCAGAAGCATCAACAATAGAATAGCCAATGAGCTGATGACGACCAGAGCTACATTGTTTTTGACCGAATTGAAAAACCCCGCCTGACCACTGCGAGGTACCGGGGCCAGAGCCGTGGCCGTGGGTTCCCGGATGTAGGCTGAAAGAATGGAAGCTAAAAGCTGAGTCTTCTGATTGCTCCAAAGGACTTACGTTCCGATTTCATATAAATAGCCTTGCCCAGAGCATTGACTGCCTCGGCCTCGCTCACCAGTTCCATGTCTTTGGCTGCAGTGGTGGCCAGGACAGGACGACCATTCACCAGCACCGTATAGATTAGTTCCGTCTGGTTGGCTACGGGTCGTTCGTGGCTGTAAGATATGGTAAGATTTAAGGTAGAGCTCTGAAATGGGCTGGACTTGGACCTACAACTTTAGATTGACATATGTGGCAGTTCCCTCATCACCGCTGGCGTTCCACTTTTGCACATCCGCCTCACTGATTTGCGTGAGGTTGTGTATGACAACCCTAACACGTTCGTTTCTGTACAGTGGTTGGGGTGGGGGTTGAACCTCGCGTATTTCCTGCAACTTCTCCGACTTGCCGTTCTGTTGTATTAGCTCCCAGGGGATAAGTGTAACATATGCACTGTAGTCTATGGTTTCGGTGCTGGTTTCCCCCCTCTCTTCCGAGTCACTTGTCCATTCAGTTTTACCACCTGCCGCTCTGGCAGTTTTGACACCATCGACTACCATATCCAATATCTCCACATCATCGTTGGGCTGTGGGGTGATAGTTGTTGGCCTGGATGTGGTTCCTTCAATTTGCTGTGCCCCATTTATGCCCAGGTGACGTGTTTGTTGTCTGCAAAAGTGCACATTAGTATCGGTTCGACTTTACTTGGGTTTGTGGGTTATATCAACATACCGGGTAAAAGCCAAGCGATACAGCCGCGCCAGTTTCTCCTCAAGCAGGGGATTATCCTTGGGTGCATAGAATCCCGACATCACAGTCAGCAGCCAATAGCGTCGATCTGTGGCGGAGTAGTTAAGAGGCGGCATTCCTGGCGCACCCAACTCCCAATTGCCACCGCCATCGTCGGGTCTGCAGTCCAAGCAAATGGGAATGTCGATTTCCTTAACATGAAGGGGGGAACTCGACTTATTATTGAGCTTATTTCACTTCCATTACCCACTCACATTGTTGCCATCCACATAGACAGTGGCCACCACTGTTTCGGTCTTCACTATCACATCCTTGCCCTTGCTAATGCCTGTGTGTACTTTTTTCAAATAGTCGGGTGGTCCATCCCCAGAGCCGGTCCAAAAGAAATCTTCCAAATGTATTTCATCCTTAATGTCCGGATAATCATCATCTAATGCGTCATCTGAAATTGTTGAGGTGTGTTAATTGAAGCATATTTTGAGGCGTGTTTCAAGCTGATTACTTTGTGACTGTTTATTTTCTAGTTAACGCCTTGTTATTTAAGGAGTTTCTTGAACTTTCAGTTGGTAACCTAGGTAATGAGGTCAAAAAACTTTGCAGACATTTATTGTTATATTTTGGGACTTTTCCTACTCTTGATTTATTTACGACTTCGCTAAGCAGGGAGAGGAAACCGGGGATATGAATGACTCACGAAAATCTCTTCAAATTATGGCATCACTGGCAGGTTGGAATCCATGTTACCAGACGAAATGTTTCCTTCAACGACTTCTGCAGAAGTTGGAGAGAAGTGATGGTTAAATGTTTTTAACTTAAAGAACTTAACATCTTTCCTGAAGTCTAGGTAATGTAAAGCGACCATTCGAACTAGTTATACTTCTTTGTTGGTATATTTTCCTGAACAATAACGGAAGAAGAGTCGCTGAAGGAGCTGCTGAGCAGAGGTACCTGATTGAAATAACGAAACAAGTGATTTAATCAAGGATCACTGAACATAAGTCACTGAATAAGAGTAGCTAAACTATAGAATTGAACAGGGAAACTGTCTAAAAGTCAGTGATCAAGAGTAACAGAACTGATCCAGAATCTCTGAACAAAAAATAATCAATATATTCTTATTTAGTTTAGCAAAAACCTATTGTTTGAGTTCTTACTCAAGAAAAACCTAACACTATACTTCCATACTCTCTGTTTGATAAATGAGAGCTCACTCTGCATCCGGAAACACCTTGTTGCTGTCTAAAGAGTCTCCACTTTTCTACCTATTTTTTTTAAAGCTATCTTCTCAAAACTCAGCACCAAGGCTATTAGTTCAAATACGATGCACCTTTTTCGGAACCGCCTGGATCGGATGACTATAGCATAGGAATGATCGTTTGAAAAACTATTTTTTGTGGAAAAAACTTTTTTGTTTTCAATGGAAACGCCTCCAAACCTTTTGTTTTTACATAGTATAGCTGTCATAAAAAAAGTAAGGTCCGAAAGTAGCCTTAGTTAGAGAATCGTGCAGCAAGGGTATATAATCTTCGGCCAAGTCGAAGTTATCTCACATCTATTTTCGTTTAATAATTAACATTAATGAAAAGATCTCAACTTGAACATTGACATCAATTGAAAGGGTTATCCGATCTAGTGGTTTTCATGGCAAGTTTTTCCCAGATGGCTTAGCTTCTAAGGGAAGAGATGACATAGAAACAACCCTGACTACATTAAATAAACTCGTTAATGGAGCCTAAGATACTTCCGTCGTGTTCTGTGTAAAGTGTGTAAAGTTTTTATATTGCTTCTTGTATAGCCTCTGTGCTAAGACTATATCACCATATAGTTCTACAGGTTCATTTTCATGTTCCGGCAAACACAATATATGTCAGTTTTGTAGCAGAATCTTTATCTTCTTGTTAAAACATTTCGAATTTCTTTAATGAGAATTTCATCAATAAAATATTTTATTATTATATTAGACGGACTCAAAACTAAAAGAAGAATTTTCGCAAGTTAAAATCCAAAGATACCTTAAAACGCCATTCTTACAAAATGAGTTACTTATTTTGAATTAATCAAATGGCTTAACGACCATTTAAAAGCTTCTCGTGAAGCTGAATTGAAAAAACATTTATTTCAATTATCAACTTACAGTGTAAATCGCCCACTAGAGTTCCATAATGGATAGAAGAAAATTAAAATCTCCGAAATATGAAGTGTATATGGGTATTTCCACTATGTCAAACGTGATCGTCGTACACATTAAAAGTGAAAATAAAGGCAAAAAAGCATTTTCAAATCGTTCTTTATATTAAGTTAAAGCTCTACGCTAGCACTTTAATAAGTGATCAAGTGATCTGTTGCGACAAAAACAGACAAACATCAACTTGAATATATATAAATTTATGCTACGCCCACTCCTGCCCCCGCAATTTAAAAAATAGGAATATTTCCCACAAGGTTTAAAATAGAAGGTTTGGACCTTCTGTACATATTTAGTTGTATTATTTTATTAGTATTATTTATCAATGCTACGAAGAAATAGTGAAGATGGGATGAACAGTTGTCGAGTTATATGGAGAACAAGTATTTTTGCAGGGCAGCATCGGCTGAAGCCGTGATGGGCAGCACTTACAAACTTTGGGAGTTACAGAGTATGTTAGAGTCGCTCTTGATCAACTTTCGTATGAAATAAACCAGTCGATTGCGACATTTTATCGATCTAGATTCTAGATAGTTATGTCGTTTCTGTTTAATGCAAAGCAAAAACCTACAGTTAATTGCAATTACGTGCAATTTGAACCCTTGGAATAATTTTAGAAAACAAAAGTCAACGCATTCCATGGTGCCAAAGTTTATCAAAAAATCTTAATAAATCTATCAAAATGAGATAAATGGTGATTGTAAGGCTTTGCGCTCGAAAGTCTCGAAACGGGCTGTGAATATATGTAAGATGGGTTTTATTAAGTATTATTTGTATGTTTCCCTAGGAAAAAAGGAAAAAAAATGAGTGTTTTTAACATCTTTCGGTGGAAATGCCCATATTGGATTTTAGCGACCTATATTGATTTTAGTGAAGTTGGAAGTTAAACTTACACTGTGACGATGTATCTCAGTAGTTAATATTCGACATTGAACAAGAAAGATTTAGATATATAAGTAAAACATTAAATACTTTTTATGCTCAAAATAAGCAATGCAAGTTAACCAATATTGGCAAATACAGGAACATGAGCTAAAGGCCATAAGAGTTAATAAAGAGATTTGATTGAGTAATTTTCGCATTTAGAAATTTCGTGATTCAAATATGAAGTCAACATTTATGTGTTTGTAGGGTCAATGATTCTGAAACTAATGGACGGTCCTTGCTAGACCGACTTTAACATAAAACGCAGTTTCCAATCTCAACCAAACTGTATTTCTGCTCTTCGAGCTTAGTTGACCCAAAGAATCTTAGCGTTCATTGTCTGTTTTCAAACTGAACATATGACAACTTAAAAGAAAAAACTGTCAGATTTCACCTTACCTTATTTATACCCTTCAGTTCGGATCAGTACTGAATCATAGCTGAAGCAGCACTGATAAATATGAAAGATGTGGTACTGAATTAGTTACATTAGTTCAATGAGTTTCAGCCATGAATATAACACAGACATGTCTTCTACTACCTCATGACCTTAGTTGATTGGACGCAGTATTTTAGTACTGAGCTCCTAGGTGAAGAATTCAAAACATGTCTGAATTCAGACATCAATAATTCCTACTGGTAATGAATTGTTCAGTCCTGAAACTGAGAACTGCAGGCTACGCTTACCCACTGTTACAAGATTCGAAAAATTTGAAATAGTGCCGTGTTTCAAACCAGTTTTAAGGCAGAGCATCAATGTTTTGTTTTGCCCTATCGCATTTAGTGTTCTCTCTTTCTTGAATTATCGACAAATCATGAAATGTGGTTGCCAACCTACCTACCAAACTTTGCCAGCACTTGAAGAAATTTCTTTTGTCGTTTTAGTTGAGTTTATTCGTTTTCATTATGTTTATGTCCCTTATTTGGCTGTTTTACGTTTGGAGTTTGTTTGATCAATTGCCGTAATGGCAACCTGCATTGGTTTATCAAGTGTTAGATTATGCTAAAGGGTTGAAATTGAACTGGAAAATTGCCCAGCCATTATGATGGCCTCAATGATGATGAGCTCCCACTTTCCATCAAAGACAACCACACTTTTTATCGATTGCCCCCAAAAAAAAAGTGGAAAGAAACTTGACCATTTGTTTGCGTGCGGGTAACGCAATTAGCTGGATAAACCCGTGTTGATTTGCCAGGCTCAAACCGAAATCACAATTATTTCCTGGCAATTATTTTCTATTGATTGTCCCAAATTCGACTGTTGGCCAACAAAATCTTTACATAAGCAGGTGCTTAAATCACTGACGCACAGCGCCAAAGGTCAACTTGCCTTTAACACATTCCACTTTGACCACATTGTCATCTCTATAGATAATAGTTTCCCCAACTGGATGCTCAGCTTACCGTGACTCAATTGTATCAGCGGCTGGCCAATCTGTTCCGACGCGTCACTACTTTGGCCCAAAATTACACACAGAAGTAACACTGTAAATATGGCTGTCATTTTTCACCAAACAATTGATGTAGTTTTAGGCTACACATGTGTACATTTTGATTGCTTCACAATTCACAAATATTTTGGATATTAGAAAACAGTTTTATGTGTCGCATAACTTGCACTGTTGAAAGTCGCCCGGGAACTGAATTCTAATCCCAACTTGCCCCTGTCAATCGGTGGTGGTGGCTCGTCATTTGTTTAACCCGCTCTCTGTTTGGGTCGCTTTGTGCCTGGTCAGTTACCTGGGGCAACGCAATGGCAACAGGCAAACATCGAGGAAAAGCGCGCCAACACAAAAAAACCCGCATCTGGGCATAAACAAAGCTCAGCTCTCCCCCACGCTTTGCCTTGCCGCCTTTTGTGGCATTGTTTGTACATGAAATGCCGCTAGCTTTGCTCTTGTTTTGTTTTGGAAATTTTGTATTTTAGCTCTGTGGACCAGAACAGAATTCAACAAGTTCTGTTTGGCAGTTAGCTTGCTGTTAAGTTAACATAAAGCTCACGGGTGCTCACATTCAAAGGCTGACTGCTAAACAGAACAATGGACTTAGAGGCCAACACCAAGATCTTGTAGTTAGGCTTAAAAAAAAACCCCAAGGTAATAAATCAGTTTCTGTCAATCATCAAATAAACATTCAAAGGGTAATTATGTTGTTTTTTTTCTTCTCAACATCAGTTCCACACTGATTTGGGCTATTAAGAGTGACTTGAAATAGGTTTTCCGCATTTTAGCTGCTGTCAAATGCTGATCAAATTTCTCGACTGAAATAACTACAGAAGATCTAACTATAATTATGATTAATAGTGGCCACTGCCACTTAACACCGCTATTCATACATTACTTTGAACATAAACCTGTTGCTACTTTTAATAAGGTTTCTTTTAAGCCTAAGTAATATAATTAAATCGATAGATGGTTTCATCATTTTAATATCAGCTTCCGATGGTTTTTTAAATTCGTCACTTATTGGAAAAGAACATACATACATGCACAATGCATGGATGTTTTTATGCAAGACATCGATCATTTTTTTCAATCATCGCAGATTTTGCATCCAATTTAAAACTGTTTTTTTCTTCTCTACGACCAAATATCCTTTATTTTACTCTCAACTTAAAAGCAAGAAATCAATTTTTTCTTTATAAATCTCAGAAATCGTTGCCATTCTTTAAAATGTTGGAAAACCAATATGCTTCCATATAACTATATCCCAATAATATGTCAGAAAGGATTTCAACATATGCAACTGATTAATTTCGAGAGCGACGAGCAGGGTCTAGGATATTAATCATACATTCAAAAACAAGATAGAATGTCGTTCAAGCCCGACTCTAACATACACAGAGCATATATTTGGATGCTGCAGTAGCAGCTGTAAGCAGCGCTGCTCTGAAAGCTACAGAGTACAGAGTATGTTATAGTCGGGCTTGCCCGACTTTCTTTCTTGTTCTAAGATAATGAATCAAAAGCGCTCTAAGCGGTTTTTTGGCATTATCTTCAAGTTTTTGGGGTCCCAAGTATAAGGAAATACCAGGGACCGTAATCATTATGAGTTATATTTTAAAAATTAAACTTTAATGATTATTTTTGATTCAAGTCGAACCAATAAAGCTCAATGCCTAGTTTGAAAATTCAAATAATATTCCGGATTTTCAAAAATTAATGATTATTTTGGATTTTTATTCATTTTACTCGAGAAATAATCATTATCGATTGAGCAATAAACAAAGATCAAGAAATAAAACTCATTGTGGAAACGAATAGAATAGCGAAATACAACCGTATTCTATTCTGATACTTTTTTTCACGCGGGTACTCCAAGTTAATGATTTTTGAGGATGAAAAGTCTACAAATAATCATTATTTACGGTCCCTGGGAAATACTCTAGAAGTCAATGCACAGATTTCAACTCTCGAGACATAAATAAAGCACTTTGCTTATTTATCAGTTTTCTATGAAAGCGTGACTTAGGCCCGATTTCTCAAAGGTTCCGGTTAGCCAACCACCGGTCAGATTTGTTCGTTCAGATGACGAGCGGTTAAGTCATTTGCTTTTCTCAACAGCAGTGTCGCCTGATATCGACAAATACCCATCGCTGCTTCAGTGTGACCATACTGTTTGACTAAACGAACGAGTGAACAGCTGACTCGGTTTGGTTTGTTTGTTTTTCATTGCAATTAGTTGTTGCTGGTCATGGTTTTGCTTAAAAGTTGATTAAAATTACTTGCGATGAAGAGTGAAAGTGACAGTGCAAAAAGACCCAGAGGGAAAAACAACAAATACAAACAACAAATGTGGCATCGTCCATATTAGTAAATTAATTAGGCCTCTCCCTGTACTTTCTTGCATTATTTATTCGATGCTCTGCCTCTTCGAATTGCATTTCAATGGCATGGAATTTAAAAATTCGTTCATTCATAAACATTTTGTGTTGCAGCAAATAATTAAATAAAGAAAGAAAGTGTGCGGACAGCTGTTTGCATGTCGATAAGAAATATCGATAATTTCATCGGGACTGAGCTCGCGGTTAAAGTTGACCGGTGGATGAACAGCGTTTAAGTTTGTTCCTCCGGTTACGCCACATACATCATGAGACACTCAAATTCGGTTAAACTGCCTGTCAAGTTGACCAACCGGACTTTGAGAAATCGGGCCTTAGATCTCTTATCTAAGTTAGCGGTACCACAAAGGGGGTCCAAAAAAGACGTGTACTTTATTGGTTCTGAAATTCCAAGGCATCACAAGTGTAAATATCGACACAGAAATTTGATCGCTAACTTGAAAGAAGCCTTTGCGTATGCAATTTAGACTCATGGTATTGGTAGAAGAGCTTTTGTTGCTCTTGGCTTTTTTTTTTGCTTTGTACGGATCCAAGATTGAAATTAGCCTTTTCGGATTCATTCAAGCTTTTCAGGATTTTTTCTAAGTTTTTGAGCTTAATAGTACGAATCGTACCTAAAATTTCCATTCAAAGGTGGAGATCAAATCAATCATGTAACTCGCCATAATTTTTCCTGTGTATGAAAACACAAATCTCAGAGTCTACTTGAGCTAGAGCAACCATGTTTTAAATGTTGGCTTTTATTGACAACAGGCAGATCAAGTTAGTTACAAATTAGTGCCACGCCCCTACAATAAAAATGTATATTTACTTTTGCAGTTTTAATGTTTTCAAGCTCATTATTTGCGATGTTTGAGCCCATTATTTTTATGAAATTTTCATAAAGGTTATATAATAAATGGCTGGGCTATAAAGGCATATTTTTCAACGCTAGTTGTGCTATGTCTGCTATCTTAATGTTAATATGTTCGCATTACTGTCAAAGCTCTGTTAATGAACGTGAGGGAAGGTCACTTAACATTTATTCCACTAAGTAACTGATATATTGAAGTCGAGCATGGCCCACTTTAGCTTACGCTCTAGTTTTCATACTCTGTACCGTAGGTACACAGAGTATTATAAATTTGTGCAAAAGTATGTAACAGCCAGAAGGAAGCATCTCCGACCCCATAAAGTATATATATTCTTGATCAGCATTAACAGCCGGGTCGATAACTTATCGATCCTCCAAAGGAATGGTGAAAGGAGACTGAGACAGCGCTGCTTTCAGCTGCTACTGCAGCATCAAAATTTATGCTGAGCGTATAATTTCGTTGGTACAGAGTATGTTATAGTCGGGCTTGACCGACTTTCTCTCTTGTTTGTTTGTAAAATATGTGCGGCTCAGTTTACGGATTGTTTCTCGTGACTGAATAGTTGATAGCCAATTAAAGAAGCCCATTTAGAAATATTAATCATCGGGCTACAAGTCGATCTTAACATTGTGGACACGTCTGTTTAAATTGGTAGTGATATTAACCAGCGCTGATCCATAGGACCAGATATCTCTCTACAATTTCAAGGCCACTATGCATGGGTTCGATCCCGGCTCAGGACATCTAATGAAAAAGTTTTTTCTGTTTAAACTTACACACCCAGTCACCTTCACTAGCTGTTGGCGTAAGCTGTGATGTAAATACCCATGGAAAATCTTTTCAAACATTTCCGTTCGAATTCGGCGGTAATCTGTAGGTTCCTTTCTCTTGTGCAAAAACTAGAAGCACATAAGCCAAGAGCTTGAAAGACGTTCGGCTTAGCCCTTTTGTTTCAAAAGAAACATGTCCACGTTTGTGCCTTCGTTTCAACCCTATTCAAAGTCGTAAAGCAAGATATATCGAATGGTCATTTCCGGCAAAGCTTCTTCTCTAAATGAAGCCCCGATCCAATTACACTATGACAGGTAAAAATAATGATATGACATAAATTCAAATGCAAAACTTGCTTTTTGAGCTTTGTTCTTCAAACTGAGGATGATTGGGTAAAACTGATAAAAGATTTGGAATCACTTAGACACATGACTGTGAAAAAATTGAAGTCGACCGAAAGCGTGTATTAAAGTATAGCTATAATAGCTGCGTCTGTGCGGAAATTTTAATTCACTTGAAATAAACTCGCTCCAACGGCTGGTAAATTCAGAGGCTCAATGTTTACTTCTAATTTTGAGTAGACTACCATCTTAAACCAAAAGTATTTGTCACTAAGAACCATTTTTCGACCGATGTGTCTTGTTGCATTGCGCACAAATATCGCAGATATTTCACATATTTCTGTAAATATCGGAAAGTAAAATTTAGAGAAACTGAACAAACATGAGCGAATATTGAGTGAAAAGTATTATCATTACGTGTTTCTTGAATTGCAAAGTGAAATTGAGAGAAAATTTTTTTAATTTCTGTTAGTTTTTAAAATTATATTTTAGAAGAACTAGATCGCTTCCGCGATTTTGTTTTGGAAAGTCATTTTTTTACTATAAATTTTTGTGACAGTTTCATAACCAGTGAATGATTCGTGTTTTAATTTTTATTAGAATTAACTCAATTTATGCATTTTATAATTCAATACCAGTTTTAAGACTAAAATCACACATTAAATTTTATTGAATAATTGTGGTCAGAATTTTTCGTTCCCTTTTAATATTTCTCATCTCTTGGAAAAATGAAAATATGAACTGTTGCATCATCCCCTGTTAATATCTAAATCTTAAAGCTTATCGTAAATCTTCGGTATGCATTCGACATGATTGGCGTGACTGATGCCGAATGCAATCGGTCAAGAAATTGCTAATTAACATTGAGAATTATGCAGACAGTTGCATTTTGTATTTTATGGAGTTCTTTGGCCTCACCAATGACTAACTAAAATCCAAACGACCTTTGACTAAGACGCCAAACAATAAACGCCATGTAAAACTAGCCAAAATGTGTTTTGGGAACGTGTTTGCTAAGTTCGTCATAAAAACGCGCTAATTTGTCTTAAAATCTTGATTTAAACACCCCATAATTTGTATAAAGGTCAAATCGTATTACGCAACAATCGCAAAGTTGTCTATCCAGAATGGTCGGATGATAATGAAATGCCGCCACTTGATCTTGGCCAGAAAACCATTGAACTTATTGCCCACATGCCAGCGATAACCAGTTTGCAAGATTAAAAAAATGATGACAATTTGTGGTTTGTTTACTTTTGATTTTACTTTTATATACAACAAAAAATTCTAGAAGAGGTAGGAAATGGGCTAAGTTAGCCAGCAGCAGACTTCAGAGCACCGGGGCTCAGTTTACGGTTCTTGATCATGTAGCGGGATTTGTAACCATCCTTATCGGCCGTATACATGGTAACCGTTTCAATTTGAGTCTTCTCATCTACACTGGAGTAGGTACCCATAACGACTAGTTCCTCTTTGTCGGTGCCGGGATTCATAATGACACCAATTTCCTCACGTTTGCTGCCATTGGGCTCCTCTGAACTGCAAAAGGATAGTTTGGAAATAATAAAAAAGGTTTAATTTTAATTGAAATAAATGATATAAGCAAACGGTCAATACATTTTCAAGTCTTTTGTGTGTGAGACACCTTTCCATTAGAGTAAAGGTGACCCGACTTAGATGGAACAACTCTAAACAACTTTAATGCTAGGTTTTTCAATAGCCTTTTATAATTCAGAAAACCAATCTCCAGAACAAAACTCGATATGTTCAAATTTAAGAGCTAAACTTTTACATCAAATCCAAATTATAAAAACTTCCCTCTTTATACATATATCATATTTTATTTACACACTAAGAAAAAAATCTATTTTGTCTTAATATCTCAAGAATTTCGTTCTTGAAATGAAGCTTTATTCGTTTTAAATTTGATTGGATTGTCAAAAAGAAGTGAGGAGAAGTAACTGAGCGAAGGATCATAGAGTACTTGTTCAAAAATCACAGATAAGGAAGTTAAGTACTTAACGTGCATTGGTAGAATTCGTAATTTGCTCTTGGGTTAAGAATTCCACTCTTTCCTTACTTGTGACTTGGAATAGTCTTTAGCCAAGAATGAAATTGCCTTTAAGCAGTAATTAGGCAATCAAAAATCTTTAAAAACAAAACAAACTACTTTCAATCACTTTCAATGCTGAACATCAAGTTTTTCAAAGTTTTCAGCTTTGCATAGAAAAAAATTAAAGTTGCTGATAATACATCGGATAATGTGAACTCAAAATTAGTTAATTTACTTTTTGATTAGATTATCAGCCAAAGGAGCTGAAAGTCGTCCAAAGAATATGAAATAAAGTGTTTAAGTATAAAAAATGGGTATTAACAGGACATTAACTGTCCAAATGAATCCTAATTGATCTTCTTTTGGTCACTGTGGACGTTGTCTTACTAGCATAAAGTTTGTGACATTAATATTGCTTAACAAATATTGTTAGGATATCGATTAGCAATCGCACTGTGATTACGACAAAACAATTTCGCCATCTTTGTAGAGACAAACGCAATTATATCACTTTCATCCGTTTAAAATCATCTTTGAAATGGATTGAGTGAATGAAACTTAAAACGTTTCACCTACCTGAATCGATATCCCTCCTTAGTGGGTGCCTGATTGTAGAATTCCGTCATAAGTGTGGGATATATATAGTCCAATAGGCCAGCCGAGCAGTTGGCTGCCATAACGGCCACCACAGCGGTAAAAAGTAGCTATAATAGAGGCAAATTAAGTTACGTTTTAAATCGATACATTGAGTGCAGCTGCATTGACATGTTAATTGCACAAAAACACTTCACATGCCAAACAAATTGCCGTCTGTACAGAATCCGCCCTTGCCTTGATCACTACTACTCACCAGTTTCGCAGACACCATGTTGACGCGTCTTGAAGTTACCAAACGATACTAAAGCATCTGCGACGAGACCCTAACTATATAAAAGCCAAGAGATCTGCATAGAATCAAACACCGACAACGACGACGACGACGACGCTGCCGGAGTCAAAACATATGAATTGATGAGCGAGTAAGTCATAATTTTCTATTTAGTAGACGCCTCTACGTAAAATGCCAAAGTCAAACCGGTCGGATTCGGTTCGACGTGCCAGTCACAGTCACATGCTGAAAGTGAAGCCAAGGCATTTTGTTTGTTTAACTATTGGAGAGGGGAAGCGTTTCACTTCGGCTACTCCTACCCACACATACTTAACCGAGTGTCGGGAGTTAATGCTAATTATGTATCTTCAAAAATCAGTGACTAGTGGTATGTGGTTATCCTTGATATTGATTTTGGCAAATCGTCTTGTTTTATTTTAATTTATGAAATTTCTAGTTTCACGTTTATCAATCTCAAAACTAGTTTAGATTATAATTTAAATATTTTTTCAAAAATACATGTGCTTATGTTTACATTCGATGAGATCATTTGAAATAGGATACGGGAAATTCTTGTGTAGCTAATCACTGTACATCACCTTACCTGCAATTGCTTGGCCATGAATCATAGAACGGATTCCCCACAGGTCGACTCTTAATATGTGTTAACAAGCATTTAAATAATTTTTTCATTATTATTTTCTTTTATAATAAAGCTGTTAATAACAACAAATTGCATGAGCTAAGATACTAAGAAAGATTATGTTAGAAAATCAAGCAAATATTCTTTATATTTACTAATGAAGACTAGCACTCTTAAAAGACTAACTACTGAGTCCAGTTAAAGGCCAATTTGCATATATGCATAATTTTTATCATTCTCGTTTTTATGACTTTGCCATATTCATTGACAAAAGGCTATTTTGTTGGCATTCACAGAGACACTTCAGCACTAAGTGATCAGCACAAGACTAGATAGATACATTTTTTGATTTTTTAATTTTATTATACTCCTTTTTCATGCTCCTTTTTCAATTTAAGTCAACTGACTATTAATGACGACTGCCTTATGGTCCCAAACTAACGAAAGTATAGTTACATTCAGTGATCCATCAAACAGCGATCAGTTTAGCCTGAGTTGATCACTACTTATCGAGAATTTATTATCATAATTTAAAAGTTCTAACTTTCACTCTAAAAATTAGAGCTGCAATCCTTGAAGAGTCGTGTTAAACCCATCATTTGATCAGTTTTGGATCAGCTTCGACTCATTTTCGAGTTAACTGAAAGTTTTTTTAGATTCTTTTTTCCATGAATCACATTTTGATCATATGCATGAGTAATTTTCCAGACTTACTGATCTCTTTCATCGAAAGGTCTCGAAAAAGATTGTTAACTTGATTTTTGTTTTTTTTTTTAAATTATCTTCTAAATGTTGGGTGGGGTAGATTTGAGAGATTAAGCCAACCAAATTTTAGATGTATGCAGAAAAGGTTTGTTTCAAATTTAGGCCATGCTCCCTCCTGACCTGCAATACAAAATTTTAGATAACTCCTTCAAATTAAAAGACTTAGGGCGGATTTTGTATCTGCCGAATAGCTGCCTTGTGTCAGATAATCTCAAATTGTGCTTTGTTATTTGTAGGTTTATGTGACAGATTGCCTATTTAGAAGATGAGAAATCGGCCTTCAAAGGTGTTAATGTTAATGCTCCGCTAGTTAACATTCCACTTAGTAACGGGTACATCGAAGTCGGCCAGGTATGACCTTTACTAACACTCGAGTTTTCTTTTGGGTTATGTGAATTCAAAAGTCTTCGTAGATAAGCCAACTAAGATTATACACATGTAAGTTAATATTACTCGCGTAATTCGTGGTATTCCGTTAGAAATGTTGGAAAAGAGATCAAAAATTGGTCCTCACAATTATTGAGTTTTCTAAGTCGAGGCGTACTAGATCGAGCTTGATAGGAGCTCGAAAGACTTAAAAGAATCCTGAAAAGGAAAGTGTCAATCTCGAATCCGTACTTGAAGGTCAAATAACGTTGACATAAAGTGAGTACGCGTGTTCTAAGTCAAAACAAAAGAGTGAATGAAACTGAGAGCAAGAAAGTCTCTCTCCAAAACTATGAGGCTAAATTGGTATGTTTCGATTTTTGCTACTATGATGCCTTACAATTCCCAAGCAGTCATAGCATTGCTGGCATGAGGAGGAAGCTTAAGTCCATTAATGATGGAACCGGGTGTATGCAAACAATTGGTATGAAAATCAAATAAGGTCGTTAAATACCGAAGTCTGTAAACTATATCGCTCTCACTCTCACTAGACTTAAGCACTTGCATTGCCACATTTCAGTTTCAGTTCTTCTATACCCACTAAACCATTAAGCTGCACTCGCTGTGTTGGTCTTTGCAGTCTGGTTAACTACTTCAACACGAGGATATAGCAACATGCTGAGAATTTATTTTTGATCAGCATCAACAGCTGATTCATGTCCGTCATGCCCGTCTGTCCGTATGAACGCACAGATCTCAGAGATTGTAAGAGTCTATCTCTATTACAATCTCCATTACAATTATGGGACATATGCTTCTTATGTCTGCAGGCAGATCAAGCTTATTTTCAATTATGGCCACGCCCCCTCCCGCCCCAGTAATTTAGAAAAAAGTCATATCTCCCACAGTTTTAAAGATAGATGGTTCGTTCTTTCTGGACATATTTAGTAATCAGCTTAACTCATCGAACCTCCAAAGAAATGGAGAAGATAGGATGAACGGTTGTCGAGCTATGATCAAATGCTGAACTTATAATTTCGTTAGTACAGAGTATATTATAGTCGGGCTTAACCAACTTTCTTCTTTTCAGTTTTTTATAAAACTCGTCCACAGATTATTTGATGACGATATTTTCCCCGAATTTTGTTGCTGTTGTTTTTAATTACTGGGAGTGATTTGATGTATGTAGGGCTACTTTCTGGGTTATCCAAGGTATGAACTTGCCGACATTAGTATAAACACTTGGTATTTTCAAGCCGCAACTACCGGAACCAAAACTCACAATTCCCATTTGCACAAAACGCTGCACACCGAAATAAGCAAAGGGATTGACAAGGGGACCGCCGGAGTCTCCGTTGCAGGACTCCGCTGATCCCTCACCTGCACAAAGTTGATTTCTTTTAATTTGACTTCTAAATGATTGCGCACATGTCTCTCGGTCGAGTAGTTTAACAGTTGCCTCCATTGGAACATCCGAGAAATATTCGTTGTCGGTTTCGCCCCAGCCGGTAACCAGGAAAACCGAATGTCTTTCCACTTGTTTCTGCAGCATCTCCGTTAAGGGTAAACAGACAGGACGAATGAAGGCTGGAAGCAAATGATTCAATATTGGTAGATTCGGATTCGTTTGGAACTTACAACCACTGATATCTACATTCCTTTCTAGTTTAAGCAGTGCTATGTCATTCTGAAGAGAACTGCTATTCCATCTTTCATGCACAATGGTTAGTTCAATTCCAACATCTTGAACTGGAGGGGCACATCTCGAATGCTGGCAGTCCACCTTACTTGATATGTTATACTCGCCCAGACGAACTCCAATGCTGTTCAACAGATCAAAAATCGGAATATCAAACATCATCGAAGTATGAAGTACCAAAATAATTTCAACTTACAGCCTCTCTTCCTTGAGATGGACACAATGAGCTGCGGTTAGCACAAATCCTGCAGGAGAAGTCGTATTAGTAAGAAAAGTGTGACTCAAGATCCTACATACGATTCGTGATTAGCGTTGCCCCACATTCAAATTGACGACGTTCATTTTGAGGACAATTGTTCATATTTTTCTCTTCACATTTATACTTCAGCAATGCCATCCAGGGCCTCGCACCCATGGACACTTGGTGGCCGTTCGTAATTTTTTCAATTTCCATTTTTCCACACACATCTTTTTGCTTCAACAGCTCCAGTCCTGAGCTACTGACTTCATCTTCGCAGCAAACATACGTAGTATTCTCCTTCAAATATTGCCAAAGGAGTCCATTGAGGATTGAGAATTATGCCAAATGAATCTACTTACATTAGGACCAATACACCCAGCATTGCCCAATAGGTACCATTCCTCATCTGTTGGATTAATACCCTGTGCTTCGTTTACAAGTATATTATATATTCTGGGACAATCATAAACCGAAATGCATTGGCCCGGTGCATCATAAATGGAGTCGCAATAGTTGGAAAAATCTGAGAAATATTTCTCATTAGCAATTCCACTAAGATGAACGTCAGCTTACCCGCACTATTATCACCAATCACTTCGCTCAGGCAGAGCATTAGACTTAAAAGTACTGGAACAATCATAACGCTTGAAAAGTTCGACACTCACTGCTTTCGTATTGAGCCTCTGCCTCTTTTATATGGATTTTGATACGCTTATCAGCTGCTCGAGTTTGGTTTCTGACGCATAAGACTCGGGCCTGTTCCATACACCACAGAAATTCAGTGAAATTGAAATTTCAGATGATTAATTCAGTTTGATAAGATTCCGTGGTGGTTCTGCAAAAGGCAGTGAATTCAAATTCTGAATGCTGACTTATAGCTTGAAGGTACGCTAACATCAAAAACAAAAAGTATTTTTCACTAAGACCCATTTTTATAATTCGAAGAAAATTTCTTGTTTTGAGACAGTTTTTTCTTAAACTTAGATAGTACATTCCAAAAAACGAAATGTACTTATATCATTTACTTCAAAAATTCTGCCTATGGGTATAGAAAAATTTATGTAGAAAATTGCCCTAAAAAATAGAAAAATTTAATATAAAAAATAAAAAAATTTTCATAAAAATTGACCTTTTTTTAAAAAATTTCAGTTTGGTGTGAAAATATGTTGGGTATCAAAAAAGTACCTTTACGATGTGATAGGGCCAAGTCCTTTGGGGATTTTCGGTATGCTCATAAAAAATATCGGAGTCCGAAGGCGTAACAAGAAAATTACCTTAAAAAAGTTGCACAGTGTAATAACTAAATATGCCCAGAAGGTGAGAACCTTCCATATTTGACATTTTTCGATAAAGGCACTTAAGGGCAGATAGGCTCAGGCCCCCAGCTACAGGCAACAGTTTTCAATCTTCCGTCTGTCCATCTGTCATTCCGTATGAACGCACAGATCCAGAGCTGGTAAGAGACAGAGGTGTGACATGTATGGGACATATGCTTCTTATGGCTGCAGGCAGATCAAGTTTATTTTAAATTTTAACCATGAATAATTACTCGCGGAATTCAGCTCGGGGTCCCAGAGTTGGATAGCTTCTTTGAAATCTTGAAAATGAATCAGCAATATATGTAAACAATATTAAAGCCATAAATTATTATTGAATATGTGTAAGCGCTTAGTTTAAAATTTAGAATTTGATTCTTTAACTTGGAAATTAAAAATATCGTCTCCAAAAGAGCACAGTGGTATTAAATGATGACAAGAAGTCATTCAAGCCCAACTTAAATATTCTCTTTAGCTGCCAAGGTGAATATTTACTATCAATAATATTACTATCAAAAAAGGTTCCATCCACTTTGAACTTTAAGCTCTTACCATGTCTTATATTTGCTTGCTCTTATGGACTGACGGACAAGGCCATGATACAACAAGGAAGGTAAGGCGCTTAATCTTTTTGTTAATTACAAGCTCTTGCGCGACGTACCTCACGCCTTAAGAGTACGCGAAACACTAAAAGTTTTAAGAACTTTGCTGAGGGCACACACTGCAAGCACCCTACATATTTTGTTGTATCATAGACAAGGATATGTAGACTTGGTTCTTGATGAATCAAGAATCTGGCTTTTACATTCATTTCAACAATCTTAAAAAACATAAAATATAGAGCACATATTATAAGGGTTTGCTGCTGCAAGCGAAAAGAGAGAGCAAATGAGTGCGGAGAGCAAGTGCGAAACTTCAGAGAGAGAGACAGCAAATGAGCGGTATTTTAAAATGTTAGGTTATTTCATTATCCAGAACTATTAAAAATAATACTGTATAAAGCGAAACTCAACTTAAGTTTTGTTCTCTGACAAAGGCCTTTTGCATCCATCTAGCCAAGTCTAGTTGTGAAATATAAATCTATTCTCTCCCTAAAATGTTTTGTCTTTTTCTGGTAATAGCCCATCCTTCAAATCCTCATTTGTAAAATTAAGTTTCGTTTTTACTAACGTCTCGAAAGGTTTTTGTGATTCTGTCCATTTTCGATGTGCGATGTGCGCACTTTTTCGCTCGACTGGTTAAATCTGAATAATCTGCCTTGACTGGCGTAAGCCCTTTATAAGTAGGCATGCAAGGAACAAAATAGTCATGTTCTGAAAAAAAAAACCAAATCCCTCTGAAGGGGTAAGAATACACAACACCAACAAAAGATAATAGGCAACTTCATAAATAGATCAATATATTAATTGTTACGTGTCTTAGTAAACCATAAGATACGCTACTAAATCATTTTGCCTGCAACGTTTTTTCGTTCTTCGTCTTCCAATATACTAATTACCTGCAGATTAAATTGCATATATCACTGTAAAGTCTCAGATGGCAGGTGGTGGCAGCTGCTTCTTTTACAATACAACAACTGAAATCGGGTGAAAATTATCGAACCGAACCGGATTACTTTCAGAACTGCTGAAACGAACTGGAAACCACAAATAAAAACGGTTCTGTTCGGTTCAGTTCAGTTCTCTGATGAGTTTTAACGGGAATAGCTTTCCTCCAACCATAGTTTTTATTATTTTGGAAATTTGAATCTTTTCCCGAAGATAATTTTCAAACATTTCGTTCGACCCTCTACATATTTAGCGTTGTCGGATCTATATAACTTTTAAGGATGACCTGACGAAAATTTTACAACATGTCTTCTGCAATTGCCCGCCGATCTGCTAATTTAACTGTCATCAATCTAAATTTGACAATATATTCAATTTTCTGTGGTACTTCTTAACCTTAATTCAATCTTAAAGCTAGGTACGGAGACGCTGAGAATTTTCTCGGAGCCCATCTAATTACATAGCTCAGAAAATGCGCTGCACAAAATTCTCAGAGCACATTCTCAGAGCGGGTACGGAGACAACACAAATTTGCTCTGAGAATGAGCATGACCTGCCAACTCGTTTTTTGGCCAAACAGCTGATAAATTCTCGCAGGGGGTCAGTGAAATTATCAAACATGTTTGATAATTGTCAGAGGTACCTACGGGAAAAAATGAATGGAAGCAAAAACACAAAAAAACAATACAAAAGTCAGTTGGAGAACTCTACGGAGGACGAACAACTCATTTTATAACTAAAAAAAGCATTTCGATGCAATTTGCACAACCCATAAATGCTCCTCCACCTCCAGCACCATGCAAAATGACCCCATAAAAACAACCATGGCATTCCCCAAAGCCTCTGCATTCATCAAAGAGTCTTCCAGTTTAGATTTTCACAAGAGACTAGCTTATCTTAAGCGCGCATTTTTTTTATAAACAAACAACAGCTGACCAGTGCAAGCTGACCGTTTCAGATTTAGTGACACTTTGTTGTTTTCTGGTCACACTACAGTCTCAGAGGCCGCTCTGAGAATTATGAAAATATTAATGCGGCGAGAAATTTCTCAGCGTCTCCGTACCTAGTAGAGACCTGCTCGAGTAAGTAAAAAAGTAATATGTGTCTACTCGCCGAGTAAGATTAGAAATGAGTATGATTACTTTTGTAAAATGTAAGTAATTATACACACACGTAATCGTACTCGGCGAGTAGTAACATGTTACTTCTATTATTTTTCAATATTTCATTCAATCATACAGCCGCAAATCAAAAACGTAAGGCTGCAATCCTAATCACTCAGCCAACACCCATTTTGTCAACTCGTAGAAGCATAGTTGAAAGCAGCAGCAAAAAGCGGCTTTCTATGATCAATTTTAAAGACGAGTAGTAGTCGGAAATAATCGTAATCATACAAACGATTACATGATTACAAAAAAAATAATCGTTGTACTCAAAAATGATTACTTTATATGTGTAATCATACGATTCCCGAATCACTCGTGCAGCTCTCTAGTACCTAGCTTTAATCTTCCAATATGAAAGGTCATTCCTCTAGGAACTGATAGACGAGTTCTGGGGATCCGACATAATAAACTTGGGACATTGCTCTAAGGATTTTAAAGAAATTCAAATGGATTGTAGGAATCAAATTTCAGAAATGGTCGAAAAGTCACATTACTACAGAAATCATAATATTTTATGATATGCCTTTGTGAACCACTGAACCGACCCAAAACCGCGGTTCATTTTACTCCAAAAACCATGTAATGAACCGAACCGTTGGTTTAGAAACTGTGCGAACCACTGAACCGAACCAGTACTTATTTTCGAGTGGCTTGCATCCCTGGAAAATACCAAAATAATTGACAAAATTTTATTAACCAAAGTTTTTGGTGCTATGTGGGGTTTCCATTATTAAATAAAAGTACTATGCTCAACCATCAAAAATTGATTTTTGCAACGCCAAATTGGCGAATCCCAACCTACAAAATCTCGCAACTCGAGAGGACTTGAGAAGTATTATATATACATATATGTATATATTTCCGCATATATGCAGAAATCTTCTAGAAAAACTTCGACAAGAACAAATATCCATCTACACTTAGAAGGCAAGAGCTGGCCATGGTAGAATATACAATTATCTCGAATATGCGAAAGGACCATTATAAAGACACATGCACTCAGAAAACATTCGCCCCGAAAACTAGATGGAAGTTTATTTGGGCTAGTTAACTATTTAGAACGTGCCATGAAGTACAGAAGTTGGTTAACAAAGGAATTTGCTCAGTTATAGGTATATGTATGCGATAGTTTATAAATTCCTAAAATATTATATTTGTAATTATCCTTTATAACGCAACGGCTGAGCACTTTACAGAACCTCAAGGGAACGATCGGGTATCTCACGCCGAGATTGGCAGACCGATGTAGTACCAGGTTTAAGGTTTATCGTGGGGAGCAACGCCAAAAGGTTAGCTGACGATTCTTTATAACCATGCCTAAAATGTTTATATTATATACCATATTTTATACCATATTATTGGGAGAAAAGAAATTAGAAAAATAAACTACTGCTACTGCCACTATCAGCCAAGGGCTAGACGCAGCGGCAAAACTGAGTCAACTTTTTTTTAATTTATAATATTCTTTCGCTAAAAGAGCTGCCCTGCATGGCTTGGTCTGAATACTTCGTCTTCAGAACAACATCCAACTCGATTCAGGGTACAGAGTATTATATAGTCGGAACTAGAGACACGACACAACTTTAACACGAACAGCTTTTATTTAAGCCTGCTTTCCGCCCCTATATTCATCAAGCTTTCATACGCTTTTCCAGTGATTTCAGAGCTGTTGACTGAATGACAGATATTTAATAGATGTCCAGCAACTTCGGTGTGCAATGTTTTTTTTTTAGTTTGTTGTAAAAAAATATGCATGTCGGTTTTTCTTCGAAACATACAACTTTCTGAGCATTCTGTAGAAATATGTAGCCCCTGGGTATGTCGTGTCTTGTCACGAAGAATTGAACCGCACGTGCAAGCACGAAATCTGATCCTGCAAAACGAACACAACGTGCTTAGTCGATAAGCACGACATGCGCCCAAGATAAACTAATTTGTTTTTTATAATTTTTATTACACACAGTTGATGAGAGCAGCGTTTGCAAATAAAAAACACGACCACATTAAACGACAATCTTTTCCCAGAATTTTGTGGTTTTTAATTACTGGGAGTGATTTGATGTATGCAGGGCTACTTTCTGGGTTATCCAAGGTATGAACTTGCCGACATTAGTATAAACACTTGGTGTTTTCCAGCCGCAACTGCCGGAACCAAAACTTACAATTCCCATTTGCACAAAACGCTGCACACCGAAATAAGCAAAGGGATTGACAAGGGGACCGCCGGAGTCTCCGTTGCAGGACTCCGCTGATCCCTCACCCGCACAAAGTTGATTTCTTTTAATTTGACTACCATATGATTGCGCACATGCCTCTCGGTCGAGTAGTTTAACAGTTGCCTCCATTGGAACATCCGAGAAATATTCGTTGTCGGTTTCGCCCCAGCCGGTTACCAGGAAAACCGAATGTCTTTCCACTTGTTTCTGCAGCATCTCCGTTAAGGGTAAACAGACAGGACGAATGAAGGCTGGAAGCAAATGATTCAATATTGGTAGATTCGGATTCGTTTGGAACTTACAACCACTGATATCTACATTCCTTTCTAGTTTAAGCAGTGCTATGTCATTCTGACGAGAAATGCTATTCCATCTTTCATGCACAATGGTTAGTTCAATTCCAACATCTTGAACTGGAGGGGCACATCTCGAATGCTGGCAGTCCACCTTACTTGATATATTATACTCGCCCAGACGAACTCCAATGCTGTTCAACAGATCAAAAATCGGAATATCAAACATCATCGAAGTATGAAGTACCAAAATAATTTCAACTTACAGCCTCTCTTCCTTGAGATGGACACAATGAGCTGCGGTTAGCACAAATCCTGCAGGAGAAGTCGTATTAGTAAGAAAAGTGTGACTCAAGATCCTACATACGATTCGTGATTAGCGTTGCCCCACATTCAAATTGACGACGTTCATTTTGAGGACAATTGTTCATATTTTTCTCTTCACATTTATACTTCAGCAATGCCATCCAGGGCCTCGCACCCATGGACACTTGGTGGCCGTTCGTAATTTTTTCAATTTCCATTTTTCCACACACATCTTTTTGCTTCAACAGCTCCAGTCCTGAGCTACTGACTTCATCTTCGCAGCAAACATACGTAGTATTCTCCTTCAAATATTGCCAAAGGAGTCCATTGAGGATTGAGAATTATGCCAAATGAATCTACTTACATTAGGACCAATACACCCAGCATTGCCCAATAGGTACAATTCCTCATCTGTTGGATTAATACCCTGTCCATCGTTTACAAGTATATTATATATTCTGGGACAATCATAAACCGAAATGCATTGGCCCGGTGCATCATAAATGGAGTCGCAATAGTTGGAAAAATCTGAGAAATATTTCTCATTAGCAATTCCACTAAGATGAACGTCAGCTTACCCGCACTATTATCACCAATCACTTCGCTCAGGCAGAGCATTAGACTTAAAAGTACTGGAACAATCATAACGCTTGAAAAGTTCGACACTCACTGCTTTCGTATTGAGCCTCTGCCTCTTTTATATGGATTTTGATACGCTTATCATGATCCCGCCGCAGAAATTCAGCTAGAAATAATTTTCAGTTGATGAATTCTGGTTGATATGGTTCAGGCTAGAAAGTGTATGAGTCGGACGTTATGAGTCAGAGATTATGAAGTATGTGAACATTTACTTATTGCTTGCCATCAAACACAAAAAGAATTTTTCACTAATATTAATAATTCAATGAAAATATCTTGTTCTTCTTTGTTGTTCTTAAACTTAAATAGTGTAGCCCAAAAATTGAAATGAAATTAGTAAAACGCTCTTCCATTTGGAAAGAACCTTTTTTAAATTATGACGGGAGTGGGCGTGGCATAAATCGAAAATAAACTTGATTTGCCTGCATGTGTCCATACATGGCGAACATTTATCACTTTTATGCTGATTAAGAAAATATATTCGGAGATGCTTTCTTCTGGCTATGACTTACTTTTGGACAAACTTTATATACTCCTGAGAGTGTAAAAAGAAATCTGAGTGCCTAGCATTTGACTGTGTTCTTTAGTGTGACTCACTAAAGAGGCTCGCTCTTTAGTGGAATGCGATTAGATGCCTTTTGTGTCGAAGTTTCCCCTAGGATCCGAGTTCAAGTCACAGACAAGGTTAGGTTAGAAAATAAAATAATGATTACCAATTTGAATGTGATGTTTAAAAAGAAGAATACTTTAGTGAAGCAACAGAATGAAAATATTCTATGAAAATAATAGAAATTCTAAGAGCAAAGATAAGACTGGGCCGGCTAGAGGACGCATCCATGCAAACTCGATGTAAAGAAATGGCAGCCCTGGGTAAACGTGTGACTGTAGACCGGTTAGCTTTCTCTTCCATTTACTGGGCTTGTTGTTCTGAGCTTGCCCACAGAGCAGAGCAAAGTCTGTGAAACATAGAAGAACAAATGCACGTGCTAATCATTAATTACCAAAAACAGACCAGCGAATGTACGATCATGACAGAATGGGAATATGAGGCTCCCAAATAACGTAAATCCAACCCTTTACACTTTAATTCAAATATTTTTTCATTAAAAGTGCACCACTGTGTGTCATATTAAATATGAAGTGTGTTTACTGAAAACTTCATTTAAATATGGTCATATTAGATTTCAAGTATTTTGTCGATTTATTTGATGGGTCGGCATATTAAAATCAATGTGTGATCTTATTAATTTCAACTATGATTCATATTAAAAAAAATAAATTTAAAAAATCATTTTTAAAAACAAGAAAGAAAGTCGGTCAAGCCCGACTATAGCATACACTGTACCAACGAAATTATACGCTCAGCATAAATTTTGATGCTACAGTAGCAGCTGAAAGCAGCGCTGCTTCTGCGCTGCAGCAGCGAACAGTCTTTTGATCATAACTCGAAAACCGTTCATCCAATCTTCACCATTCCTTTGGCTAGTCGATAAGTTATCCATATTACTAAATATATCTAGAAGGAACAACCCACCTATCTTTAAAACTGTACGAGATATGACGTTTTATTGCGGTGGCGGCAGGGGCGTGGCCAAAGTTCCTTCTGGACATATTTAGTTATTAGGATAACTTATCGATCCGCCAAAGGAATGAAGAAGATCGGATGAACGGTTTTCAAGTTATGATCAAAAGACAAATTTCTTGGTACACGGTATGTTATAGTCGGGCTTGACCGACTTTCTTTCTTGTTCGTAGTTACTTTTAACATTTTTCATATCATTCAAAAAATTATGGTTGATTTTAATATGTTAACCTTTCACTTCAATTAAGTATGAAAAATGCTTAATTTAAATGATTGCGCAGCACATTTGAATCTACTACGAAAAACTATGATTTTAAGTTGAGCAATATATTCAATTTTAATACGAAACATAATTAATTTTACTTGAATTTTTTAATTGTGTGCATAATATTAATAAATTTGACTCAACATTCATTTAAACATGACACACTTTTAATAAATTAAATTACACTTTGATTTTAAAAATTAGCTAGGTAATGTTAATATTTTTTTTAGTTAAAATTAAGTCATTCATATTCAGATCTAGTATGAAATCTTGCACTTGCGAATTGAATATGTTTATACTCAATTATACTGTGCACTTTTTTTTTGCAGTGCACCTATGGGTAACCAATAGGCACAGCTATTGCTTTTTGCCCCCCTAATTTGCCCAAAGAATTACGCGAATTTTATATTTAACATGTTAATAGCAATCGAGTATGTAGCATCGCGGTACTCTTCCATAATAAAGGCGAATCACTTCTTCCCTTTGTTCTTCGACTTCGGGGACAGACAAGCTCATCGAAGACTGGGCATCCAACATGCCCAGGAATACACTTTAAATAAAAGTATTGGAACTAGTCAATCAATCATAAATTATCTAAAATTATGAGTCAAGCGATGTAACTGAATGGACCAATACATTCCATTTTCATCCCAAGATTTGATTAACAATGAGATAAGCTGATCGCGAATGAAAGACAAGGGGGGAACTAAAACTAAACATTTTTTTTAGATTTAAATTTGGATGATTTCATTATTATCAGAAAATGTTGATTTTTTTAGTGAAATTTTATATATGATATGATATATATATGATTATATCCGATTTCGACCAAACTGAGTGGAATTATAGAAAAGCATAGGGAGCTAAGAAAAACAAAGTTTGGAGGCTTTTTTTTTTGAAAACAAAAAAGTTTTTCTCACTTAAACTAGTTTCTCGACCGATCATTCATATGGCAGCTATATCCTATAGTCATCCGATTTTGACAAAAGTTTCCAGAATTGTGCGAAAGCTTAGAAAATAAATATATGACATTTTTAAAGAGGTTACATTAAAAACAAAAAAGTTGTTCTTACTAAGACTATTTTTCTAAACTTACTTTTCTATGGCAGCTGTACTATAAAGATGTCCGATTTCGACAAAATTTGGCAGAATTGAAAACTAGTAAATACAGAGTTTGAAGACGTTTGCATTAGAAACAAAAAAGTTTTTCTAACTAGAACTAGTTTTTCGACCGATCCTTCCTATTGCAGCTGTATGTTATAGTCATCCGATCCGGCCGGTTTAGGCAAATGTGCAGCGTATTTGTACCAGAAGACTTCGTGCAAAGATTGGTGCTTTAGCTTTAAAACTGACGGAGGATATAGCATAGAAACTGACGGACATGGGTATATCGACTCAGCTCGTCATGCTGATCAAGAATATATATACTTTATGTGGTCGGAAATGCTTTCTTCTATGCGTTACAAACATCTGGACAATTTAAAAATACCCTCTGCAAGGGTATAAAAAAAAGTTCTTATTTTAAAAATGATTAATTCTGTTTTGGATTTCTAGAAATGAAGACCTAAATAACCCTAAGATTTTGAAAACAAATTGTCTCAAAATAAGACTTAAATATTCTCGTGTCGTGATTCTTTTGCAAAAGAAAATATAGGAATAGGAAACAAAACGACGAAATCTTTAATCATTTAATGAGCAAACAAATGGCACGACCTTCTCGGTTTTTTAAAAATATATTCTATATACCCGGGTTGTTCGAGTTGTGTGGATATGTTTCCCATGAGAGCGATTATATATTTAAGATTGAACGTGTAGAGAAATTCCAATAATATCAGTTTTGAGTTGGAAAACTATCAAGCTCCATGTTTCCAACCTAAACACCATATTTCACGCTTATAGATTGAATTAATATCCGATCTTAAACTTGGAACATAATTAATAATTATTTTTTGCAGATGCAAATGGGGAAACTGTATTAGTGGTACACGCGGTGCTGTTGACAACTGCACGAAATAAGATTAATTCGCTTTGAAAAGGACAAGTATACCAAATAGATTCAAGAAGCCAATTTTATATGCTCGTTTGTTGAATGGAAGCTTTTCATGCAAAATAGGTCACGTTTCAATACAATGTATCCTAATTTTAGTTAAGTTAGTAGTTTAGTTAGTTAAGTTGTGTTTTTTTATTAAAATCCCGTTCTAAAATAAAAATGAACTTACCCAATTCGCAAAAATATGGGAGATTTTGGCCAATTCTAGGAAGAACATGTTCGGGGTAAAAGTTTTGAAGAAGGGCGAACTTCGACACAGCTGAAATTGATGTCACGTATGGCCGTCATCTCATAACGCAATACATCTTTTTGTATATTATTTATTAACATTTTAAGATTATGATATGTTTGATTCAAGTGCCGATAGGTGCCCAGGCTCTTGCTATATACAAAAAGGTAACCCAACCTCAACTTTAAAAAAAGCACATGCATTTTGCTAGAGCAGGGTCAAAGAAAATTTCCGTTGTTGTTGTTAAATTAATGTTACATTTTTGCCGTTTGCCGTTTAAATCAAAACGATTTTACCAACAAAAACTCGATTTTAGACTGATTGTTCCTATGGCAGCTATATGATGTAGTACCCCGATTTTCACTAAGCTCACCATGGTTATATAAAGTTGTTTTTAACAAAGAATTATAAGGTTGCGCTGCAATATAATGGAAAACGGAAATGTTTTCCATACAAACACTTGGTTTCAGACCGATCTTTCATAAGGCAGTTATTTGATATGGCGGTCCCATCCGGCTGATTTATGATTTTTGAATTTGTACAAATTTTGTGCCAAGTTTGAAGTCTCTGCCTTAACTAAAAGTATTTGTGATGATTAGATTAAATTAAGATTACATCTCTGGGACTAACAATAAGGGAGGTATGTAGTTGCCTCTGCCTTTTAAGTCATGGCAATCGGCTAGAAAAGAAACCATCAGATAAGAAATGGGGCTTACAAGAGATTGACAAAATCAGGCATGATTGAAATAATGGCTGTTTCTCAGTAGAACAAGTCTAAAACTAAAGAACGATTCAAGTGCAGTTGAGTTTTCTGATGAACTTACAAACATTTTTGCCTAAGAATCTAAGAAATGAACCGAACCGAATCGGTTTTTTTTTTTTGCGGTTTATTGGTTTGCTTTAGCATTTTTAAACAAATTCACGTCCGGTTTGGTGAGCCACTTGTCAATTCCATTGTCAACCAATTTGAAATCTTTCCTCCTTTTCTTAAAAAAAAATAAGTTCAAAAAAATTATAAAAAATTTTGTTTTTACACGTTAAAGTTTCCTGTATGCAAGCCTTGACTTGCTGTGAAACTACGTTACGATTAGCTGCATACTTTTGGGATGGTCTTAAGAATTTCCGACAGAGGGCGCACTGATGAATCGAACTTGACAGCTAGATGGCGCAGAAGCAGACGGCGCCAGTTTGAATTTATTTGAAAACGTTGAACAATCAAATGCAGAGGTCGATAGCTCTAACCACCACCTGGTGGAGCTGGCACTGTTAGTCTATTTTGTACACAATCCAAGATCAAAGTACGAAATTTTGAAGATTTAAGAACGTGGTTATTTTTATACTCTGTACCGTAGGTACATAGAGTATTATAAGTTTGTGCAAAAGTATGTAACATCCAGAAGGAAGCATCTCCGACCCCATAAAGTATATATATTCTTGATCAGCATCAACAGCCGAGTCGATATAGCCATGTCCGTCTGTCCGTCTGACCGTCTGACCGTCTGACCGTCTGACCGTCTGTCCGTCTGTCTGTCCGTATGAACGCACAGATCTCAGAGATGGTATGAGATAGAGGCTTGACATGTATGGGACATATGCTTCTAATGTCTGCAGGCAGATCAAGTTGATTTTCAATTTTGGCCACGCCCCCTGCCGCCCCCGCAATTTAGAAAAAACGTCATATCTCCCACAGTTTTGAAGATAGATGGCTTGTTCCTTCTGAACATATTTAGTTATTAGGATAACTTATCGATCCGCCAAAGGAATGAAGAAGATCGGATGAACGGTTTTCGAGTTATGATCAAAAGACAGATTTTCTTGGTACAGAGTATGTTATAGTCGGGCTTGACCGACTTTCTTTCTTGTTTAAAAAAGAACTGTGGTTTTTAAGAAATTGCGAAATCGAAAGAGGAGTAAGACACATGAAATTACTATATCGGCTGGTTATTGATATGTCACCTCCTAAAATTTTTTCCGATATCACAGCCATACCCCATGTTGAGCCGCCTCTTTAGTGTTACAATTTTTTCAAGAATAAAAATGGAATGTCTAAATTTTTGTATAGAATCAAATTGAACGGCTAGCTACAAATTTCGAAAACACCTCCAAGTTAGAATTTTTTCAACTTCTTCTTTCAATTGTTGATTTAAAAAATAAGCAGTTAAATAATAAATATTCTGTAATATTTCGAAACTTATTATTCAACTTAAAAGCATTGGGAAAATCAGTCAATCCCGACTATAGTGTACTTAGTAGCTTCCAAAGTGTGCGTTTAAGTTGGGGTCGACCCTGGTGCTGCCCAGCATAGTTATTTGTTTTGCTTATAAATCGACCAATTTTTACCATTTCTTAACAACAGTCTAGACTAGAAGTTACAAACCTTCTGTCTATAAGTCAGTGGGAGATGTGACACTTATTTCAGGGCGAAACTTAATCGAATTTTGGCTGAAATAAGTATCCAAAAATTGTTTCGTTCTTTAGCACTTTTTGCATATCTCCAAACCTGAAAATCTCTCGTGATTTAATCCGCCTCCAAACTGCCAAATTAAATGAGCCTTTTCCAAAATCAAATTAAAATCCCCAAAACTAAATCGCTTTCAATTAGAATTAATTAAGTTACTTAATGTGCCAACTCCAAGTTAACAAAAAGTGGCCGCTTCAATGCCATTTTCAATAGTTCTGAGAGCTGTGCGGCAGTGGCAAAATGTCGAATCCAAATTTCATACTAACTCTACTGCTCTTGGGTTTAGTTCTCAACTGGGGACATCATTCAGCCCATGTGGAGGCTGCCACCTCGAATGGCACAGATCTGGGATTGATCGCATTTCCGGCTGAGCCAAAAGCCTGCAGCTGTTCGCTGTCCATGTCCTGCAACTGCTGCCAAAGTGTGGTTGTAAGCCTGATGAATGTTACCAAGAGGCGTATGTTTTGGTTAAATAGGCATTTAGCTGTATGTTTAAAGAAATCTTCTCCCCAGTTTGTGTGACATTTAAAATTGCATTGCTTAGTGCATCCGTGGATGTGAGTGTAACACTGGATGGGGAGTCAGTGGCCAAGCTCACCTTGAGCGCCAAGTCGCCGCCAACCTATTGCCTGCCCATGCTCTCGCTAACGCCGCTGGATATGTGCCTCAAGCTGAACTCCAAGCTGGTGGGTCTAGCGGGTATACAAATCTGTCCAATTTTCTACACCAGCTTAGATGGCAACCAGGTGGTGTCTTATGATTTTCCCTGCATCAAACTTTCCATGGATGGGGTGAGCTTGCTGTAGGAGAACAAGTTTGAGTAAATGAACCATTTTGATGATGTAAATTTGAGGAGATTCAAAATTTTTTCATAAAATACACCAAATGCTTTATTTAAAATCGCATTTAAATTGGCTTTTATTTTTTAAAGTTTCTTACAATATTTTTGTCAGCCTAAAAGTATGCGCCCTATCAAGACTGTAAATGCTTCAAGCCGAATTTGGAACCAGGCTTAAAACGGAACCTTATCTAACTAGTACTCGCAAATTAAGTTCGGAACATGGTTTCTTGGCCCTGCTGGAGCGGCGTCTTGTTGAAAGGTCACAGCTGGTTTGCAAATAATGTCGGGCTTCACAACCTTTTCCAAGACATCGGATTGATAAACTTTCGTCGAAATTTTGACTTCTTTTTCGTACAAAAATGGAGCTTGGTTATCCCATCATGGGCGAACGGTGAGCTCTCAGACGCTTATTTCGATGACTTAGCATACACTCCATGGTTCTTTTTGTTTAACGATTACTCTATGGTCAAAATTGTCTCGTCGGTAAGCAGAATTCGTCTGCGTTTTTGTTTCAATACTGTTTTGAACAATTGGCCGGTGTGTCTTTTCTATTCACTAATTCTCAAGTCACGTTTTATGATGCGCGTCATGATGTCCTTGCTGATATTCATCTCACGAAACATGGGTTATCTGATTGCGCAATGGATTTCGACGAACTCGATCTATCACGGATTTGATAGCTTGATGGCCGGATCTCGTGCGTTCTTTTATAGCCTGAGTTTACTTAAATAAATACACAAAGATACGGGTGACTTCTAATGGGCGAAGGATGTCACTGCTGCTAATCTGTTGGAACCGGTCGGATCGAATGACTTTATCTCATAGCTCCTATAGGAACAATCGGTCGGACAACTATTTTTAGTTGGAAAAACTTGTTTCTTTTCAACAAAAACGTCTCCAAACTTTGTATAAATAGGTTTTCTATGCTTTTTAATAATTCTGCAAAGTTTGATGAAAATCGGACAACTATATGGTATAGCTGTCATACAAAAGATAGGTCTAAAAAACAGTCTTAGTTAGAAAAACTTTTTTGTTCTTAAAGGTAGCATCGCGAAATTTAGTGTTTGTTTGTTTCACTTGCTTTCCCTAATTCTACAATTCTTTATTCAAATCGAATGACCATCATATAGCTCCCAAACGAACGATCGTTTGGGAAAGAAGTCGTTGTGTAAAAATTTTGGTTGGAAAAAATTCAAGCGAGCTCTTGCAAGGGTATAAAAACTTCGGTACTGTCGAAGTAAGCTAAACTTTCTCGTTTTTTGGTGTCGGCTTCTTTCATACATGTGTTAACACCTGACAGCGATATTGACCTTGTTCGCCAGCACAAATCGATGACAGAAAATCGATGGATCTAGTTCGATTATTGTAGTGAACTTTTGTTATAAGCAATCTAATTGCTAATTTTTGCCATAAGGATGGATAAAAAATACATAAAATCTCAAACTGTCATTTGATATCAATAATAATTCCTTGCGGATTAATTTTAATGTTTGACTTTTGATGTATTTTTGACTCCACTCACTTCACTCTAGTGGGTATATGAACTACTGGAAGACTTCTTTGGAGAACAAATTATAAGCACAATTAGCAATTAGAGTTTATGCCATTAAAAACAGACGTCTTAATAAATAACTAGCTCTTTTATTATGTTCTGGCCGGTTGTGGTGCAGTGGTTAGTGTATTTCCCTACTGGGCATCTAATGAATAAGTCTTTAAAAACTTTTACATCCGGATCATCTGCATCAGTTTTGGGCGCCATCTGAATTCAACTGAGATTAAGGGGGCAGCTCGACACCCCCGGACCCCTTTATGATGCTCATTCCACCAAAATCAAAGACGCAAAACTTGGTTTCGTTTAAATGATTTATTTTCGCGTTTTTTCTCGTTAGATATACAATAAATGGTATTTCAAAGCCAAAAGAAATTGTTATATACAATAATATTTATGTATAAAGTAGATAGGTAGGTAGATTGATTAAGAATTTAATGAAATAATCGTACAACACATAAATGGACAAAAAAAATGTAACTACAATCAAATTTAAAAGGTGAACCCGTCATGCCTGAACCCCAACTGAAGCCATAGCCAAGGCTTTGCAGAAGAAAAACAAATTTACAATAAACTTACAAACTGAAGATCACACAAAGGACTGCTAAACTTACGGTCTAAAAGGTTGCTCTTAAGATTCCTAACAATGAGATTTGGGTCAGGCGGGTTCCTCCCACTCGCCTGAACCAAATAACTGCAAAGGTTCGCTCATATATCCTTTATATAAAGCAAGATCGATCATATAAAACTAACTACGGATGGTGCATGTCACTCCGTTCCAGGTCCGACAAACTTCTCACGCCCACGTCCCCGCCAAGTGCTAGTGCTGCTCCTGCCTGCGGCGGCACTTCACCTACAATTGCCTTGCACATGACCATCCTGACTCCGGCGAGGAAGTCTGTTAGGTAACATCATGTGGGTCGTGGCGGTGCCGCCGCTTTACGCGATGTAATTGTCACTGGCAGATTGTTGCTGTTCAATGCTGGCGGTGGTGGGGGAGGGGCACTGCGCATCCTGGGCACAGGCTTCGCCTTGGCATCCTTCTGCTGCTCGCCGATCAGCTTTGGTTGCGTCGTTATGACCTTTGGTATGGTGCCCAAACGTTTGGCCTGCATCACCAGATCAGCCTCGGCACCGCCCTCAGAGCTGACTGAATCGTATGACGATGGCGTGGGTGAGTGCACATCCATATCATTGCCATCCTCCTCCTCCTCCTCCTCGTCGTCCTCATCCATTTCCTGATCCTCAATCATGGTGCGGAACTCCTGTATGGAATCATTTAGCACCCACAACTGTGACAACAATGAAAGATCCAGCTGACGCAGTCCATACTGAAAAGAGAGAGAGAAAGAAAGAGAGCACGTAAATCATAATGTCAGACATTAATATGCATGTACAAGTTCTTGACGTGGCCACCAACGCAAATAAGTCTGACTACAGCCGGGCAACTTTCAAAATCCAAGGCAAACTGATACCAGTAAACGTAGCAGGCCAGCAACCACAACGGTTGACTTGGCTTGGCCTGGACTGTTCCAACTTGGGCATTTGCTTGGCATTGATTGACAGCGCCACCCAATGAACCAAACTGACGTCGACGTCTGTCTAATGCCGGGGCGCACCCACAGCCTCATAAAACATGGGATAGGTCGGGCTATTGCCATTTTTGCATTGAATAGGGACTTGATTTTAGAGCGTTAAAAAAAAAGGGTATCACTTTGTGACACTTTACAGACAGGACATCAACTACCATGGTAAACACGAGAGCCAAGTGTCCGAGAGCTCAGACAAAAGTAGGTGTTAGACTGGCTATACTTAAAAACAGAACGGATCGTACAAGTCTCTCCACGTGTACCCTACATATTAACCACTATTAAGATTCATTTTTTGGGACTTGAAATTCAGGGGGTGATTTTTTTGGGTTATGGGGCGTATATTTTGAGGAAATGCTGATGAGCGGATCAACATGGCAGACCCAGTTTGATGCCAAGTCGACTAACACCTCCCCGTTGGTAACCCTTGGTAACAGAGCAATGCACTCGCAAAGCTGATGGCTAACGTGAGCGTCGAGCGCTCCCTATGGTTAATAGTTGGGCTTAATATCCACCACCATAAAAATACTCCACCAATGAAAACTGCGATTGCAATGCCTGCGGAGAGAAAGGCTGCGTTCCACTAGATTGGAAAATCTTCATATAAACTCTGATTTATTGACAATCTTAGACTAGGCGGTTAGAGTTAGAAGGATGACAGGAGTTTCCATTTGTGGCGAAAGTGGGAACCATGATACAACAATACAGGTAAGGCGGCTTCAGTTTGAGTTCTCTGCAAAGTACCTTCTCGTTCAGTGCTGCGCGTAAGCGATTGGCATACTTTTGCTCATCACACTGACAACGCCTTACCTGTATTGTTGTATCATGGTGGGAACTGAGACTTGGTTTTGGAAAATTTCACACCCAAGTGGACGAAATTCGCTGGAAAAGTTTGTTAAGGAAACATTTGTCTCATCCGATTGTCTTAAAACCAGGGTTCGGTATTGCGAGCGAGCGAGCCGCGCGCTCTGCCTCTATTCGGCTCTCGCTCAGAGCCGAGAGCCGCTGTTCGAGAGCCCGGAGCACTAAACGTCTCACAGCTCGTGAGCCACAGCTGAGAGTAGGTTGAAGATTTAAAATTCGCCCCTGGGATGGGAAAGCTGCCGAAAAAATCTTTAGGCAAAAAACTATTCTTCATTCGATTGTCTTGATTCACTCTGTTTGTAAGCAAAAAATGTGAAATCAATGTGATGTCTTTCCGATGTTTCAAAATACGTCCAAAGCTGTAAGAATTCCCGGAATTTTTATAACAAACAAACAAAATAATATTTCATTAGATTGCCAGCAAGCCAAATTTGTAGGGAATATGCGAAATAATAGGACATGTGCCTTTCCATTCGATCGAATTCAAGCTCATTTTCAAAGCAAATAAAGGTTATGGGATGGGAAAAAAATTAAAGTGATTGCGGTGTTCAAAAATAGCATTTCAAACTAAAATCTTAATTTAAAAATGTGCCCATTTATTCATTGCATTATTTTATTCCATTTTAATTAAAAACAACTTTTATTTTCAACTTTATTTTATTCAAAATTAAATTTAAAGCTTATTTTCTGATTTTTATTTCACAAATTAAAAATAATAAATTATCGTGAAACTTTTGTTGAAAAATCGAAAATAAAAATTGAATTCAAATTGCTGGTAAATAATCCTTAAGTAATAATTTGTATCTTAACAATTGTAACTGTTACGATATCTCATATATATATCTCTTGCACCCACCGGTTATCAATTCCCGCCATAGACCGACTATTTAAAAAAAAAGAGAAGGCTAGAATTTTGACCTTAAAGAGAAACTTTTCTAACATTTAATTTTGAGAAAACGGTCACCTAAATATTAGATCACTTTTCTGAAAAGTTCGAAAAGACATTTGAGTCAGATTCGGCTTAAACTTTCAGCTGGAAAGAAGCTGCGTGGCTCAGATGCATTAGATCGTGGTGCTTTTGAGTTCGAGTCTCAATGTAGGCAAATACTTTTTAATTCATAAATGTTTTTTGGTTTTTTAGCATTTAGTTCAATTTTTTAGCAATACACTTGGATCCCCCTCATTTTAAACGAAAGGTAAAATATTGTTAAAAAAAAATGAACTCATTTTTATTAACTCCAGAATAAAAAAAAAAATGAACAAAATTAAAAAAAAAATTAATTAATAATATAATATTATATATACGCTTGCAGTGAGATTTGACAACTTTCAAGTTCTAAGACGACGCTCTAACACCGGAGCCACGCGGGTTTTTGGCATCTCAAAGCTTAAGCTGGCACATTACACATTACGAACGTTAAGGAAAAGTGACCTTATATTTAGGTGACTATTTCCACAAAGAAAATTAAATGAAAATTTTGGCCAGCTTAAATAGCCGGGTTGTTGAGGGTAATTTGGCCCTAAATCGCTCGTTTCTAGAATGGCAGACCACCTAAAGACACCATATAATTAGTGTTTAGGACAGGGATGCAAACCGGTTCTGAACCGAACCGGTATTGAACCGAACCGAACCGCTGGGAACCACTGAACGCGAACTAGGCCCTTTGTTTTGAACCTATCGAGCTGAAATGTTGAATAGAGTCTTTTTTTAACTACATGCTGCTTATATATCCAATTAGTTTCATACCCAGTTTTACTCATCTTCATAGTATACACGAATAGACCAAAGTTTCACAGAGATGCAATTCTTATTCCACCACATGACTTCTTCCTTACATCCCATTTTCAATCTGTCAAAAAGGGTACAGCAAACTTTCCATCCACCCATTTTTTTTTAGCTTTCCATTCTTTCGTTTTGCATTTCACCCATCCATTGCCAACTTATGATATGACAGCGTTCATCAATCTGTTGGCTTTTATCGTGGCCTGACATTTAACAGTTCATGCCATGGCATCGGGATGCGGACTACCCCGCCACCTAGCTTGTCTCCTGGCCACATAAAACAGACGCCGTGCGTTCGAAACCGCACTAATGGCATTAAGTAACTTGACAAGAGTTCGCGGCACGTTTGATAGCGCCAGACCAAGACAGTTAACGGTTAACGTTGGCCCAACAAACAGCAGCCGGTGACGCTGCCTAGCCATCCATCTAGCCATCTAAGCATCTAGCCATATATGCATATTGCCTTGGCCTGTATTTTTTTTCGTTTGAGCTGAGCTGACAACAAGGCGCTTGTGGTCAAAATGAAAGTTCCCCTGTCGCTGTCGAGTAGGAAGGAAAAATCTCATTTGTCAATTAATATCGCCGCATAATATCTTGAAAAAAAAGTAAAAGAAAAGCAGCACAACTTTCTGCGCCGGCTTCGTGGCATTAACTAAATCCGCTCAAGCTTAGCGCGCATTCGCCCCCTCCAACTGTTAACTGGGCTGCTAATACGCTGAACATCTGCACCGAAGCCGGCGGCGTCTCTAAATGTTTTGATATGGAAATAAGAGGGGGAGGAAACAGCAAAAAAATAAACTAAAAATGAATATTTAAAATGTGTCTGAAATCTAGCAATAATATTATTTATGAGCTTTTGCTGTGTCAAAGCAGAAAGATAAGGCATAGTGAAAACAAGCTTTCTTCAAAGAAGGTCCTTAAAGTTCTGCTTTCAGCTTGGTAAGGGAACAAAAATGTACGGATCCACTATCAAGGCAAGTCTATAAGGAGCAGCCCACACCAGGCGCCTTACATTTTTGACAGCTCGAATCTGAATCCGAACCGGACAACTTTTACGAATAATGAGGTTCGGTTCACCAGTTTAAGATGCTTCCTGAGAGTTTTCAAAATTTGACAATAAATGTCTCAACATCAAGTTTATCAAAGCAATAGAAAGCAATAAACAAATATCAAATATAAAATCTGTGAATGATGTTATAGATTCCTTTGAAAATTGTCCAAGATCACATCCATCGACAAATGTTTTTAAACTTTGGAAAGGTCATAAAACCGAAGACTTAACAAATATTTCGATTTCTATACTAGCTGTACAAGCAACTCAGGTATCAGTTGAACGAGCATTTTTAATAATTAAGTTTGCTCCTGGAAGATGCAAGGCTAATTAACTTAAACTAAGCAGTTTATAAAAGCTGTTAATGTCATTTAATCCATTTGATAATTGAAAATACTTAAGTAATGATCATTAAGATTAAGCATATGGATAGAAGGTATATTTGTTTCATTTTCAACGTATTAATAAATCAAAAGTCAAACTCTGGTTCGAACCAGAACCTTAGATTCAGGGGTTCCAAGAACCGGTCCTCGAACCGAACCTTTTTTTTTACAATGGGACCAAACCTCATGGATAGTTTTAAGGGCTTGCAGCCTTGCTACTAACTCTAATTAAAGCTATGTATCAAGCTGACATTGTGGCTTACTTGGCAACTTGGTCCAAATTGGACGCGAGCTATTAACACAATTTTTTACATTGAGAACAAATCCCTCCCCCGCGCACACACAACCCTGAGAGTATGTTAATTAGAGCTTAATTGGCATTACAAATTTTCCAATCGACAAGTGTAGCAGGTAAGTATTTTTTTTCGTTCTTTCCATTGGCCACCCACATGAGATAGACACCAAGCTTACTTGTAGCTGCTGGCACAATTTACACGCCCACGGCATCAACTGCATCGAATGCATCAAATGCAGTTTTTCATTCCATATGCAGACAGATATTTCCGCATTATTTCGCATTAGGAATCAAAGCAAACCTGCTGACAGCAATCATAAAGGCGCTGCCATCATTTGGTCAAATAGAAAAAAAATATTGGAAAAAATAACACAAAGCGGCAACGGCAACGCCTCTAGACGACTAAATCTGTTTACGGAAGACAAACATTTGGAGTTTTGTGGCTTCGCGGAGGAATATGAAAGATTGCAATACCTCCTCCTCCTTCTCCTCCTGCCATTCTCACTACAACCACAAGAAAAGCATCAATAAACAGACAAAGTGGAAACGGGAAGGGTAACAACCGCAAGTAAAGTTCTGTTATTTCGAGAAAAAGCAATTAAAACAAAGTTGCTGTCCGTGAAACTGCCAGATGAACTTTGTGCTCACACGGCGTATGCGTAATAATCAAGATTTCAACATTTTGCACAGCTAAGACTATTCCAACGGCTCAATGAAATTAAGACTGTCATGATTTTGAAATTATGCAAAAACTATTTAATTATTCTGGTACGAATAATTATAATAAGTATTAAAAAAATCATTTTATCCCTTCCCAACAGAAACCACACAAATTTGAAGACGCTCCTCTTGGCCTTGATGAGTTTTTAAGCTGTTGTTCTTCGGCCACATTTCCCCGCCTCTTCGTGCTCTTCATGTGTGTGTGTGGCTGTTGAAATGGCACGCGTTAACCTAGGCAGGGAAACCAGCAACCAGCAAAAACAAGCAAAACACTAAGATGCTGTGTCAGTCGGTGTAATTAAGCCCAACCTGCGTTGCCATTAACTCGAAACGATACCTAGAACTTTCGCTCTAATGTCATAAAATGCAATCGATAATGTGGAAAATTTAATTAGCCCTAAGCGCATTGCGTTGGAATGGCTTAGAAATGTGTAAAAAATTCAAACATTATGTGCAGAACCAGAAACCCTAAAAGTACCACCAGTATCTTCTCATGCTCTGGCAAGGCTGCCACCAAGTCGATGCACGTACATGGGGATATTATGCATGCATGTGCATCTTGTATTCTCTGGTATCTTCTATCTTTAGCTGCCAGTTTCTGGCAGTGACTGTGATTTGGTCAAAGTGCCTGGCGGCGTCAACATCAAACATTTGTGCGTTGAAGCGTGAACTTTGTGCGACCACAGAACGTTGCAAATGCGGAAGAAGCTCCCAAGAGATGGGCTGGCCAAAAACCAGAAGAAGAAAAAGCCACAGCCTTCTACTGCTTCATAGTCGGTCTAACAGTTGCAACAGTTAGCCATTGAACAAAGGGTATTTCACAATTTGTGGCTTGTTCTGCATGAAAATATTAAAATTTCATAATACATCAAATTTCCTGAAAAGCTTAAGCTTTTGAAAAATAACCTTGTGTTTTAAGAATACTTATGAATTTTGAATTAAAAACTGCTGATAAAAGATTTCAATTTCTGATCTTCTGTTTCGCGATATTTGATAGCTAGCTAAGTATTTGGTCAGTTGATGGAAGAACTTTGCTTTTTGGGACTTGAGAATTGGGCAGTTCATTTTAAGATTACTCAGAATTCGAGAATAGTAGTCAAGCTAATGATATTTAGAATTGATCATCATTGGTCAATTAGATTGAATTTCATTTTGATGACTGATGATTACATCAAGTTGTTGTCAACAGATCTGGTACCTTTTTACAGGCAGTCAGAAAAAAATAGTAACATTAGACAGGTGACATCTTCCAACGTGCTATAGTTTTTTTACGATGATTTCCAGAATTTGTTTCTATGGGTGCCTTAGTAAACTGCAAGTGTGTATGCGTTAGGGTTGCCGGACAATTAAAAATTCTTGTTGGAGGTTTCAGGTGGAAAAACCAAGTCACATGGTAGCCCCGAATTTCGGGAAAATAAATGAAATGATCAATTTGTTACAATGCGTTTTACTGGCCAACGCTCATACATTTTTAAATGCGACCAACATGTAACTTTTTTATAAATGACTTTCAAATGCCTTATTTTCTACACATCTACATGGATATTGAGAAAGTAACATATCAAAGTTGCAATATGTTGCAATATATCCATATTTTTAAATAATTGCCATATGTGTAGAATAAACATATATATTTTAATAATTAAGTTTTCATTTGCTCGGACTAAAAAGTACTTCTACAGCGTTCAAAATCAAGATATAAAAATTCTAAGACATTAATTTAATTAAATTTAATGCATATTTATAAGTTTACCAATAGATATATGTTCAAGGCTGCAAGACGGTTCGTTTTTTTTGTCCCTCGACCCTGACCATGAACCGTACCTTTCTAAAATTTGCCCCACAAGCTAAAGAAAAGTTCTAAAAAAAACCGTTTTGGAAAAGATATTTTTTTATCCTTTTTTAACATTTAAATATAAATTTTTCAAATCCTTGGAATGATTTTCAGCTTCATTGAATGAAAGTTTAAGATCTATTTAACATAAAAGGGATGATTTAACATTTAAAAATAGATTTTAAGAAATATATAATTCAAATGGTTACCGAAAACGCCTAATGGATATTTTTTAATATTCTTTTTTTAAGCGAATTTCTTTTTGGCAACTCAGCTGTTTTCGTGATAAAATTTGCTATCCACATATCAATAATTGTTTGTGTAAATTCAAGTTACTGTTACAAGCTACTTACAAAATTCTGCATGTATTTTGGCAAATTTACACTTCTCAATGTCAATTAATCGTGGTCAAATATTATTCTAATTTGGTACACAGAAAAAAAAATGATGTGATCTGGTAAAAAGCCGATATGATAAAGATGAATATGACCTGTTCTTCATATCAATTTGATAAATTTTCTGATCAATAGTATATTAATGAAATAAAACAATGATATTAATTAATAGAAAATGTAACATTCAATATCAGAATTATTTTATTTATAGTCCGGTCAATTTAGACAAAAAATTAGGGTAGAGGTACATAAATTCACACCAAGCTGAAAATCAGTAAGATTTTTTAGAATATGATTACAAATAAAATTAGAAAGTTCCACAACATACCCCTGTAAGGAAAAAATTTTATTCAAGGTCAAAGGTAAAAAAAAAACGAGTTTTTCGCGATTTTCAGCAAAACGGTAAGCTTTATCATAAAAATACTTTAGAGAAAAATTGTAGATCATAAATTATCTACAAAAAATGTACTAATAATTTTTTTCCTACGAGCCACCGTTTTTGAGATATAACGATTCAAAAAGTTGTAAAAGTTGTAATCGTCATAATATGCACACGTTTCCATGCCACCTATGAGGTAGTGTACTTAGCGCGTTTTTCAAAATGAGATCAAAGCACACAAAAACGCTTCAGTACAGACCCCAACATTATTAATTTCTGCAGGTCAGTTTTTATTCTGTCCCAGTGTGCACAGGCCTGGTGTAAAATGCTAGGGTTACATAATAGGACCTGCATAGCCACCATTAATCTCCTTTATGTGTCCATTTTGAGCTTGAAAGATAATTTTCTAGAACTTATGTAGGAAGCTACCATGCCTAGCATTCTCTGAGAATTCATGAATTCCATTTGACAATTCAATAAAATTCTTGATTTTCGTTAGCGTCAGTACTTTATAATGTGTTGCGAACTAGCGAACTTCTCTAATGTCACAAAGAAGTTAAATCAAGCTCGAACTGTGTCGCCTATAAGCCGCTCACGGCTGTAAGAGTATATGCAGCTTCGGCTTATCATCGAGAAAACTTCATTTTGGTTGTAACTTAATTTAGCAACTTTTGTTGTTGTCGATTCTGACACCCAAGACGGCGGGAGCGGCGACAACGACAACGCCAAGTTTTTATTTGTGTTTTTGTTGTTGTTTTTTTTTTGGCATTTGCATTGTCACGCCTTTCAACTTAAGCGCCAACTGCAGCGCCAACTGCAGACACAAAAGATACAACAGATACGAAAGATACTCAGGCGCGTCGGCGTCGACGACATTTTCGTTACTTGACGTGCCCGGGCCAAGAACATTGCCGTCCCACCGGGTTGTCCGTTTTTGGAATTTTTGCGCACTTGTCGTTCGTTTTGCTATGTGCCTTATTTATTGCCTTTGCTTTTGCTTTCCTACGTACGAGTTAAGTTCAGGTGCTGGTTATGTATTCTTATTCAATTTGGCTTTTTAGAATGCGGCACGTACATGCTGATAAACTGTCAACCATTGCCTTGAATCCTACCGAACATACTTATAACTGGCCATAGAACCGTTTATCTAACGGTGTCATAAATTTGCATATTGCCGCAAAACGCATATCAATGATTTATATGGAAAGCACAAAGTATGCGCACCGCTTGGGGCCCTTTCGCCCGAGGCCCGATCTTTGCCACAAAATAAACTATGCAATTGCACACGCACCCAAAATGCAGTAGCCAAAAGAAAACTGCATGAAGCCATAAATAAAAGAAGCATTTTCGGCAGCCTCTTACAATATTTTGTTTACTTCAGCCGCAATGCGAAATGATGTAACATTTTGTGGCCAAAGACTGATTGATAAACCAAACAAAGCATTCAACAATTTCTATTGCCGATGCGCCTACTTGGGGCAACCAATGTTCCAGGAGCAACGCGGCCCATAAAAATCGTTGGTGTTGAAAGTTCGCTGGTCGTAAACACACCCCAACCAAGTGGAAATTGTATTTGGGGTAATTGCAAGTTAAAAATGCAACCAAAAAGTGAAACGCACGGCAACAGGAAAACAAGAAAAAGGCGTTGACAAGGAACAGATCAGAATTGCAAGTACTTAAACCACTTTTATGCCGATCGCAAGTGGCGTAAAGTTAGGAGATTTTTCGGAAAATCTTTTTATGATGTTCAATACTCGAATGTGTTAAGAGTCAGTTTGAAATCAAATTTCAATTTTGAAGGTGTGTGTTTGAAGTAACTATTATGGCTTGAGGCTCGTCGCCAGATGGCACGAAGTGATTTTTAATGCCGAACTTTACATGAATAGTAACAATTTTTGACAGGTTTTGAAATCTGAATGCTTATGAACAGTTGCCTTAGGGCCGATTTCACATCTTCCACATAGCTGCTATGTGTCAGATAAATATAGATTTTGCTCTGTTATATGTAGAAGATTAGAAATCGGCCCTTACTTGAATAAAGTATAGTGCCGAACTACATTTTTATGTCATCTGGAATCAAGAAATTATTAGGGAATTATTTATGCCAGTATATTTAAATGTATATTAATTGAATGATACAAATTCTTTTCCAACCCGATGGGTTGCCGGACTCACCATTTTTGATTTTTCGAAATTAGATCTCGACATGCCCACCAAAATGTAATTTGCAGTTTTGCACACATATTTTTTTTTAATTTTAGAAACAATTTCAAAAATCCCAAACAACCAAAAGTTAGAAGAAAAAAATAGAGGAAAGATAACTTTGGCTCGGCCGAAGTTTGTATACCCTTGCAGCACGATTTTTACCTTATTTAAAGGACATATCCACTGAAGTGGAAAAACAAGTTTTTCCCAATAAGACTACTTTTCTGACTCTACTTTTGTATGACAGCTTTACTATTGTCCGATTTCGTACAAATTTGGCAAAATCATGGAAAAGCATTAAAAACTTGTAAACACGGAGTTTGGAGATGTTATTATACCCTTGCAGACGGTATATTTAAATTGTCCAGATGTTTGTAAGCAAGGAAGCATTTCCGACCACTTAAAGTATATATATATTCTTGATCAGCATGACGAGCTGAGTCAATATAGCCATGTCCGTCTGTCCGTCCGTCAGTTTCTATGCGATTTCCTCCGTCAGTTTGAAAGCTATTACAAGCAAACTTCGCACGAAGTCTTGTAGTAGAAATATGCTACACAAGTGTCAAACCCAGCAGGATCCGATGACTATAGCATATAGCTGCCATAGGAATGATCGGTCGAAAAACAAGTTTTATTGAAAAAAACTTTTTGTTTTCAAAGAAAACGCCTCCATACTTTGTATTTCTTAGTTTGCTATTCTTTCGCATGATTCCACTAAGTTTGGTCGAAATCAGACATCTATATAGTATAGCTGTCATAGAAGAGTAGGAAACCTTCTGCAAGGGTATACAAAATTCGGCCAAGCCGAAGTTAACTTTTCTCTATTTTTTATACTCTGTACCGAAGGTACATAGAGTATTATAAGTTTGTGCAAAAGTATGTAACATCCAGAAGGAAGCATCTCCGACCCCATAAAGTATATATATTCTTGATCAGCATCAACAGCCGAGTCGATATAGCCATGTCCGTCTGTCCGTCCGTCCGTCTGTCTGTCGGTATGAACCCACAGATCTCAGAGATGGTAAGAGATAGAGGTTTGACATGTATGGGACATATGCTTCTTATGTCAGCAGGCAGATCAAGTTGATTTTCAATTTTGGCCACGCCCCCTGCCGCCCCCGCAATTTAGAAAAACGTCATATCTCCTACAGTTTTAAAGATAGGTGGGTTGTTCCTTCTAGAAATATTTAGTAACTAGCTGACCCCGTCAGACGTTGTCCTGCGTTAATATAATTTTGTGTATTATTCTATTATACTGCTCAAAAAAAAACATATATGTATTCGAAAGGTACCCGAAAGAGTTGACCGATTCGGACCATATTTGTTATCAGCCTTCCTCTATTCATGACGAATGTCTTTATAAAGTTTCATCGAAATCGGTTAAGTTAAGTGGATGGCAAATTACGCGATCCCTGTGTGACCTACCAGAATCAGCTATGGATATATCAGAGAGAGAGAGACTCTTGTGAGTAATTGACGTGTTTTTTTGTGCTCCGCAACAATTAATTTCTTTTGTCGTTTAACGTGCCAATTTTGTCGCAAATCTAAAGTAAATAATTTTATTAGCATTGCCTGCTATCGGTTTGTGCTTTTCTTTTCAGTTGTGCATCTTAACATTGCTTATTTAGCATATTTTATTATTGCGGCGTCTGTGCTGTGTATTTTGTTAGTGTTTTTGATTTGCTTGCTTAGCAACTCCCCCTCTTTACACAAGTTTGTGTGTGCGATCGCTTGTGCATTTCTTTTTGTGCTAACTTGTTGTTGTTGCTCTGCCCTCAAAGCTAAGAACGCTCGATATCGAACTGCGCTTTGTGGGTGTTTTTGTTTTTGTGTTTTGTTTTGATTTTTTGATACGCGCTTTGCTCCGTTTCCCCTTTAGTTTTGAGACCCTCTGATAAATTTAGTGCATTATGTCGTGCTGCAAAAAGGCCTGCACATTTAAGAATGCAAGTGAGTCGGATCAACTTCGGTTTGTTACTTGCTGGTTGTGCGACAATAGTATGCATATTAAATGTGCCGGGCTAAGTGGACGTGATCTGGACAAAGTTTACTCGCCTAAAAAGGATTGTGGTGCTTTGAATTGGTCATGCCCTTTGTGCGCTGAAAAACAATTTAATTTCTCACGGATGTTTATCGACGTGAAAAATAAATTCGACAAAATGCACAATCTAACTAAGCATCTCGCAAGCGAGTTTCTCGCCAGTTCCGAGATGCTTAGTGAGTATAAGTTCGAGTCACCACCCCCGCGTCGGTTGGAGCCTCAATTCTTAGATGTGCCACCACTCGTGTCTGGCAACTCGAACCAATCTTCCCCCAATTGCACTGAAAGGTCTCCAACTATTTCATTGTCTGTCTCACCAGGCAATATGCTTGATTTGTCTCCTTTCCCATCCCCGAATCAAGCTGTTGGAAATCGTTCTGATAATCCTCCTTCTGTCCGTAGACTCGAGCAGTCCCCATTAACGTCGACTGAACCTGCGGGCAGTGTTTCCGTCTGCGTTCCCATTCCTCCTGAACCTCCTCTACTGTCCGAGATAGCACCGCGTAAGCAAGTATTTGTGTCTAGGCTGTCTCCGGAAACTACTTGCGAGTCAATTGCAGCATACATTGCGAGCAAATGCTCAGCAAGTGTTTCTATTTCAAAGTTTAGTTTTGCTCAACCCCGTGATATAGCTTCGTTTAAGTTAAGTGTTCCGTCTGAATCTTTTCCAATCATATGTGATCCAGCATTCTGGTTGCCAGATATGATTGTGCATGAGTTCAGGCAAAAAAATCCAATGAGGCCGATGCCAGTCAACTTGCCCTCATTTAGTTCATCCTCACGTGTAGCGTCTACTAGGGTTTCAAAAAACTAGTTCCGTCCGTCTGTCCTCTCATTGCCTATCAAAACGTTAGGGGCCTTTTATCTAAGCTCCATACGTTATTTTTGAACAGTACATCTTTTGAATTTGACATAGTTGCATTTTCAGAGACTTGGTTAAAATCCTCAATTTCTGATTGTGAAATTTTGTCAAATGATTTTTTTATCTATCGACATGATCGACCAGATCGCAAAGGTGGTGGTGTACTGATCGCAGTTAAGACCAGCCACAATTCCGAACTGATCATTGTTGATAAGCCTGTTGATGTTGAATTTGTTGCCGTAAAGGTAACTTTTCCATCATTTTTTTTATTTATTACTTGTTCTTATATCCCACCTTCGTCCGATATTGAAATTTATATGCACCATGTAGCCTGCATTAAAGATGTTTTAGCCCACTTACGGGACATTGACACATTGGTTGTTGTAGGTGATTTTAACTTGCCTAACATCACATGGTCAAATCCCAATGGGTCGACTTACCTTGTACCATCAGTGCAGCATGATTTTTTAGATTGTCTGCTTGGCATGTCTCTTTTTCAAATTAATCCTGTACAAAACAATTTAAATAAATTGTTAGATCTTATTTTTGTCACTGATAGCACCAATGCCAGTGTCTCTAGGTCTCCCCCTCTATCACTACCCGAAGATTCTTACCATCCAACACTGGAAGTCTCGCTTTCAATATTTGGACCTGCCCCTTCAAATTCAAAAATCCCCAATATACCTCGTCGTTGCTTCCGTAAAGGAAACTTCATTTTGCTAAGTCAACTCATTTGTGCAACAGACTGGTCTCCATTGTACAATGCGGTTGATTTGGATTTTGCTCTTACCTTTTTCTACGAGTCTATTAATTCTCTCTTAGATATCTGCATTCCTAATAGCGTCGCTTCCACCGCGTCACTTAATCCCCCCTGGTACTGTCCTAGGTTATCAAATTTGAAAAATATTAAATCTAGATGCTTCAAAAAGTATAAACTTACTGGTTCTGCGATTGATTTTTCTAAATATTCAATAGCAAAATCTAACTTTACACTTTTTAACTCCGAGTGCTATAACAATTATCTTGCTCGGTGCAAAATTCAATTCGCACAGGATCCAAAGCAATTCTATAGCTTTGTGAACTCTAAGCGAAGATCTTCTTCTTTACCTTCCTCTTTTTTTCTGGGTAACATAAAGGCTGGCAATGATTCCACAGCTGTTGACTTATTCGCTGACTTCTTCCAATCAACTTATTCCTCTGCCCAATATGCGAACACTTCTTATCCTTATAACATTACTTCTTCCAACTCTATATGCGATCCTGAAATTTCCGAAACTTCTCTTCTTTCATTTTTAAAATCACTAAAATCCTCATTTTCTCCCGGGCCTGACAACATTCCTAGCTGTGTGCTCAAAGAGTGTTCTAGTTCTTTATGCCAACCATTGCTAAAGCTTTTCAATCTATCACTCAAGTCGTCTGTCTTCCCATCTCTTTGGAAAGAATCTTACATTATTCCTCTCCATAAAAAGGGTGTGAAGTCGGATATTTCAAATTACAGAGGCATTGCTAAGCTTTCCGCCATTCCGAAATTGTTTGAAGAGATTATAACCTCCACATTGCAGCATTACTGTAAATCTATTTTGTCACCTTTCCAACATGGTTTCATAAAGCGTCGGTCAACAACGACCAATTTGCTGGAATTTACTTCGTTAGTTAATGATGGATTCCTTGTGAAAAGGCAAACTGATGTCATTTATACCGACTTTAGCAAAGCCTTTGACTCTGTCAACCATGATCTTCTCCTCTTTAAGCTCGATCGATTAGGATTTCCCTCTTCTTTTCTGCTTTGGGCTTCGTCCTATCTAAAAGATAGAACTCAAAAAGTTCTGCTTCGTTCTAACACTTCAAAACCTGTGTCTGTAACCTCTGGAGTACCTCAAGGTAGCCACCTGGGTCCTCTGTTCTTTACTCTATTTATCAATGATCTTCCTACAATATTATCATATTCTCGGATACTCATGTATGCCGATGACGTTAAACTTATTCTATCTTTCAACAACCCGATTCATTCTATTGGATTGCAAGATGATCTTAACTCCTTGCAATCTTGGTGCTTGGTAAATCATTTGCATCTGAATTGCTCCAAGTGCATGTTTATGACTTTCCATCGTTGCAAACCATTTCTGGTTTCCTATACGATTGGTAATGAACCGTTGCAACGTATTTCGTCTGTCGTTGATCTTGGAATTCTGTTTGACCCCAAATTGAGTTTTAATCACCATATCTCCACTATTGTTAACAAAGCGAATGGTGTACTTGGATTCATTAAACGTTGGTCAAAGGAGTTTAATGATCCCTACACCACTAAACTTCTTTATACAGCTTTAGTCCGTCCGGTGCTAGAATACTGTTCATCCGTATGTGTCCGCAGTATAAAAAGCATGTTGATCGTATTGAATCAGTTCAGAAACAGTTTTTGCTTTTTGCCCTTCGTGGCCTAAATTGGGACCCTAACCTCCGTTTGCCATCGTACTCCACAAGACTCTTGCTTATAGACCTTCCTTCGCTAACTAACCGCAGAACAGTCTTAGGTGTTTCATTTCTTCACAAGTTAATTATCGGTGATGTAGATTCTTCTGAACTCTTACGTCGCCTTAACTTCTCTGTTCCTTCTAGGCCAACCAGAAACTTTTTTCCTTTAATCTTGTCTAGATGCACAACTAATTATGCCCAGCATAATCGATATCGGGTTTTATGTCAAGACTACAACGATCTATATCACCTCCTCTCAACAGATCTCTCTCTCTTCTCTTTAAAAACGTCCCTTTACACTTATCTCCGTGAAAATCTCTGACCACTCCCAGCTGTGAATAGGGGCATAGCTTGCCGGACTGGCTAATAAATCTTCCCCCAACGGGTCAGAGATTTTTCGGTTATAGTTTTAGTTTTATTTTAAAATATTTTTAATTTGTAATTTTCTATTTTTTTGTTTTTTTTTTTGTCACTCTTCCATTTTATCTTTAATTATAGTTTTATGCCTTTTTTCCTCTATGTATTTGTAAGCCTGCATTTTCTTATTCTTTTTTTCTTACCTCTTCACATCTCTACAGGCCTGTTCCGTGCTTCACATAATTTATATAACTTCAAATGAAATTAAATTTGAACGATTTTGTGTTCGCTGTTCTGGTATTCGACTTGAAATTTGACTGTTTCATTTCCAAATTGTTTTTTTTATAACAACTCGCTGAACTAAATCAGTTGGATGCAACAATCAAAATACAAACTCTGCAATAGCTTAATATAGCTGTTTAATATCTCGCTTTATTTTAATAGCACTTAATGAAAATTACTTACATCTGAGTTCACATGCTCCAAGCAATGGGACTTCAAATCGAGTAATTCAATCAAATTATGAAAACCAGAACAGGTAGCCAAGTCGAAATAGAGATAATTTAATGTAAGTGAAAAACTGAACAGGCCTGTATATTTGGTATATTTGGTTGTGTTAGCTCTAATATCGACTCTGACCACAACAGGCTGTGAATCGGGGCATAGCTGGCCGGACCGGCAAATAAAAATCCCCCACCGAGTCGGAGTCGTTATTAGTTTATTTTGTAATTTTGTTAGGCTTTCTTTTTATGTCTCCTTAGTAAATAAGCCTTTTTATAACGTGCTTACAAATTTGTTGACAGCCTTTGTTTGTCGACCATTAATAAATAAATAAAAATAAATAAAAAAATAAATAAAATATAAACCACCTACGCTGTTACTACTACACTCACACGAAATTTCATCGAAATCGGTCCAGCGAGTGAGGTAACAAAGCCATGTACGGAAGAATTTTATATATTAGAGTTAAGGATAACTTATCGATCAGCAAAAGGAATGGTGAAGATTGGATAAACGGTTTTCGAGTTATGATCAAAAGACTGTTCGCTGCAGCAGCGCAGAAGCAGCGCTGCTTTCAGCTACTACTGCAGCATCAAAATTTATGCTGAGCATATAATTTCGTTGGTACAGAGTATGTTATAGTCGGGCTTGACCTACTTTCTTTCTTGTTTTAGATATATTTCTCGCCTTCTGTTTATCAGACAGGTCTCGGGCTGATACTTTTCTGCACCTAATAAGATACCATTTTAATACAAATTTTCATTACCTTATAATATCAAATAATTGTTGCTAAAACTTACATATACTTTTTTCTCAGTGTCAACCACCATGATAAAACTTCTAAGAACATACAATTTATTTCCCTATGCATAACCTAAATTACGATACCTTCCAAATGTTGAAGACTTTTATAGTTAACGAATTTATAAACAAATTTAAATATGCCCTAATATGCCCTAATGTATTAATGAAACTTGACAAGTGGCCTTTATATTAATTAAGTTTTGCAGATTTGATTTGTTATCCCGCAGGGATGTGATGTTGGAGTATTTTAATTAGGGATAATTATTTTAGTGCTGATAATATCTTAGAAGGTAAACTTAAACTTGATTGGGTTCCGAAGTGCTGCTGGTGCTAGAGACGCTGACTGTACTAGTGTGACTGTTTTTTCTGTGGCTGTATATCGTCTCTTTTTGGCATTCAACGGAAAGTCTTTTGATGCCGTTTACACCACACAACTGTAATGTCGAAAGCCAGTCTACACCACAATGTCAACGTCAGGCGGATCGGACGTCTATATAATAACGCTCCCATAGAAATGATCGGACAAAAATATATGTGTAATTTGTAATTTATTTTAATACTCTGGGGTGGTATGAGGTGGTGTTTATAACAAGGACCGAAAATATCAGTTAAGGGGGAAAAAAAAAATATTATAAAAAATGTTCTAAGCGGTGTGTCCTATGTGAAAGGGGAAGGTATCAGAATACAACATTATGAGCTGGACATTTAAAATCGAGATACATTTTTGTTTGTTTTTATTACAAAAAAATTACTTCTTATTTATATTTTTTAATTTTTAAATAAGAACTATATAGTAACATTCAAATACAAATTGCATGCTTTAATCGGATTATCAAGCAGCATTTTGGCAAACCAATCGAAACAGTTTCCCTGATCTAAAATGATAGAGTGGAATACTAATTGCCTGCTGAAATATGCAGATGAATATAATTGAAAATGCAATTTTCCACATAGTGTCTGGGCGATGGATGGAAAGCATGTCACAATTAAAGCTCCAGCTAAAAGTGGAGCCTTTTTCTACAATTACTAGATATATTGCTCCCATAAATGTATTGAATTTTTAGTATTTCAGGGATACAATTTGATCGTAGTTTTATTTGTATGTGATTGCAAGTCTAAATGGCAAGCTGTACTTTTCTCTGGTTTGAGAGAACATCTTGTTCTTATTTCGAGTTGAGGCCAACTTACTTTTTTTGAACATGCTGTTTCCCTCTGTGTAGGCAAGAGATACAAAGGTGATTCTGTACTTTTTCCATTGAGTTTCACGCCCATTAGGAAAACTTCATCAAACAGATAATTTCAATTTGAATGAATTATGAATGCCCATTTTACCTGCTGAATGCACTGATTACCGTTTGCGATTGGTAAGTTTGACACCCAGCTGAGATTCAGATTCAGCAGTCAGCCATTCGCAAGTCAGTAATCGTAAGATATAAACAGATTTTCCGTTTGGATCTGGGCCCAGGGCAAATTAAGTGCTTCGTTGTGGGTATGTTAATCTATAGCTTCGTATGCGCATGTTGCATGCCCCCATTTGCCGTTTGCCATTTTCTAATTGCACAAATGCGCCCCAGAAGCGCAAGCGCGACCCAAACTGCCAACTTGGGGCAAAATGCCGCAAATGACAATCGCATCACGAGTTAAATGAGAGGGTGGCAGAGGAGGGGGGAGGCGGCCAAGGTGGAGATGGACTGCATCGTTGCATGTGCGCGCTAATTTTGTAATTTGTGTGCAACTGTCAACGCAAGGCGAGGCAGGCAGCGTGGGGGCAAGGATGGGGGCGATTGCATTTGTCGAACTTTCACTCGCTCAGTTCCTGTGAGCTGCGGAGCTCCAGCTGAGCCTGCGCCTCTGTTTTGATTGCGAGCTCAGCGAATGTTTATTTGTTTAGGCAGCGGGCCCAGGCCACTGTCGATTTCAAAGCTGATTACACACCAATTGTCCACCTCCTGCTGCTGCTCCTCCTCCATCTCCAGTGATTGGCCCCACTTTGCATGTCGCGGCGTTGTTTATTTTAGATTTGTCAGCTTCCATTGCACAGTTATTTGCACATTGTAATAAATTTTTATTAATTTTTTATGTGATTTTTGCATGCTATTTGGATCTTGATGCGCTTTAGCCAATATATGTAGATAGTTTAACAACCACATAAAAATAAAGAGTGATATTTTATTGCAATGACATTGGCACACCCTTCTGGTTACACGCAGATTGCCACCGACTCACAATTAATATATTTTGCTGATGCCTTAGCAAATGCTCTTTCAGTTTGACTTGGTTACAACTTTAACAGCATCAAGGTAATAAATTTGTATTTTAAGTATTTCGAAATGTAAGTGTAACTAATTCTAAAACTGCTGAGCCATCTTTTGAATATTCCGTACTTTCGATCAGAAAACTTTACTCCAAATGAGGGACAAGACGAACCGGGCTATATCGACACGGCTGTTGATGATTTTATGATTTTATTTGTTTACTTGGGTTGGAAATTATTCCTTCTGGCTATTACATACGTAATACAGCATATTCAAATGGAGAGCGTACACTCAAACAATATACAATCCTAATTTAAAGAAAATTTCTTGTTTTAAGACAGTTTGTTCTTAAACTAAATAAGCATAACCCGAAAACTATATTTTTTTGATATAAATTTCTTAAATAATATTAATATTCGATTGAATTTTTCTCAAATTGTTCGTAATTGAAATTAGATGTACTAAAAACTTTCTTAAATTAAGGTCAAAATTTGCCCATTGAATTAAGAAAGAAATACATACACAAAGGAAAAAAAGTCAATATTAATTTGATTGGGCAGGTTAATTTGATATTTTGGACAAATTTCGATCCCCAGTCGATGAGAGGTAAAGGAAATTGAATATAGCCCAAAAAAGCAGTCTAATTAACCTGTTGGAATTAATTTTTTATTTTTACGTGTGACTGGTTTTTTTGAGACCTTTATACTGAGTAAACCTGCAGTTTTTAGTCGGCTCGAGGTCATGCTATGCTTCCGCACAAACATTAAACAGAGACACAACACCACAAAGGAGGCTGGTAGATCGTACAGCTGTTGCAAGGGGAACCACCCTCTTTCATCAGCGATCAATGCCTTCCAACTGAACGTTCCCAACAGTCTCTCCATGCCAGCGGTGGCATAACCGTTTGGGAATCCCAAAGCAGAATGCTTTGGCTCGAGAGGCAGCGTAGAAACAGACAGTCGCCTTTGTGTATTTGTAGTGACAAAATGACATTATAAAATATCAATTTTATCTTAAATAACAGTCATTTTCAACTAATTTTATTGATATGAGAAAATATAATATTAAGCCCTAGATCATATCATTATTTTTTTCTGCGTAGCTCGGATTCTTAAAATTGGCGATATCCATTTATGTTAATAATACGCCCTTGTTTCATGAATCAACATTTCTCAAATTTAAATTCGCCCTTACAAATAGGATAGTTAATTACTGTACAAAATCGCCCTAAAACATAGACAAATATAAAAAGATCCCGCTTGTAATTCTCAAATTTGAACTCCCCGTTTTCGGAATACAAAAGAGCTGAATGCTTAGCGTTTGACTGCGTTCTTTACTTCTTTAAGAAGATGGCTTTCGTGTTGAAGTTTCCTCGAGGTCCTGAGATAAAGTCCCAGACATGGTAAAGTTAAAAAATAATCTAATGATTACTAATTTTAAAGTGATTTTTAGAAAGAAGATATGGCAATAACAGAAAAAGAAATATCCTATTTTATTTGTAAATAAAGGAGTAATAGGCGCAAAAATATTGTTCTAAAATCCAGAAAATGTTCTTCTGCATTTAAAAAACTATTTTCCAAATAATAGTTAGTATTTTCTTAATTTTACAAAGTCTCAGTCCCATAATAGGAAATTATTTTTCTGAAGTATGCGGTGACTCGCCTTTGACCCCTTTTTTTAAGGCGAATTTTTAAACTTTAGGGCGATTTCGGGTGTTTTGTTTTTTTTTTTTTGAGTGTATGTCAAAATCGACCCTGATCATTTTTGATATACTAATATTTAGAATCCGTCATTTGTTAATTAACAGAGCAGAAACTTTAATGGAAGCATATCCACATTATGTTAAATATTATGTTATGTTAGCGCATGCTGCTCTGAAAAGTATGCAGCGTTTTTAATAACCTTTATAACTCTAACATTTAGGATCTCATCCTTACAAAAATTTTAGAGTTATTCAAAAATTGGACAGACAGCAATGTACAGATATCATCTTCTTGGTCTGGCTCTTCTAGATCTAGGGTATCATACAGACACACGGATAAAGCCATATCGATAAGCCATATCGATAAGTCTGATAAAGATTACGAAAAAAAAACCAAACTTTCCAATGAATATATAAAATCACACTCGTTTTAAATAGTAGCTTAAAAAGCAGACCTCTTATTACGAGTAACTGTTATAGGCACATTAAAGCGTTTCTATATTAATAATAACAAAACAACAACATCATTTGCATATAACAAAACATACAATATTTTATGAGCCCATTGCGCCATGACGGTTTTATTCAAATCTATTCCCCGACTGACAAACAAAAACGGAACTTGGCTTCAGTGACTTGGTTTACAATTAGCCACGAAGTTGGAGGAGGAGAGAGGCAATTAAGTTAATGCATTTTTCAATTGCCACAGCCTGCTGCTGCTTAACCTTCGCTGAACCGTTCTTTTGTCCAAACACAAACATATTTATTTATTTGCCAGAGCTAGGCATAGCAAGGTCCAATGCTCATTAACAATATATCAATTGCAAATAGCCAAATGCGAGTACCAACACAAACACCTCAAAGGCCAAATTGCTGTTTAACTTTTGAAACAGTAAAAGAATCAACGGTACGGCTGACATTTAACAAAGCGCCAAAACCAAAACTAACAACAAATGGGAAAAATAACATTGATAAATCTCAGACAATAAATAACATTTAAAGAAATCACTTTTTGATAATACACACCAAGCAAATCGCAAAACAGGTAGAGGTCAACGTTTTGTCTGTATCCAACGGCAATTTAGTGATCGGAGTGGGTGCAAAAAGAGCAAATCCATTTCTTGGATGATATCTGGGATACTATTTATATAGACTGTGTTGCATTTAACCCTACTATTGTTTAAACAATTTCATGCGCTTCTTTTTCCTTCTTGGCAACTAATTTACCACACCAATTTTCGCAAAATTATTGTAGCGTAGCGAATGACTTCAAATAAAATGAAAACCATGTTTAAGTTTTTCTTACAACGAAAAAAGTGAGCGCCTTAAAAGTGAATTTCACACTCAGTTGCACAGGAAAAATAAACACAAGGCACATGAAAGAAGTTGAATTTGTTTCGAAAACAACAACAGCCGCAAATTGCAGATAGTCACTGACAACATGTTTCCTGGCCAACATTTTCGGTTGTCGCGCTAATTAGACGCCATTAGATGCCTCCGATTACAACAGATTCACCAATAATATGGCGCGCACCAAGTGCTTCCTGTGTGAAGGGGCAAATTCTACAAGAGTCAAGTCCCCAGTGCCTTGGGCTAATTTTGTACCACACCAACAACACTTCCCCATTTGCAATTCCTCATTCTGCAAAGGGCATTTACATTTCTGCCATTTATTTTTAGCCACAAACTTCTATAGTTTATTTTTGCAGGTGCCGGCTGGTCGGCCCAGGCAAGTCAACGAAGCGTTCGTACGACCGGGGCGCCCGCATAGATCATTAGTGGCCCATGACATGGCGGAAAACAACAAGAAATGCGAAAAATGGTGAGTCAATCGCAACCTGGACTGGGCTCAATGTCAGCGTCCGTCCCTAGTGTTATTAATTATGCATGCCGCCGTCGATCCCATGCCATCCCAGGTTGGACACTCGCCGCCTCCTCTGGGTGATATAATCGCAGCCGGACTTGAACTCAGCACGGTGCTGACATTGGTTCCGTTCGCTGATTTTGCATGATGATGATGTGGGCAAAAGTTACCTTTTTGTATATCACATACGAATATTATAATTGGTCAAAGATATATGAAGACAGATTACAGTTGAGAAATGTGATTAATGCAACCGGAAGCAGTAAAAACTTAAAGAAATGGAAAGAGTTTCGAAAGAATGGCTCGGACGTTAATTTCATAATAAGGGTTTAAAGCTAACAACAAGCAAGATTAATTCACCTTATCAGACTAAGGTCCGATTTCACATCTTCTAGATGTCTCAGATTAACTCACAATTTACTTTGTTATTTGTAAATGTAATTGACAAATGGTGCTATGCAATAGATGTGAAATCGGCCCCTTAGAGGTCAGGATGACACATGACTATGATCCTGTGATAATATTTTCTGTAAGGTCTGTATCCAGCACCCCGAAACTTTTATTTTATCACAATACTTTATTTAAAACATTAACGGATAAACGGATTTTTAAATAAAAAACATTAACGGAAAGCTCATGATCATCCAAGCAAAGACAAAAGGTTTCTATTTATGGGAGAAATCTGTAGATTTTTGTATAATCGCTCGGATGTAATACTAAACTAGGGAAGCTATTAGATTTTAGGGAAGACACCCCACACGCCCTAAATCGACAAGGCTTTCAACAGTCTGTTTCAATTTTCTAAACTTTTGTCAACTAATCTAGTAGAATAGCATTTTTGACACTCTTCAATTACACAAAATTAAATCGTTGATACGAAAATCGGTAGAGATTTCCAAATAAAGTATTGTGACGAAATTAAAATTCGGAAGTACTGGATACTAACCTGTACTATTGAAATAGCGGGAAAAGTTTAGCGGATAGAAGCAGAGGGAAACCTTTGACTTTAGACACATTAATAAATTTTTTGGAATGGCCAGATTGGGAATCAAATGTTTAGTCTCGAGGTTAGCTCAAATCTGTATGAATTTAATCTTGTCTTATTCAATAAGGAATACCGAAAATGATTCCTCTTTTTGCGAGTAAGCGGAACGAAAATGCACAGCAAAAATAGCGACTTCAAATCAAGTTCAAAACAATATACTTGATCCCGATCTTTAGCTTGAAATTTCATGTACCAGTTGAACTGGATTGTACTTGATACAAGATTAAAAGGCTTGGAAATCCAACAAATCCGCATCCAGATGAAAGTATGTAAGAAGTTAAAAAAAACAATAAAGAAAGTCGATCAAGCCCGACTATAACACTAGAAACTCTATGTCGACTCGGCTGTTGATGCTGATCAAGGATCAAGGAGATGCTTTATTCTGGCTGTTACATACTTTTGCACAAACTTATAATACTCTATGTACCTATGGTACAGAGTATAAAAAGCGAAAGACCATATAGAAACCGAAAACAATACAGTAAGGCTAAATGTGTACACTGTACACAGAAATTTCTAGAGATTTTAAAGTCGATTGGTTTGTAATTCTCCCGAAAAATCCTTCAGTAAATAAGAACTTCAAGAGGATTCAACAAATTATATAACATTTTGGTTTATTTATTATGACTTCGTGAAATGCTTTATGTTCTTAATAAATTACACTAACACTAAATAATTTGAACTAACAGCCCAGAAAACATGCACACATGGTTATTTTCAATATTGAAAGCTCTTTGTAGATTTGTGTTGATTATTGAAATGTAATCAACCGTTGACCTAACAACCACTTTGATTAAAACAAGATAGTTAATAGTACAGTCGCCCAATTTTTGAAATCTAATGCTATCAAATTTTGCACGAAGTCTTATAGCACAAATACGATGCACAAGCATCAAAAACGCCCGGATCGGATGACTATAGCAAATAGCTACCATAGGAATGATCTGTTGAAAAACTGTTGGTTTTCATAAAAACGCTTTTCAAATTTGAATTTCTTATTCCCTGTTTATAAACAAACAAACTAACAAAATAAATGCTCTTTAAGGTATGCTATGTTTAATAATATTACTTGTTTAGAAAATCAATTCTCTTATAGTTGGCAGACTACTCACTTATTTGGAATACCGTCAACACGTCCGTCAATCTAAGTGAATGTAAAGTGAGGATTATGTATGACGCAGACATAACTGACTCTCAGTTACTTATTTAAATGAAGAATTATTTAAGAAAATGAAAATGGCATACTTTTAGGGGCAATAATCATGATAAGTTTGATATGCTTTCCCATGATTCCACACTGTCATAGAAAAGTGGAGTCAGAAAAGTAGTCTTATAAGCTAATTACACTAGGAGTGCGTAATGCGTTAACAGCCAACAATCAGCTTTTTTTTGTGTATGGGAAAAAGGCTGATTGTTAGCTATTCTATATGCATGAAGAGGTGACAGTCCGAATTCAAATCGATCTTTATGAACTTCTCTTTACAAGCATGTCTCAATATTGTTAATTTCTTTGGGTTTTGCGATGCATATATAGCACTTTAAAGACGAAGCTTGGAATAAATCGTTACAAACTTTTCCATCCACCATAGTCAGTTGCAAAATATGATCAGATAACACAGCAAATCGGAAATCATCGCAGCTGAAATTTAAACCATATACTCTGTAAATATTGACGAATATTTTAAAATAGCTTTTATCGTTAGCTTTGATTAGCTTCACAACTAAAAGCTTAAGTGAAATTAAACTTTTCACTTTTTTAGTACTCAAACAGATAACTATTTTACATTGACTTTTTAACATTATCACCAAATGTTAACTAAGCGCAAATTGTCACAAAACATAGTTAATACCTTTCTTTACAATATAAATTGCTTTCAATGGACTAGCACTCTGTTTTAAACGCGTTATTTAATTTTATTTAACTTGCAAGTTGTTCATATTATAGCTAGATCTATTATGAGTTAGTGTGGACACATTTGAAGCCAAAATGTTGACTTCGATTTTTTTATTTTTGGCCCATGGGAGCGACCACTGTGCTACGGTACAGAGTATAAAAACGTACTGCAAGGGTATACAAACGTCGGCCGAGCCGAAGTTAACTTTCCTCAATTTTTTATATCTGTTTCCCATAATGACCAATTCTTGTTAACAGAAGTCTCGTAGAAATTAATATTCCACGATGGTTGTGCATTTGCTCTGGCACTCAGCAATGGTTCTTAACCATTTAATAGAATTTTCTAATTTATTTTGCTAATCAACTCTAGGCACATGGCATCCCATCTTGTCGTAAGATCATTAAACTCCAAAGCTACGCAAATCAGCCAACGTGACCAACGCGTCTAAGTAAGCAAAAAACACATTAGAAACGCATGCAGATTACACGCAGCGAATCTTTTATAGCAGGTAGAATAATTTATGGCCCAGGCATTGGCCTGACTTGACATGGGTCTGGGTAAGCTCGGCTCGCTTGTGCCAAATAAAGTGAAACAAGTGAGGAGCGGCCAGAAGAAGCTGAAAAAAAAGAAACAAAACCGCAGAAGACTTCGAGAGAAAACTGACCAGAAAAGAAAGAAAGAATGCGAGGCGTTCAAGGCCGTTTTATGAAAGCCATAAAAACTCATTTCATGCATTGATGCATTTCTTCTCACAAAACAGCGTTCAGTGGGCTCCGCGTTGGCTTTTGTTGCCGCTGCCTTTTTTGCGATCATAAATTTAATTTACGGCCATAACCGAGGCAAGCGGGCAGCAACTGCAACAACAACAACAACAACGGCAACATAAATTAGTTGAATCTTGCTCAGTTAGCTGGTTTAATGGTTGCGCATGCGCTGATTAGTCTTACTCCTGTTTTCTCCTATTGTTGTAGTTGTTTTTATATATATATATATATATATATATATATATATATTGCACTAAACCAAAGTTTATTACTTAATATTTTACGTTGCACACATTACAGAGATGTGTGCCGGGCAGGCGGTAACAATTGAGCGTAATTTGGCTCGGTGATTGAGGCGAGGCACTCATTAAAATGGAATGCTTGAGGTTTTCTACAAGGGCCAAATGTCTTTGGATTATGATATTGATGGATCTAAAACTTTCTAGGGAGAAAAGAAAAAGTTTTAGAGGAAGCTCTTTGTACATAACCGGTTCAGATTGGGTGCTTGGGAAACTGATGAATCAAAACTAATTTTCTATTAAAAGTTTACCCTACAAAATTTTCAAGATTCAACCATTTACACAGCCATGTCTTGATTTGGGATTGTCTCCTTGGTAATCAGAAAGAAACCAAGTCCTTTGGACTCTCATTTTCTTGTCGAAAATGTGAGTTTTCTGAGCTGCTTTTGCTCTGATAGAGGCTCAAGAGTCTTTCGGCAACAAAAACTGATGATCAAAGCCTCGGACAGTGAAGCCAATTTGCATCGAATTGTTAACAAATGTGTTTGAACCGTCCTTACAGATTATTTTAAACGGAAAACTGTTAGAAAATGAACCCAAAAATGCTTTCTATTAATCAATTATTTCTCAAAAACGCAAAATCCTGTTCGGACCTATTCCCCATCCAAAATCCCAAAAGCTTATACCATTTGCAGTCTTAAGTATTTGCCGCATCTATAGTATACTTCTAGGCAAGTTGTACAACATTTCTTCCACATTCCTTATTATTATTATACTATATATTCAAAGTTCCATTTATCATTTGCTTGCATAATCTACACATTTTGTTGTAATATTTTTCTCTGGCATTTTTGAAAGCTGATCTAATAATATTAACTGCCTCATTGACCTTCAGCAAAAATTTACTTTCAGTTTTCATAATTGAAATAAGGCAATGGTAGAGTGCAAATAAGTGTGGAATACACACAACGTATCAATTTCTTTGGTTTACCGAGACGGTTTCAGCTGGTTTCCTTTGGTTTTATTCACCACACAATTGAAAGCAAAAGCGGCCAACTAACATAATTGCAACACACATTCAAATACCAGTACTCACAGATACACACACCCACCAACCGATCATAGCTTGATTCATTAATCATTCAACCGCAACATTTGCAAAATAAAACAAAAAAAAGGCAATGAAATTGTACATTTAACACTCAAAAAGTTTTAATACCCTAACAGCGAATTGACTCCTTTACCACTATTAAGGGATAATCCCTGTGCGACCATATAAGCTTCTCCCAATGGTGATTCTAAGCAAGTAAGAAAGTCGGCCAAATCTGACTATAACATAATTTTTTACATATTATATTTATCAAACAAGGTGGGTAAAGTGCTGCCCATAGCAGTTCCAGCCGGTGCTGACCAGCATAAAATTATGTTTTCTCTAAGGCTCGATTTTTACTAAATATGTCGAAAGAGTACGAAACTTTTCTATTTAAAAAATTTTGGGATCTATGATATTTTAATACTTATATGGGATATATATGGATATATTTTTCAAGTTGCGGTGGTAGGAGGGAGCGTGGCAAAAGTTACAAAAAGTTGATTTGTTACCGCGCCATATTCTTCGAACCTCCATCTCCTACCATTAATATTATATTGGGCACATATGCTACAACATGAGCTCGATATCTTAAATGTTGTGGGAGATATTCAACTTAATTTATAGAGGTGGCGTGGTCAAAATTTAAAACAATATTGATCTGAGTGCAGACAATACTAGTCTACAAAATCAAGGTGTTCATACAGATATACGGAAAAGGCGATTTCGACTCGGCTGATTATGCTGATCAAGAATATATATAGTTTATGGGATCGGAGATGCTTCCTTCTGCCTATAGTATACCCGTTTTATTTTACGGGTAACGGGTATAAATATACTTTTTTGAAACATCCAACCAAACACATCCAAAGAACTGGTGATTTTTATACCAATGACATAGATCGCGAAGGACGGTCAGAAAAGTTCGAGGATACCGCCAAACTACACTCAGAAAAACAAGGCTACATGCGTTCTAGACCAAACGGGATAGAATTTAAGCCGTTTTGTTTTTGAAATTTCAGGTATGATTCGTCCTTGGGTGTACTATATTAAATTACGAAATATTCTAAGCTTGAAATATGACTGATAATATTATTGAAATGAGAACAAACCTTTTTGACTCAAGAACATTTTGTACTCACAGTAAGATGAAAGATTCTAGAAAAGCGAGTTCTTAGTTCAAGGACAAAATATATTAGATTCAATACAAAATGGGCTTATTATCCTAGCTCCACAAAGTGCGCAACAGAAAATATAAATTATTTTTTAGCGAGTCTGTTCTTAAAATTCCCAACTGGCTTAAGCACTTTTGTAATGAAGTGATGATAAATTTCTGAGCTACAGTAGCTCTAACATGCTCTTTGGTTATGGGTCTTGGATGTTTCTTACGTTTATTACAGAGACCTTGTTTAAAAACAAAGTGGAAATAGCTTCTGTATGGGCTCAAACCAAGAACATTTTGTACTTGTTTGAAATACTCTTATATTCTTCCTAGAATGTTTTTGGGCTGGCAATTGAAATTACTCACTTTAAGATCGAATGTTTTGTACTTATTTTGAGACATAATCGGACTTGACTAAAGACCATTATAAGCTGAAAGTATGATTACAAATATTTTAATAATTCACAACATACTTAATATATCCCAAAACACTCTAAAATCAAGTATTTCGGGATTGAAAAAATCGTACTTGATATAAGAATTTGTACTTAAATAAAGTTTTTTCGTACTTACCGTACTATTGACTTGATTGACTTGACTTGATTGACTGAGTGTATATTTGAGCTTTGGAGGATTGCCAATATTGTTACAAAGTCTATATTGGTTTTTATTCTCAATATTCAGACTTACTATATCTATAAAGGCATATAAAGACACTGAATTGCTTCTATAAAAAGTTGAATTAAATAATGCTGAATTAAAATGACATATAATAGGTGATCGGTAAATAAGTACGAAACGCAATATAATTATTCAACAGTTTGTTTTGAACAAATTTGCTTACTAACTTTTTAATCGATTTATAGCAGCCACATATTTTCCGATTTTTGTATAATAATTTAACGCAGTCGAAACTAAATCAAAGATAATTCCCAAACAAATGAAATTTAGTAGACATCAGCAGTTTTAGATAGATTTCGTATTTTTTAAACTGCTAAAAGTTAGATACACCTAAAATGTTCTATGTTAATTTCAGTTTAAGTTAAAACTAGTTGACAGACAAATGTTATTTGCTAGTTTATGTGGAGAACTGTTCTACTTGTGCCAGAAAACCTTTTACACCTCATGGATCAAACTTAAAACTTAAAAACAAAAATGCTATAAGCTGCATAAAGCCAGTTAGAATTCAAATTTTACGATTGCGACTCGAGCACAGCAAAAGCGGCACAAAAACACAGCTGTAAATCGTTGTACTAGTGCGTTTTTGTTTGTTATTGTTTGGTCGCTGGGCCGCCTTTACACTTTAGTAGATGGCATCAATATTCTCGAAAGGAAGAACTCGATTTGCCATTACACTTCTTCAGAAATAAGCCGAAAAACCATAAGCGTTTGTTACTTTACTAACATAAGAACTTCTGAAAAGGCAAGTCTTAGAAGAGAGGGCTAATACTTTACTGTTAGGGTATACAAAATAAAAATGTACATGGAAACGAGTAAATTTAGCATGTTTTAGCATGGTTCACCACCACCGAAACAATTTCAACAATTGGCTAGGCAAAAACAATGGCCAACGATTACTGTGTCATTGGACAGGCGTTGGCGTTGTCCGGCCACGACCATTTTTCGGCGGCGTCTTTTTATGGCTAAAATTGAGTGTAATTGGTAACAAGACATAAAGCAGCTCGAATGTAATTTAATTGTGCCAAAAAACAAACAGGTAACACTTTGTTTATTCCAAAACAAAAAAAATAAACCCAACCCCAAATGACGCCCAGCACAAATCCCACAAAACTCAGACCCCGGCAGATATTGCACAACTTTAACTGGCATGCAAATTGCTTATAATAGATTAAATGTTTTCATTTGTTGTTGCAGAGCAGTTTGGTCTAAATCGGAGCAGCACGAAAAGGCCAAAACTATTGCAGCAACAAAAACAGAATCGAATTGTGGCCGCTCCTAACTGGCGGCAGAGTTGAAATATTTACACCTACGCCACGTTTTAAACAGGTTCTATGGCAGAAAGGTCGCCGCTTTGGGTATAAAATGTGAAAGGTACAGCTGCTTAGCTGCTAACCCAAAAACACCAATCGAATTGCAATTAAATCCAAGTCACAGCTGAGATTACAAATGTGAAATTATTACACAATTGCAAACAAATTTTTAATTTATTTAATTGCTGCAAAAGCTAAAATTACAAATCAACTGTCAACGTGGATGTGGATGATGGCGATGACGCTGACGCTGACGCTGACGGTGGTGATGACTGCGGCGGCAAACGTTTTGGTCAAGACCACGACAAGTCGACTCGGCCAGACATGTCACAATCCCACCGACCAGTCCGAAGTTGTCGTGATCGGTGTATCAGTTGAAAACTGGACACGCATTGGGCACACAAATTTTTCAAATACTTATAAGTGGCATAACGAAAATAAATGAGAAAGAAAAACAACTGCAACTACTAGTTTTTTGAGTATGTTGTCAATCCAACGGATGTAAGCTAGACACATAATTATATAAACACACACAGAAATTGGTTAATTAAAGACAAGAAGGGAATTTGAATCTTTATGCTGATTAAATTTCTTTCCCCCTCACTAAGATAATGCAGAACTATGAAAAATTGATGCAAGTTCTACATGTCTAACGGTTTAATGAGAGAAAGACAAACAAAAACAGCTGGTCACACTTAAATTTATTCAATTTATACAGCATCAACGTTATACTTAAGGCATGCTTATGTATGTTATGTTAAAGCGCACTATAACATAAAACTTGTATAACTCTTTTCCGAAATGAATGAAAATTCATTGGAGAATTCATTTTTCATCTGAACTACATAAATCTTGGTTTGTTGTAATTATTAGATGCGTATGTACCCGATTTTGTTATCAAGCCCACAAATAAAATGGCCGAAAATTTCCACTTGCAAGAATCTAGTTTCATTTGGTTGAAAAAAGTATTGTGTAATGTTATTTTTCGATAATGGAAAATCTAGGCCAACAAAATACCTGAAAATTCTATGGACTTTAAGCTCGGTTTAGTTATATCGGTTTGGATAATATGCATAATTAAATGTGACTTAATTTTCCAAAGTTGGGAACTGCGGGAAGCCGATTGACTTAAAACTCGGTTTGTCTAGATGGCTAGCTATTCCAATGCTGGAAAGTACGTCTCTAGAGTAAGAAAACTTCCGAAACACATGGAATTAAAGGCTAGTATGCGAAATAAATTGAGTTCTGAGTTTCTGAAGTTGGAAAATCCACCAACTATTTTTTACCTGACTTTCAAGTCGGATTGTAATAGGTGAAATAACTTGAGATGTGATTTTTCCATGTTGGTCACCAGATTGGAAATATTCTTCACTTGAAAATCAGATTAGAAGCTTATTATGCAGTATGATTTCGGATGCAAGTTTTGATTTTGGAAAATCCGACGCGTTAAAGTAAACAGTTCCATACAATTCAAAAATTTTCACGTTCGTTGAAATGTTCCCTCTTTTACAGATAGAAATTTAAACCTCACGTTTATAATCCCAGTATCTATGATCTCTATGATTTCTAGACAATAGTGGAGTTAAAAGAATATCGAAATTTGTCATATTTTGGGAGTTAATGAAAATCGCTGCATACTTTACAGCGCTTCTGTGAAAGACACAGCATTTGTCAAACATTTGGGGTCAGCAAGCGCTGTCTGCTAAAGCTATGTAAGTAACATATATATGTTAAACAACATAAATGAAGGTATATATGTTGATTACATTTCATCGCCTGAATAAATAGTATACCGAAGTCAGGAAGGGCCGACTTAGATTTACTTACTTTTTCAAAAGACATTATTTTGATGAAGCCTATATTAATATCCTCTCTAAGCCTGGATGTTCTTACATTATTCAGCACTTCTTTCCCACATTTGTCCACTTATAATAAGAAATAAGTGTGACTGCGAATTCCCATTAAGCAAGTGTTGAAAAAAGAATCTGTCTAAGTGCTTCATCATTGTCTTCTATGATTAATTCTCCATGCAAATGATATCTTAATTACCGTCTTATACTCTCTCCCGGATTCTTTTTGTTATAGCATTTTAATTGGTTGCCTGGTCATCTTTGATGAATTGCAATTAAATGCCTGACATAAAGCGACATTTTGCATTCCCGCAAAAAAAAAAAAAGAAAAAGAAAAACCTAAAATGGACACATTCATTTGGTTATTTCCAGAGGCTGCGCCAACTTCAACTTTGACAAAGTGTTTGGCATCGTGGCAAAATGTCAGCCCCCCGAAACTTAAAAGCCATCGGGCCGCCACAGAGTCCATCTGAGTCGCTCGCTCTCTCTCCGCTAACTCAATTCGTATTTCGTTTTATTTTTTGGTTAAATGCTAAGATAATTGCTTTGCCAATTTGACTTAATGAATTAAAGATTCATTTGAATGTGATTTTTATTTCAGTTTATTTAGCTGACCATGTCAAAGTTGAGAGTTGAGCTTATTTAAGGCAGGAAATATTCATGAATTAGACTTTTATCGAACCGAAAGCTAACTTTCTTTTTGCCAAAGATCGAAATAAAATATGCAATATGCAGCTGCACAAACAATTGAGATTCAATAAGAAATAAATGATAGAAATCTGCCACCCAAATGAAACGCCAATAAAAGTAAAAAGCATAAAAAAATTCCGAGTTTTTCAACTTATAAAATTCACCTGTCAACAAAGCACCGCACATTTCTAAAAATAAATCTCTGAAGTAAGAATGCTTACTCGTACTTGCCTTAAGTCATATCCGTTGTTCATGTATTTTAACTTTGATTGTAAACTGAACAGCAGCACAGAATATCTGGCAATGAGCTTCATTTCATATGTAAGCAAGCAACGTAACGAATAGGCCAACAAAACGAACTTGAATTTGTCAGAAAAAGCCCATGGAAACTAGTTTATTTACAGTTCATTTGATATTTACATTCGATACAAGTTACATTGAGGTTTGTTTAATTTTTTTTAAAACTATTTGACGACCTAACTGGTCGTTGATACATTTACATGAGGTGCTATCCGATTTCGAAGACTCTTATCTTCTAGGTAAAGGCATCTTTGAATAGGCGGTAGTCCTGACTCTTATGCTTCGATCGACTTTTTAGCTTGTTATACAGAAAATAAACAGAACCATTTGGAAAGGATGTGTCTTAAATATAGTTTTTATCATTCAACGGAGCTGCAAAATCATCTAAATGATTATCATTTTTCATATTCTTTGAATTATTTTTAGCTCCGTTAGATAATTAAAAGATTATTTAAGATATATCCTTTCCAAATGGATACCGGAAATCATCTAATGGATTGTTATTATTATCCTTTTAGCATCCCAGGTTTGCCCGCGCAATGGGAGTCTCGTACAGGATAAAAGGGGTTACGCCACCATTGGAGTTAGAAGCTGCTTGATTAGGTCATCAAGTTCTTTGGACTAATATTGGACCACAAGTTAAGCTTCAAGCAACAGGTTTTAGTTGGTAACCAAAAAGAAATTAAAAACAAAACACCTGGTGGGTGATAGTATGAAGTACTCATTATCAATAACTTTGAATCGACTTATTAGAATCGATGAGGCAGTATCGTGTACTGAATGTCAAGTACTTAATATCGAATACATATAATCGACTAATTAGAGTACTGAGTGCCGATATTTATTGGGTACCTTGGATCTAATTCTTAGAATCGAGTACTGTGAATCGAAAACTGAGCATTGAGTATTTAGTATGGAGAACTCAATTTCGAATACTTAGTATGGAGTATTTAGATTCGCCTACTGAGTATCGAATATAGGGAATTTAGTACCAAACAGGGCTGCAAACCCAAAATATAACTTAATTTTGGTTGTTAATTTAATCCTATGTGTTCTTAAAATAGCTTTCGACCTAAGAACTACTCAAGTTGTATGGGAATAGTCTGGATTTTGGGTGGAAAACGGTTTGTGAAACAGAAATAAATATTACAAATAGAATTTACCAATTGTAAGCTCTTGCTTTTGTGAATCATTGGAAAAGCTTTGGAGTCGAGGATCTTGAAAACACAAGCTTTTATGGGTGGCGATTTTATAAGGAGATCTTTATTCTATTCTAGGTTTTGTATTATACTTTTACGGTACCGAAATTTTAAACTCGGTACAGGCCGGGATCAGTTTTTATTTCTATGAAGGTTCGGTTGAAAATTCGTTTGACATTAAAATATAAGTTGGAATTTGATCCGAACCGGTTCGAGCCCGGCTTGCAGCTTTGGTACTAAGTACTTCCAATAGAGCGATTTATATTAGGTACTGAGTTTAAGGAAAATGGTAACTTTATAACCGATCTGAATGAAATTTTATACTCTGTACCTCCTAAAGTTTGTGTATATCTAATCAATCATACGAATCATACATCTTACGAGGTGTTGAAGTGTGTCAGTACTGCCCATCGCTGTTACTGCAGGTGCAGCCCATCATTATTTTGTTTTTCTTTGGCTTATAACTCGACTGTTGTTTATTGGAAGTTGGATTGGATTTGGATTTTCACTTACGGTCTCGAGTTTTAAAAACTGGTTAGAAAAAAATCAAAATAAATCAAGCAAATTAATAGTGTTTAGTTTTCTTTTGCTTACACATAAATAGACGTCTACCAAGATAAGCAAGGCATCTTATGATTAAGTCTTGCCATAGTTTCTCAGATCATATAATTTGCCTGAAACCCGTCAAGGCAAGCAAGCCGACGTAGGTCTGCTGCCCAGCTATACTGTTAACTTAATTTTTTCCATTTTTAGTCTAATATACAGAAAGTATATTCGAAAATAAGCAAAGATGAGCGTGAGCACTTCCTGCTGATCTCTGAACTAACTATAACTGGTAGGTGCTAGGTTAGCAATACAATTCTGTGCAGCTCCCTCCCCTATCCAATGCCCACACCCACAACAAAGAGAGTTGTATACATGCTTTTCCATGTCATTCCATTTCAGTTCAATCAACTTACCATTTCCTTTCGCAGCGTCGCTATCTGTGCATCCAAAGTGCTGCCGGTTGCGTTTACTTTAGCAGGTGAGCTGGTCACTGATGTCGTTGCTGTCGATGTGGCTGTTGTTGTTGCTGCTACAGCTGTCGTTGTTATTGCTGTTGTTGTTGCTGCTGTTGTTGTTGTTGTTGTGTTCATGCTTTCGTTTTTATTTGCATTGGCGGCTGCCGCTGCCGTTGGTGCCTCATTTAAAGCAGCCGGCGTTGGCGCTAATTTATCGTTTCCATTATCATTGCTATCTTTAGTCACCGACTGATCGTGGTTGGTATTGCTGTTATCACTATCTTTTTGGTTAATGTTGCTGCCGTCGTTCTCCTTGTTGTTGTTGTGGTTGTTCGCCTCCTGCTGGGCCTCCACATCGCTGAGCAGACCCGAATCAGAGCCAAGTAGCTTATTGAAACCAATGAGAGATTTGGGTAAAGGTGGCAAACCGCTGATGGATAATCCACTGTGAAGGGGAAAAGGAGGCAGAAAAGAAAATGGAATTAGTTTATGATACTTTAAGCTTCATTTAAGGCTGCAAACCAACTATTAAGAAGAATTGTTATTTCGTTCGGATCGGGATTTACTAATTTTTTGAAGTGGAGCAGTAGCTCTAAGAAGTTGATAGAAGCATAACCATTAACTCAATGTAAAGATTTTACGAGTTTCATAACTCAAACTTTAAATCCCAAGTTTTTTTCTTTAGATCTACACCAGCGATGTCAACAGTAAGGTAAGTAAGCAAATATTAGATTAAAGGTTTAAATTTTATCTGATCCGAGTCCTCCGTACTAAAGCAAATGAGTCTGGACTGATCCAAAGATCAGAGATAACTGTTGATTGTCTGTTTATTACTTTAAAATTTTATTGTGGAGATTTACATTGTAGGAACAGTTTCCATTTGCTAAGTAAAAGTGATAAAACCTTTATTTTTCAAAGCTTTTGAAGTCTAGAATCCTTATTACTATCTTTAAAAAGAATAAATTAAGCAGAAATATATTGGTTAAAATTTAAAAGCGGGTTAAGTGAATCAACTTAAAAGTTCTACTACTTCAACACAATATTTTGCACTGCGCTTTTCTGTAAAAGATTTTCCAGTCGAAAAATTCGAAAAAACTATAAATAAAAACGAGCAGAACTATTTCACACTGATCAGAGTCGAGAGCAGTGAGCACCCTGTCTTTGAGCAATTGATCATTGGCCTACATTATCTAGACCTTTGGACCGATCTGCTCCTACCCTCAATGATTACATTTTTCAGAAATTTTAAAGTTATAAACAAAAAATTTATATTTTGTTCAAAATTTTGCTTCTTCGATCTTCTCAATATTTTGACTAATATATGAAACTTTAATTATAATTGTTCAATAAGCCAGGAAATTATAGATTTGAGTACTAAGTTCTTAATTAAACAGCGTAGTTTTACATCCCTAATATTTTTTATATCAAAAACGATGGGAAAACATGTTTAAGGAATTTTTAGAGCTTAAAAATAGATTCTTAGAAAAAAATGATGTTCATTGTCTAAGAACAGGTTATGCTTGGAAAAAGAGAACTTTGAAATAAGAACTATGGTTGACTACAAAAAGCTTGGTTCAAGTTGAAAATGCTTAAAATTAGCATTTCTGCAACCAAAAAATGCTTGACTTTATAGTGTTTCAAGAAATGTTCTGAACTATCTTAAAGCCATTTTGTTTCTAATATTACTTTGTAATATTCTTAAAATAAGCCCATGTAACTCTTAAGAAAAAAATATTCTGGGTTAAAAACTAATAAGTTTTTACGTCAAGCTATATGAAACAAAATGTATTGATTTAAGCCCATAAAATACTAGAGTTACCCCCAACTCGTTCTTGAAATGACAAAGACCCTACGTCAAAGAAGGCTGGAATGATTCAAGATAACTGTAGCTCAAAAAAGAGCTAGAACCAGTTGGAAGTCTTAACAATAGATTCGCTTAAAAATAATTTGTATTTTTCATTGTTCTTGATACAACAACTTTTGTTCTCTTTCTAATAATACTAATAGTAATTTTTTAATATTAGACTTAGTCGTACTGAATTCGAGAACTTTCAAAACAAAACCAAATTAAAATTTCAAGAGCTCTGCCAGTTGTGTTTTTGAGAGTATTAAAATAAAAACCAAACATAATTAATTTAAGCGAATTAAAATCTAAATAATTAATTTAAGTCCACATAAGTTATGTTATTTGCTTATATAACTCCCAACTTAAGGTCGAATCTATATGAAGATGTATGGCAGAAGTTTAGTTCTCAGAGAATTAAAATACTATGTTTTTTTTTGCTGTGCAAGCTTGAAACGAAATGATCTTAGTTTTATTTGTTTTACTCTGTACCAAAAGAACACAAAGCATATTTAGTTAAGTCCAACCTTATGTAACAGCCACAAAGAACTATTTCCGATCCTACAAAAAACCAACAAAAACGTTATTCACAAATCACTGACTCAGATTGTGTCAAATTTGACTATACACCGAATCTTCTACCATAATTTCAAAGGTTTGCAGCCTTGATTTAGTTGGGTATATACCTCCTCTTGCCGCCCAAATAGCCATAGCCTTGCCAATAACCAATCACATGCCCCTCATTATCCACATAAAAATCATCCTCATTTTCATCATGTTCAAAATCTTCTTGCTCGCTATCGCTAAGACTCTGCCCCACATCTGGCAAGACAAGTGGCAGTGCACCCAAGTCCTCATCATAATCACTGCATGTGGTTGGTGTCTGACCACACCCGGCTCCCACACTCACACCCGCCGCATCCTCTTCCTCATCATTCTCGTCGATGTTAAAGAAACCGTCTTGAAATCGCTGATACCATTTGGCCACATACTGTGCACTCGGCGCAAAGGGCCCAAAAGCACTGTGACACTCGTCCAATATCTGGGCGGGATACAGACGCCGACGAAACCCAAACAAGATGCATTGCTGCAGCTCAGCCGGCGTGGGTGCCGGTATGGGCGACAGGAATAGCTCGTCCAGGTCTTCGGACATGTTTGTTGACGTTTTTAATTTACGTTTGAAACGGCTTATGACATTAGCTGGAATGTGTTGGGTGAAAATTATAAATAGAATTTTGTGACAATTTTTCTTTAAACAAAAAAAAAAGAGTGTAAGCAAAAACAAAGGCAACACACACACACACACATAAAACATAGAAACAGAGCTGGCCATTCCACATTGAAGTTGAAGCTGTTGTGGTTGTGGCTAAAAACACCGCAGGCATAAATTCAAACGATAAGCTGACAACAATGACATTTCAATCTGTGATATTAGCATAGGCAGAATGACACAAATGTAAGTAGTTGGGTATGTATGTACATAAAAAGTAAGCAATGAGTAAGTCGACTCCAGTGTACAAACCAGAAACGAAGGCCAGCAACTTATGGTTAGATTGTGGTCAACTGTAGTAGAGACTGCGCGGAGTTTTGAGCTGTTTTCAAACCGGACTGAACCAGACGCTCTAATAGGCGGTAACTCATTGATTAGGAGAATTTTTCCAATCAATATTACTTCTAAAGTCGGGACACTAGCAAACATACTTGTCAATGTATGCTTCAACCTGGCATTTCCATGAAAACAAACATCGCATTTTATGCTGATGTAGAGTTCAAAACAAAGTTCATCAATGTGGGCAGAGAAGTTGCCACTGACAACTAGAACGAATTTCATATAAAATAGCTTTGAAAATCTGTTCCAGTTTGCTTTGATTCTAATGCTCGGCCGCTGACGACTCAGCAATCCCTGGTAAAAGACAAAGAGCTTCTAACTTAAATGTGCTTACTTACAAATACTTCAACATGAACGCACAGATCTCAGAGATGGTAAGAGATGGAGGTTTGACATGTATGGGACATATGCTTCTTATTTCTGCAGGCAGATCAAGTTTATTTTTTAATTTTTGCCACGCTCCCGCAATTTATGTATAATGTCATATCTACCACAATTCTATAGATAGAAGGTTCGTATCATCGGGGGATATTTAGTAATCAGTATTTTGTATCAATTCGCCGAAGAATTGGTGAATATCGGATGAGCGATAGTCGAGTCATAAGAAAAACAAACATTTATGATGGGCAGCACTAGCTGGAACAGCGATGGGCAGCACTTAACATACATTAACACTTTGTGTGGTAATCGAAATGTTTGGAAGGCCCGAGTATATTATAGTCGGTGCGGCGGAGAAATATCTTTTCCTCATACCTTCAATATCGATCTTCTGCCGTTCCCCAATTCTTTCCGTGGATTGATAAATATTTCTATTAACCAAGTAAGTCTATAATGAACGAATCACCTATCCACCAAAATGAGCTAGACATGACTTTATGCCGGCAAAGGCAAATTTTTAAACGAGAAAGCTAAGCTAACTTCGTCTGTGCCGAAGTTTTTATACTCTTGCAAGTGCTCACTTAAACAATTTCAAAAAATACTCTTTTCCACCTTTTCCGATTGATCGTTCGTATGAGAGCCATATGATACAGTAAACAAACAAATACAAATTTCAAGATGCTGCCATTAAAAACAAAAAAGTTTTTCTAACTCAGACAGTTTTTCAGACCTATCTTTTGTATGGCAGCTATACCATATAGTTGTCCGATTTTAATAAAAGTTGGTGGAATTATAAATAAAACATAGATAACCAACGATTGCAAAGTTTGGAGACGTTTCCATTGAAAAGAAAAAAGTTCTTCATACTAAAACTAGTATTCCGACCGATTGTTCCTATGGGAGCCATGAGATATAGTCATCCGATCCGGTCGGCTCCGACATATTAGTAGTGTGCAGCAAAAATAAGACTCTGTGCGAAATTTCAGCTCGAAAGCTTCAAAACTGAGAGACTAGTTCGCGTAGAAACAGACAGACAGACGGACGGACAAAGCTCAATCGACTCAGCTCGTCACCCTGATCAAGAATATTTATAGTTAATGGGGTCGGAAATGAATATTTCTATGCGTTGCAAACTTCTGGGCTCACGAGGCATTGAGTCAAACATGCTGTATAAGATATGCTCCGCACTTAGTTGTGCGTGTGTTTTACTATACTTGATACTCGATACTGAGTATTCTATATTAATACTCCATATTTTAAGCACGCGCCTCAAAGTACTCGATACACTTTATTCAAAACTACGAACCCGATGCTGGTGAGTCGATACTTAGTACAGCTTACCTAGTACTCGATAGTCAATACTAAGAAACCGATATTAGAGTGTCGATACTTAGTACACCTTACCTACACAGAAAAAAAATATCTGAAATCAATTCGAAACGGGGTTGAAAACAGGGTAATCCCGGAATCTCGGAAAGGATTAAAGGGATACTGTTTTTATGGATTAAAAAAAATAAAAAGTGTCTTTTCTCGGATCGGTTCAAGAGTATCCGGGACTACCCTGTTTTTAATCCCGTTTCGGATTGATTTCTTTTTTCAGTGTAGTACTCGACAGTTAAAACAAAGTTCTGTTCGTGCAAGTTTATAAATGTCCCGAGGCGGCACACTATCCGCTGCACCACAAATTACAGATTTTATTTGATTTTTAGATTTTATAAATTTTATATCCGGCTCAGCCAATTCCAATTGGGGCTGTAATTCGTCGCTGCATTGATGTCCAAAACATCAATTTTTCTCAACATTAATCTCAGGCTTTTTCTTTTCATTTAAAAATAAAACACGTAAACTTTAGTAACACGTGAGCTAGATTTTTGAAAGTTCGTTCAAATATCTGATCCCTCTTATTCGTGCTTGAATTTTCTCAAGCCTACCGCTATACTTAAATATAATAAGCTATCAATTTGTATTCAACTAGATGCCAAGCTAAGTTATGGATACCCAAATGCAAGATACAAAACAAAACGTACACTCACAATGCCATCTCATCAAGCGTTGTGCATTGAGCAACAGAGATCCCATTGGGGCAATTCTATAGATCATTTTGCAGAATACCAGCAACAAAAACAACAGCTTACGCTCTATTGTCGCATTAGTTTGGTTTTTCTTGTTTTTTTTCTCTTATTTTTAGAATGCCAGCAAACGAGTTTGAAACGATTTGTTGGAACAACCAGTTGCATCAAAGGCCATAAAGTTAGAGCATTGTCAATGCAAGACGAGGCTTGGTGTTTAGCTTTGAGACCGAATAGCTGACCCAGTTTAGATACCAAATCAGAAAAACTACCTAAGCCAAAGATTAAAGGCCTAAACATACAATACTATCTCGTTTAACGGCTAATCGTGGGCTTAACACTCGCATAGATCAGCTGCAAATTGGAGCTACCAGTACGAGGTGTAATCATTTTTTTTTACTTCTTCCACCATCTTTCCAATTTTTCGCAATTTATCGGTCACGGTTGGGCTTAAAATTGTATGATTGCTGACTGGCCGACGCTTGGCTGCCTTCAACTTAAGATGTAGTCAAGTTAGTGACAGGCTTAGAGCCTCAACTTGCAGCCCCAGACAAATGCATAATGTATTTAACTTGGCTAATTGCCAAGCAAAGCCAAGTACGTTTTTGAAATTGCTAATTTGTGGAAAGAGCCGACAGATTTTTGTATCTCTATTTGTGGCAAAAGATACTCGTACTTTTGTATCTTCATTGTCTAGACGATAGAAAATCTTTAAGTGGTTGAATGGCCGATTTCACTTCAAACACGCCAGAGCTAACAATGCTGCGTTGGAACACAGGCTTAGGTATTGCGTGCCCAACATTATTTATACTATGACCGGATGATTCTTTGATTTACCTTCTGGGCATGTTTTGTCAAGGCAATCCAAAAGAGAAGTGTGTTTGTTTCAATCTGCCGAAATATTAAAAAGAAGCAAAAGCCATAAAATACTTTTTAAATTATATAAAGTATAAGTTTAAGTCAACAGCAGGCATATTAACAAAATCCAAACGAAGGTCAATGGAAGAAAAGTATTTCAGTTTGATTTAGGGCCGTTTTCTAATCTTCTACAAAGAGCTAACTATCACATCAACCTACAAATAGCAGAGCAAAATCTTTGTTTATCTGACACATAGCAGCTATTTGGAAGATGAGAAATCAAAATTGAGTTATCAACTTCCAGTTAGCGCTGTCTCAGTCGCATTAACTTTTAAATGCTGGCTTAAATTCTAAGCAATTTTATTCGTTTTAATCTTAGCAGAAGTCCTTCACTCTGCCCTCTTCTGTGCTGTATGGTAGTACACAAGCATACACTGATCAAGTAATAGCCGATCTGTTCACGGAGTTTTTTAAGTCAACGTAATAAAGAATACTTAACACCCTTACTAGTTAAGTTTTTAACAGTGAGATCACCGAAAGCTTGCTTCTTTGCGATCTTCCAGAGCACAGGGCCCCTCCGCGTGACAGTTAACTCTATGTAAAAGATTTCAAATCGGCCCTGAATCGGGTTTCCAACTAACCTTTTTAGTTGGATTTATGATTACCTAAATACTAAAACACCAAACGTTCTATTTCGCAATTCATATTCTAAGTATATCCAGTTTACTTTTGGAGTACCCCAAGGTATTCACTTGGGTTCATTGCATTTCAATCTCTTCCTCAATGATCTACCTTCAAGCCTAGACTCACTCTTGTGCGTATATATGTTTCACAAAATCGGAGGTGTTCCAGAAAACTCTTTCAGTTGGTTTCAAACGCACAGATGTCAGAGATGGTAAGAGAAAGAGGTTTGGCATGTAAGGGACAAAAGCGTCTTATACTTGCAGGCAGATCCAGTTTATTTTAGATTTTGGCCACGCCCCCTCCCGCACCCGCAATATGGAAAAAAAGTCATATCTCCCACAGTTTTAAAGATGGATGGTTCGCACCTTCTATACATATTTAGTAATCAAGAGTATTTATCGATCCGCCAAAGGAATGGCAAAGAACGGATGAACGTCTGTCGAGCTCTAATCAAAAGACTGTTCGCTGGTGCAGCGCTGCTTTCAATTGCTCCTGCAGCATCAAAACTTATGCTAAACAAATATTTGCATTGGTACAGAGTATGTTATAGTCGGGCTTGAGCAACTTTCTTTCTTGTTTTACTATATAGACAGCATCAAATAATTAGCATATTTAAATTGTTTTTATACTGAAATTCGCTTTTCGATCATTTTCGCGCAAATCCAACCCAAGGGTGCCATATTAACCAAAAGCGACCTGCCAATCAAACTCAGTTGGCATAGCCATTGTTGGCATTTGACAACATCAAACGGGCCTAGGGTTGCCAAGTATTTCTTCCTGATTGGAGCTGAACTATTTTTAAAATTTTTCATTTTTATTTTGGGGAACGTGACTTTAATTTGAATTATAATTTAATATAAAAAAAAATTCAAAAATAATATTTATAAATGCCACTATTCAATTGAACATTAAATTAACTCATATCCAAAATATAGTCAATTTTATTTGCACGATATGCAACCCTGTTTGATGAAATGGATATTTCTCTTCAACACAAACCTTTCCCACTAAGAAAATTAAGTCACTCAAAGTTCTGAGTCACCGACGGATTTTCCGAGCGATTTGCAAACCAACCAAAGACAAAACTCTAGAGATTTTCAGGATATGGTGTTCCGACATAATTTGCAAGCATTCTTGGATTCACTTCACTCATGGTGTCCAGCTAATCTCTTTAGTCTTAACAGCTTGTAAAACTATGGCATCAGCTCCTAATGGAGTAGATGATCTTGAGGTAATTCTTGACAATCAACTTAAATTGGACTGTCATGCAACTCTCATGTAAGGAATTTGTCGATCCCTCTACACTTCTCTTTTCCATTGTTTTCTTAATAATGGATCAAGTGAGACCAATTCTACAATATAGAAACTTTGCTCTAAATGGTTTTAACTGAAATCCTGAGGTCTGTTTACCAGACTACTTTTAATTGATCTTTTTCCTAACTTAAACGTAGAGTTGTGCTTGATAATCTCTATACGTATACTAATATGAAATCGGTAAATAGCAGCAGATTAGAAAAAAAAATGTCCTGGCAGATCATCTGAAATTTGTACTCTGCCTTGCATGATCCGTTTCATGAACTCTGTGCTGATTAAATTAAATTCTACCGCTTATTCAACTCGAATAATCACTTCCTACGTTAAAATATTATGTTTTTAGCCCTTTTAGCCCCAAGTTAACATTTTTTTACACATTTTTCCTTTTCCTGAACCTCACGTTCAGGTGAGCGGGAGGTGGGCTGCTATTTTGCCAAGCTTCGGCTTGTTGTTACATGGCCCACTTGAATGTACTGCCCATTGTACGTAATTGGAAGTTCATATGAAACATTCCACCCACTGAATACATAAGAAATCGATTCTTAAATATTATCTGTTTTTATGAACGCAGAGATCTCAGAGATGGTAAGAGTTAGAGGTTCGAAGCATATCGAACGGATCTGTATCCGTCTGTGTGTTTCAAAAGTGCAGCGAATTGAGTGCTTTTCCAAAAAGTATATATTAATATCAGTATGTCTCCTAATTAATTCTCCACCGATATAATACATTTATGCGAATGTTTCTATCAATACTTGAAGCACATTTTGTGAGCTAAGCAAAGCTATTTCTTTGATACCGTCTTTATCGCCTCAATCGTGTCATAGAGTCGTCTTTTCAAAGGCCTCTTTAGTTGTGGGTACAAAAAAAAAAGTCCTAGGGTTCTAGGACTAACGAATTCCGTGGCTATGGCGTTATCAGAGCGATGTTTTCGGTTGAATATTCTCGAAAGGCAGCTATTTGTAATTGTGAGCAGGGGCGTTAGGTAAAATTCTGAATTGAATTTTGTTCTCTGAGGGAAGAACTCATATTGGCCGAGTGTGGTGCAGAGGGTAGTGTGTGTGCCTACTGTGCAGGATCGTGGGTTCCATAGTTAACAAGTTATTTCTGTGAAAATCGTACACAACCCGTCATCTTCACTAGCTATTGGCTCCAGCCTCAAAGAAACTAGCCATGGAAAAACTTGTTCTCCCTGGTTTTTGAACAAACCTTCTAGATAAGCATCAATAGCAGAGTTAATATTGCCATGACCATCCGACTAAATTCTATAAACCCTTTGCTCGACAGACAACGACGTTAGAACTCAACAAAATAGGCAAGGTAATGTAAAGCAATTTTTATTCACTTGCCATTCAATCCTAAAACTTGCCTGCAAAATCCTAAAACTATGTCTTAAGCTTCGATTCAAGTGTGCCGCATGTTATTTATACAAAATCCCTCTGTCAGTTCAGCCATATTGGGTTAGGGCCATTTTTTCGATTACCTGAACTAATTAATTAACATATTTAAACATTTTTGAAACGTGGGCTTGTAAATTGCTCAAAGGCGTTGCCTTAGCCATAAAAGTTCCACAAAAGTGATATCAATATAAAAATCTGTGTTCAGAAATATCCAATTGCCATATACTGAAACGGCTGAATAAATCAAGATTTGGTTTCTTTACCTAATTCAGGCGTAAGTCGGCAGTATTGGAGGCTAATGAACTGACCAAATGTGTGAATGTGAATTAATCAAGCATATTTCTTTGAAAAGCTTTGCATTAATTAAAATAATAAAAAAAGGAAGAGCAAATGCAAATAGTTTGAATCGACTGCGATTTCTACCATAATGATATCCGTCTCTAAGCACATGAGCATTGGAGGCACAGACAGGTGAAATTTTTGGGGTGCCAGCTGGCCAAAAAAAAAGACAGCTGGAGATTTTGAATTCAATTTGAGAGCACAGCGGGTTATATGCGATTAAAGTAAGTATGTTAGTGAGACTATTTAACTCAACTTAAAAGCAGGTACAAATTTATTAATTCATAAATGATTTAGATGGGCTTTTATTCACAGTTTTAAATGAAATTATATCCTTATAAAAGGTCAGAAAACTGCAAGGATACATTTTTGTTCTCAAATGAGAGCTGAACAAGCTAATTTTACCCAATACTCTGGCAGCACAAAGATGAGTAAGGGCTATGCAAGTGAATGTTAGCTGAGTTTTTTGTACAATAATAAAAGTAAAAGATTAAGCAGACAAATAATATTTGCATAACATTTCAACGTGCACATTCCAATAACACAACAGCCTTAAGGTCAACCGAATTTACTTCACACACACACATATATACAACACACATACATACATAGAAAAGTGATCATCTAATTAAGCACATTTTAAAATATTGTCACAGTTAAGGGTTAATTCTACACACAATTCGCAATGCACAACAAAAAGCGTCGGGCGAGAAACTGTTTATGCTCTTGCCAAAAATCTCGCGCTGCACCACAGTAGCAACATTTTTTTATTGTGGCATATTTCATATACAACACAATTATTTTTAATTATTGTACAACAGCCTTGTTTGTTTTTAGAACGCAGGGCTCTCACACATGGCACGTAAATATTTTGGTTTCTTTTTTTATTCGGCGCGTACTCACTAATTATGGTTTTTACAAACAGTATGGGAAATAAAAACATATAATTTAGTTTTGTTTTTTGTTTGCGCTGATTTATTTCTGTAAACCCGTGAGTGTTTAGTTTTGCTGTGAGTTTTTGCGCTTTGATAGCGTTGAGAAATTCGCGTGCAACTAAAAAGTCAAACGTTGGCGACTTTTGGCCACGTAGAAATCACTAAATCTCTAGGAGAGCGGCAAAGGCATTTACAGAGCTAGAGGAGAAAGAATACAGATACAATATATATATGTACACAAAAGATATAGAGATGCAGAGCACAGAACAGAGCGCACAAAACATGTGAGAAAATTAGATTTCAAGACAAAGATAAAAATATATTGTATAAGAAATGCGTGTATTGATTTAATAAAAATAAAGTAAAACACAACAGGGTGTGTGGATTAAATGTTTCAGGAAGTCAAAAGGTGCAGAATACGGAAACCAAGTGACCACCAACTAAGCAGGGCATGGACCGAAACCGGTCTCAAATGTTACACTTAGAAAAATTATTACATACAAATTTCAAGAATACAGTACATATTTAATCGTCATTTTGACCTGGGTGATCCAAAATGTTCAGCAAACAAAAATCTACATTTAAAATGCTAAACCCAAAATATATTCCCAAAAATATACCCCTCAGCACTATACTGAAAAGAAACTAAAAGCTGATTTTCACTAGGAGTACGTAAATAGCCAACAGTCAGCTTTTTTTGTATGGGAAAAAAGCTGATTGTTAGCTATTAACGCATATCGCACCCCTAGTGTAAAAACCCTATAATAGAATTGGAAATCAGCACGTCAAATACTGAACACACGGACGCTTGCATCTTAGCACACATGACTATCAGGCACTCAGCTCATATTTATAATTTTACAACGAGCAGCAGCAGCTCAAAAAGGTTGCCTACTAAATTAATGGCGGCTAGATACTATTTTAACATAGTTTACTAATGTTTTTGAAAATCGAGAATATTTTGAACTATTTTAAAATCTTATTCTTTAAAGAAAGATTGGTAAGATTTTTCAAAAACCAGCATTACTTCAACTAGCAAAAGAATTAACTCCGTTTCTTTAGTTCAGAAAACAAATTTGAAAAATTGTCAATATATTTTTAAAAACTATTTATAATTGTAAATGTAGTTGCTAGCCAGCTCAATTAAAATCTAATAATATCAATTCATTCAGCACATATCAACAAACATTTGTTTATAACATAAATATTAATATTGGAAAACCCTTTTCTCTTATATCAGTATATCCCATCTTGCAGATGAATAAGAATAGGCTTGATGAACTCTTGAAATCAAGAATTAAAAGGATTAAAAAAGCTCCAGGTTAAAAAATTTGTGCTTAAATAAAGAATTTCGTATCTCATTGAAAATTGAATTTCCCGATTGAAGTTCATAAGCCAAACTCTTAGGAGTTACTTAATCAAGAATGAAGTTTGTGGGAACTGTAAACATATATTCGACTAAGATAATGCCCATTTTCCGTAGCATTTGTATTTAGTTTGAGTTGGCATTACCATTTCGTGCTCAATCCAAGAAGTTTTGTACTTGAATGAAGAACACATTTTCTAGAGTGTTTCGGAAAGTTCGAATTTAATAATGTTCGTTCTTATTTCCAACCTTGTGTAACTAGCGCTATATTTATAAGTCAATTTATTGTATTTGCAGCGCTGGGCTAAAAAACAAATTAATAAGTAAATTACAACTTAATTAAGGCTCCTTTTAGACTTAGGAATTGTTAGAATTTAATTTAAAAATTACGCAAAAAAAATGAAATTATGTTCACATTTTTATTCTAAGTGTATTTATATAAACTATAAAAATAGTACGCTACTTTCCTAAATAATACATATTTATTTGATATCTTGAATTTGAATATTTGTCTTCAAGTGGCTTTATGTATTTGATTGAGCTTCTAATAGAGCGCTATACATATATCTTAGGTCACAAAAGAAAGAGCCTGAAATTTCACTTACTCTCTCTCAATCGTTGAGCGATTTGTACAAATATTGTCATAACTTATCGCTCATCCCACATCTTTTATCACCCTGTACACCGCCTGTCGACAGCATCTACATATGTATTTTTAGATATAATAACAAAAAAAAACATACACGTTGTTTCATGCTGTAGTACATCATCTACAAATTCCTACGCCCAGGCTCTTCAATGAGTCTTCTATTAAGGGTACGCCAGGCGAGAATTTGTGGCACAACGGACCGTTCGCTTGGGTGGTGGCGACGGCTCATTCAGAAAAACTTGTACATATGCCGTCAAATTTGTTTGGGACCCCGACAGCGAATACTCATATTAGTGTTTTTTTTTTGTATTTTACCCTTGCCCCCGTGCAAGAACCAAAGCCGAATTGGGAGCGTGCGTAGCGACGCATGGCGACGCATTTTAAAAATAAACTCGGGGAAAAAACACAGCTCCACGCATTGCCTGAAAGCATAGCGCACCGGCAGCCCCATCAAAAATAGTGCAAGCAATCGCGCAGGTGGCAAATGGGAGCACGAACGGGATGCGATGGCGGGCCAAAAGAATGCAGCGGCGGCGCCATTTTGTCATAAATCTTTTTTATTTAACAACCAACGCATTGTCGTCTTGGGTCTGGGACTCTGGGCACTGGCGATTTCTCGCAAAACAAAACTACGTGATCATAATATCAATAGTTGACCCAGAAATTTCACCAAGTCCCCACACACACAGAGCTAAGCATTTATAAGCGCGTTTGGCGTCAAAAAAGAAAAATAAAGTTTTGTTTAATTCTTCGCTTTGATCTTTCAAATCCATTGTCTTGATTTAAATAGGAACGAGCTGTTCTCTCTGGGTCAGATGTGGCCAACACTTTATTTTAACACCTAATGAGGTCGCACAGCAGCAGCAGCAGCAGCAGACACCAAATTGGAACATACGATACCACAATAAAACTCTCTCAATGTCGTTTTTCTTACGCACTTTAATTGGGCACAATTTTCCCATTGTATTCTTGGGGAGCTTGACTATTATGCGCTAATTAAGTGAGAAGTCGCTTAATAATTGTTGGCCACAACAATCATTTGGTAGGTAATTTGAGCAGCAACAACAACAGCAACACAAAAACGCACTTTCGGAACCTTGCCCATAACAAAAGCTAAATTAACTTTAAAAAAAAAGCATACTGGTCGGAAATTAGCTTTGTTGCCACGAAATGTACATAATAGACTTTTGTCAGTCGATGGATCTATGATTTGGAGTATATTTTTTGAGGTATTGAATAAAAAAGGACAATCAAGCATCAATCAAGCTCAATGAGGAAGATGTACTTTTTTCAGAATTGAAAGAGCTGTGATGGTTATCCTTGCTATTCCAAAACACTGAATTCTCTTTCTTCAAATTGTGTCGGAACAAAGCGGTGTACGTAAATGTAAATATAAAAAAAAAACTAGACTCAGAACAGAACATTTCACAGAAATGTAAATTTTGGTACATACCAGAATCAGAACTGAGAATGAGATCTGTTAATGTTGATCAAGTATATCTACACTCAAAAAAAAAAACCGAGAACTTTGTACTTGAATTAAGTACAAACGGTGTCAATAGTACCATAAGTATGAGAATACTTGATTTAAGTAAAAAATTCTTATATACGATTTTTTCCATCCGAAAATACTTGATTCTAGACATTTTTTTTGGATATTACTTAATGTATCCAAAAAAATGTCTAGAATCAAGTATTTTCGGATGGAAAAAATCGTATATAAGAATTTTTTACTTAAATCAATATATGTTAGAATCGTTTTGATCATATTTTTAGCTCATAATGTCTCAAGTCAAACCCGGTTTTCTGTCAAAATAAGTCCAGCAATTCCTAATGCCAGCCTAAAAACATTCTTGAAAGAAAATAAGAAAATTTCAAAAAACCACCATAAAATTCGAAAGCTATTCCCACTTTGTTCTTAAGCGAGGTCTCTATATTGAACCCTAGAAATATCCAACGGCCATAACCAAGTTAAAGCTACTATTGTTCCGAAATTTTCCATCAATCCATAAACCAAATGTTTGTTGGTTTTTTAGTTAGTTGGGAGTTTTAAGGACAGACTCTCTTGAATATTATTCACGTTTTCTGTTGCTCACTATGAGCCTACTTCGTGCTCAATCTAACTTATTTTGTACTTGAACTAAGAACTCGTTTTTTTGGATCTTTCATCTTTTAAAATGTTCTTGATTCAAGAACGTGATTTCAATAATATTACCAGTCAAATTTCTCAATTTAAATACACCCAAGAACGATTCATACTTGAAATTTTAAGTATAAAACGGTTTAAATTCTATCCCGCTTGGTAGGCTTTTTTTCTGAGTTTTTTTTAGTCGGAAATGCTTTCTTTAGGCTGTAATTTAATCTTTAATACCTCATTATACCCTTTATTTGGTGCAGGAGGCCAAAAGTCACTCAGCTGTAATAGACAACCAGACTTATACTTTATACAAGTTTGGTAGGTGGCAGTTTTTCTGAAACTGACTGTTTCCATGAACTAAATGATTATGCTATAGAAGTTTTACTATCAAAGATTTCTGAACTGCAAGCTAAAAGCTAACTACCGATTTTACCCAACGTGTTGCAATTGCTTGCCTTCTCTCTTCCCTATTATGACCTAAGGAATTCTTTGGATTGAACTTTGGAATTATTATACAAGAACCAAATTGTAAAGAGCATACAACATTCGAGTTCACTTTCAAGCTTTGTGTGGGCAGACAGTACAATTTTATTACATTGCCCCAGTTGTTGCTCACAATTTGTCGCTTTCCGATATGCAACAGGGTCTTCTCACGTACAACGCCCTCACCTTTCTACAGAAATCTATGCAACGACAACGACAACAACAGAAACAACAACGGGCATTAAATTGCTCATATCGAATCGTTTTCGCTTTCGTTTGAATACCCAAGTGACAATTGGCCCGCATTTGATGACCATCAAATTGGTTGGCTTGGTTTTTCAAGACTAGGTTTCTAAGCCGCTCATTTGTGAAATTTCTATATAAAATAACTAATCACATGCAAATAAGTCCAAGACTAGAGCTAACAGTTTGGTTACCCAAATAAATTTCGTTTATTTTTTGTACGATTAGTTTCGGGTTTCTCTTTCAGATCCAAACGAAAAGCGAAATTTGATTTTGGTTTTCTGATTAGTAGAACGAAGCCAACAAGTGGTTAGCCGGTTGGTTTCGATGAAAATATTTGTAGGTTTTTGGTTTTGGTGTTGCTTAATTTATGCAGCTTGTCATCGCTGGGCTCTTAACGGACGCGTTTTGGCTTAGAAACCGTTTGGGGTGTTGCTGGTTTTACTGTTTGCTTTGTTTTCCAGTACACAAAAGCGAAAGTCGTCTGGTAATATATCAAATATGTTGGGTGAATTATGTACGTAGATTATGCGCAGTCTTTGCTGCTATTAATATTTTTAGAGAGGGGGGGGGGAAACCAAAAACTCAAAACCAATGCAGTTACCTACATACATATGTAGATACGGATTTGTGGTTAGAAAGGTTGGTTTTGAATGTATGGGAATGTGCTTATGTAGGTACAATATTTGTTTGTTCCTTGGTTAAGCTTAAAAATGTGAGATATTTGACACAGCTGGGATAATACTTGGGTTTTTTTTTCACAATTAAAAATATTTAGTTTCTTTAGCTCTGATCATGTCAGGTGAAGTAGGACCAGGCTAAGTTTCGTTGACTAATCAGGGAGCTTGTGCTTTTAGAAATGCAAGTCTCTAAATAATACTTTTTAATAACTTTATAAACTGCTTCTTATACTTTCGTTTTTAAGTTTAAACCCTTGATAATAAGTAAGCGTTTGGGCTTAACTGTTAAATCCACGCTACACGTAATTGCTTAAAGTCGAGGATTTGTGCTTAAGATGAAGTGTGCTTTGTGCAGGCTTAAGTTCGGTTCAATGTTATGGTTCCTAATTTGGACTGTTTAAATTCAGGTTCCTAGAATTTTGGAATTTTGGTAAGACGTTTCAAAGACAACCGAAGAAAACTAGTTTTTATTTCCCGCACTCGCACCTGAACCGAAGCTAATATTAACTATGAGAGTTTGTAGTAAATTAAAATGGTCCTTATTCAAATATTATTATGAATACAATCAAAGTAAATTAATGTCCTCCTAAAGAATTTTAAAGTAAAAACTAGAACAGAATCAAAGTGCATCTTGCGTTCATTCAGAATTTAAAAATGTTTCAATTCGAACTTACTTACTGTTAAGATATACACACAAATATTAAGATATTTAAAAAAAAGCATACAAAATTAATTTCAATATCAAACGAGAAAGCTAAGCTAACTTCGTCTGTGCCGAAGTTCTTACATATCCGCAAGTGCTCGCTGATTTCAAAAATAATCTTTTTCCAACAACGACCCATTTTCCGACCGATTGTTCCTATGGGAGCTATATGATATATTCATCCGATTTGGACAAAAAAATTCAGAATAAGGAAAAAACCATATTATACAAACAAATACAAAATTTCGAATGCTACCATTAAAAACAAAAAAAATTCAAACTAAGACTGTTTTTCAGACCTGTCTTTATAGTTGTCCGATTTTCATCAAACTTTGCAGAATTATACAAAAGCATAGAATACATATAAATACAAAGTTTGGAGACATTTCCGTTGAAAGGAAACAATTTTTACTCACTAAAAGTAGGTTTCCGACCGATTATTCCATGGGAGCTATGAGATATAGTCATCCGATCCGGTCGGTTCCGACATATTAGTAGCGTGCAAAATTTCAGCTCGATAACTTTAAAAATGAGAGAATAGTTTGCCTAAAAACAGACAGACAGAGAGACAGACGCACGGACAAAGCTCAATCGTCACCCTGATCAAGAATATATATATTTTATTGGGTCGGAAATTAATATTTCTATTAAAGTACCCTTAGCAAGGGTATAAAAACAATGGTGATTACTTCTGACTACCGAAAAAATTATGAAAACTAATCAAAACTAATTTTAAATATTATATTGTCATTGAATAAAGTTAGAAGGGTTTTGTCTTAGCAATATGGGATTTTTCCCATACTTGTCAGGCAACCTATAATATTGTGTTTGATCTCAGCACCAAACAGAACACAAAAAGATTATTTTCAACATTTTCAATCAGGAAAACTCTGGGTATTTGTAATCTCCTAAATGTCTAATTTATCGAGCAGTTGTACGTAGTACCTTAACCTAATACGACTTTAAAGAATCACTTTTAACAGTTTTTTTAAGACCTTCCAATTCATTTACAATGTATTGGCCAAATAAAAATAGTTTTACAGTGCTGAATCGGAGCTGTATCACTTCAAAATCATCTACTACGACTTTATAAACTACATTTAGAATTTCTTAAGCTATGAACTGGTTACACATTGTAAATAGAAGCTGTGGGAATCTTTCCATTCAAATGTTCAAGCCGTGGTAGAAGTCTCATCAATAATATTTGCAATGAAAGAGGTCCATTCGGATATTGCTTAACCGCTTCCTTCTCACCAAAAAATGTCTAATTTCGTACGTCTCAATTACTACGTAGTTCAAAGCGCTGTACAAGTGGCTTATCATCCCAGTCCTGCAATACGACGCGTAATCATGGACCTTAACAGCAGCAGATGCAATTTACTTGTTCACGGGAAAAATCCTTCGGAGGATTTTTGGACCTCTAAAAGTTGACGACGAATTTCGTGTCTGAATGAACCGCGAACTGTATGAGCTCTATGGGGACACGGATCTACTCAAGCGCATAACACAATAGCGACAGCGCTGTATTGGGCATGTTAGTCGTATGGATGGAGAAGCTCTAGCCAAAAAAGTGTTCAAACCGAGGGCGAACGAGTTGAAACGGATAGACTAGGTGCTGGAAGATATTAATGCGCTGAATGTGACCAAGTGGTGCTAGCTCGCACAAGGCAGGGACTGATGATAGTTCGCAAAAGGCAGAGACAGGTGCCAGCAGCTCGCAAAAGCTAAAGGTCTATTAAAATATGATTAGCAAATTTGCTACGAGTCGAATGTAGAAAAAAAATATATATATTTAATCCAAAATTTTGCCTAAAAATATGTCAAATTTTTTTAAATTGAAGTTCAGGATCTTGTTACCTACAAAGACTGCCAAACGATGCAAAACTGTCCAGTCTTAAGTACAAATTTGGACAAACAGATTTCTAAACTGAGCAAGTGAAATTCCACATTTGCATTGGTCGAGCAACAACAACAACAACGAATACCTCCGTCCACTTGGAGCAGAGCAGGAAACTTGAGCAATGCGCGCACACTTGAGATACAAATCTGCACCAGACATTCGCCTGCTGGCGCTGCTACTATTTTGGGCAAACAAACACACAACAAAATCATAAAGTTCAATTGAGTCAACCACTTGAAAAAAAAACCCAAAAAATAAAGGTGAAACAAGTGCAGACCGAAATAGACAGAGGCGATGTCGTCACACTTGGCTTGGCAGTGCTGATTGTCCGCAGAGGCGACAAAAGGTTGGTTGAGTCTGACACCCCAAAAATGAAAACCAGGTCAAAGCTTACAACTACGTGTACTCATAATATGCAGTGGGTCAACTAATCAATGTCCATATCAAAACCCGTAATGGTTGTTGTTGCTGTCAAGGCGGAATTTAGCTTGGCCAAAAAACAATTTTCAAATTTGAATTTGCTCAAGTGCATTAAGTGGTGAATTGCTTCCGGTAACTCGTTCAGTCTATGGTGACTCTTAATTGGTGCAGGCGCTCCAATGGACAATGGGCAAAAGTTTCAATTTTTGGTTTGGAAAACTAAAGTATATAACCAAACTTAAAGGAGAACTGAGGAATAAATTGCCTAGCTTGAGACTTTGTATTAGTTAGTCTTTAGCTTTTGTTCAAAGTAAGCCTTAGGTAGCACACCGACATCGGTCTGCTTGCCGCAACGCGCGGAATGCATATGACTCTCTGTCAAGCGGTGGCTTATTTTGCAGTTTTCATCAAGATGTCGCCCATTGTGCAATGGCCAAAACACTTGAAGCCGAATGCTGAAGCCAAACTCGTGGCTCGTCACAAACTTTGCGCCTGCGTCGTCTGCGCATGAGCATTTCGTAAGCTGCTTCAGTTTTTCTTTCTGCTTCATTTTTGGGCAGCCTAACACACAGCTAATGTTATAAATTAACGCAACAACAACAGCAGCAAACAAAAATTGTACGAAAAAAAAAATTGTACCACAACATGAGTTTTATATAAGTCAAGCGTGGCAGCCTACGCTCAAGTGTGCGTCAGGTCCATGTCCACATTCACATTCACGTCCAAGTTGACTTCCAGGTCGCCTCACACACACAGTTGGCCAAATTTTTCCGCATCTGCCGTTTGCTTTTCTTGTTTTTGGTTTTTTGAATAAAGCAAAATATTTGTTTGAAATGTTTTTCTCAATCAAATTTCGACAATTTTCTCATGTCAATGACTTTGCATAAATTTAGCACAAATTGACTGAAGAGTTGCTTAATTAGCTAATGGCAACATTACAAATTGGATGAAAAGCACTAACAAAAAATTAATTATACGCTTGTCAAATGTTGATAGGGAATTTATCAGACTTTCAAAGTAAAACTCAGAATAGGTGAAGGGAAAAGAACTTTCATGGCAAATAATGGGAAGGGAAATGAATACAAATACAGGGTGGTGCATAAGTAGTTACCCTCAATGCTAGCACTTTAAGACAACTCTCTGTTTTTATACCCTGTTCCCATTGAAAATGGGAAAAGGGGGATCATGATGTTGTGCGAATGTATGTAACAGGGAGAAGGAAACATTTCCGACCCCATAAAGTATTTATATTCTTGATCATCGAGAACAGCCGATATAGCCATATAACCATGGCGTCGATCAGAGATAGAGCCACAAATTTTTGCATGAAGGTAGATGTAAGCCGTACGCAGATCAAGTTTGAGTCAGATTTGGAAACAAATCAACAGGGTATTTTGTAGTCGGGAAGCTCGACTGCAGCGCCCTTACTTGTTGCTATTACAAAAGGGTGCCTTTTATGCATTATCTAATCTTTAGTCTTACCCTCTCTATTTTTCTTTTTTGATGGGCTCATGTCAAAACAATTCCCCAAAAATGATCAAAAACTTCTGTCAGAAGTGATGAAAAGTGCTAGAAATATATTCTTTAAGTTACTTGGTTGAGAGCAATGTTTAACTTGGTTTGTAAAAGGAAACTGATAAAGTAAGCGGTGATTTGGGAACTATGAAACAAGTTTAAACACACACAATCAAAAAAAAAAAAATATTTAAAAACCTGAACAAATATATAAATAAAATAAATTGGAAAATTTGAGGAAGGACAAAATTTTCCTTTTATGGTTTTTGACCAATAAAAATGACTTTATTGCTAGCCGGCACATGTCTCATTTCCGCAAAATGATAGACCTGCCAAGCCTCAATCTGCGCAGGCACCACAGCCAATTATATTGGTGGCTCCTGAGGCTGTTTTTCCGCCTACGCTAACAGTGAAATGTAGCTGAGGTAGCTTAATTTGCTCCCCCGCAATTTGGGGGAAAAAAATACTTTCCACAATTTTTTAGATTGATCGAGGACTTATCAAGTAATCAGCATTATTGATTGATCCTCCAAGTTCGAAAAAGTTTTTTGGAAGTCCTTCACACAGTTCGTATAATGTCCAACTTAAAATTGATAAATTCGATCAAATCATTGGCAGTATATTTTCTTTATTTCTACGGATTCGTTTAAACTCACCAAAATTAGAGGGGACAAGTTTTAGATCTAGAGTTGTAGTAGACTTTTTTAATTATCCTTTCCTCTTTAACCGTAGAGTAATGCTTGGGGAAATCTTGGAACATATATTAAATATTAAATATGGGAGAATCCCGAGTCTCTTGCTCTTGTCTGCCTCTAGTTTCTAAGATCAAGGAGTTCATAAGGCAGGACAGACAGACATGGCTTTTCCTACTGGCCTGCTGATGGAGATCAAGAATATGTGTATATAGGACAGATTTGACAGATTAAGAAAGGAAATACATTGCACGATGTCTTAAACCACTGAAAATAGTAAAACACTATCATTTTTATGGCCACAACATTCAGAACAAGTAAGGGCGCTGCAGTCGAGTGCCCCGACTACAAAATACCATGTTCATTTGTTTTCAATTATTTGTTTTTGAATTTGAATGTAACCGGTTTTTGTAACTGCTATTAAAGGGTCATCCAGAAAGTAGGCAAGATTATTTTGTAATTTTAGATGTTTTAGCCCTTACTAACGACAAGCTCAAATGTTTCGCTTATAACTCTGTTTTTTTTAGTCCGATATGATTGTACATTTCAAAATCTACCTATTGGGCCTTGCTTGATCGAAAGGTTTTTTGAGATTTGAATCTGATACATTTTTGGGAATAAAATTGGGAAATCTGAAACAAACTTGATCTGCGTACGACATACACCTACCCCTTCATGAAAAAATTACTGGCTTTATCTGTATTAGTCTCAGAGGACAAAGCGATCATGCACACAGACGGACGGACAGTCGGACATGAATATATCGACTCGGTTATTCATGCTGATCAGGAATATATATACTTTATGGGGTTGGAGATGCTTCCTTCTGGCTGTTAAAAAGTTTTGCAATAACTAAATATACTCTGTGTACTGTTTTTCAGAAAGACGACTTTTAGGAACCAACAAAATGGAAATATGGATACCATGAAAAATATGTACGGAACATTTATTATAAGAGTGTCTGGGTGTCGTCATTATCATCTCCCTCTACGCTACTCAATCCCTTTCGTCTATATTTCTAATACATAGAAAATAATTTGTGCTTTCAAAAATCAAGAAAATTATTTACTTAAGGTAGGTGTTTAGGAAAACATTTAAATCATGCGTTATATGTTATTAACATCCAATGAAATTTTCAAGCAAAAATAATATATATATTTGAGATATTTTGAGTTTTGTACAGGTAAGTCGGACGCAAAATCACAAAATCACAAATATTGTCGAAACTTTAAGTGCGATTATCTAGGAACCACTTTTTTCAACCTGGTGGCACGGATTGCGAGGCCATTTGTTGACCGATTTTCTTATACTTTTTTTTAATTGCTCGTAATACCCGCCGTTTTGGGCCGTTTTTCCTAAACACCTACCTTAAATTACAAAAGGATATATTTTCTGGCTTTAAGGAAAGGTTCTCTTAATTTTAAAAAGTATTTCTGATATTTGAAAAATTTTCTTGAATTATCGACCCCATTTTCCTCCTGTCTCTTCTACTAAGCTTCTGTGTTTTGTTCTAAGCGAGGTGGACTGCTCTTCTGAATGGACTTGGTGTTGCATAGCACACTTGACTGTATAAAATTCTCACGCGCAGAATGTTTTCAGTACACGAAACACTTTTTTCGAGACGTCCCGCTACCGGTACTGAAACCCAAATTTCTTTAGTAATTTATCGCTGATTTAAGGTATCGATCAGAGCTCGATGCTCACAGATAAGACAACCAGAGTTGCAATTCCTAGATATTACATTAATAATACCCCATTCGTTCTAGCCGCTCTAGCCTATAAAATGGTTTAGAATTCATAGTCGAAACTAGCCCAAACATTCAAGGCAATGCAACAGTTGGTACATTATTTATCTTAACATTCATCTGTTTATATTAAATTCACTTTACCATGCTTCCATGTCACATATCCTTGTTGTTTACTCAAAAACCACCCAAACAATATCAATATGTTGTAAGGGCACATCTTGCTTTCAACGAATCCCACACATTTCCGTTGAGCGTCTATTTGGAAATCATTATTACACAACCCCATCAAACCTTTCAATTCAACTTAATGAAACAGAATTTGTTTTAATGATCGGCAAACACTTGAAATTACAAATACAATTTGGCAGCCGCAGCGGCAACCTGCAATTCTTTATGGCCAAGTCAACGACTTGTGTACGTAGTGCGAGTATGTAGGCGTCTTGGCCTATTCTGCGGCTGTGAAAACAAAGCAAACTTTAAACTAATAACACAGAAATGTAAAATCACGCAAAGCAATCATAAATTATAAACACTAGAGCCGAACGAAAGATACACGAGACCTAGGCCGGGCTTCGACTAGAGACTACATACAGACTCCCAGGTCCATGTGGATGCGGTTGTTGTCAGTCAGACGGTCGGTCGGTTGGGTTGTAATTATGATGAGTGCCACTCGCGCTGCCAAAGATACACATGCCAGATTTGGATTTGGTAGGCTGAGAGTGTGAGAACCGTTAAAGTATGGCAAAGCGACTCCACTGACTGACTGACTGCCACAAAATAGTTTTAGATGATGTGACAGAAAAAGCAACTGACAATAAGTAGCACAAAGTGCGCAGAGACCCAAAGACATTTAAACAGAAGCCACCTCATCTTGGGGATGCCACAAGTGCCACTGCCAGTGCTCGCCATAATCTTCATAATTGCTAAGCATCTTGACACTTTACTGTAACTGATTGTAACTTTCAGAACCCAGCCGGGCTTCAGAGGGGCTTCCAAGGCTAACCTTCACATTGGGTTTGTGGCGTCTTCTTTGTTTTCTCTTGAGCTGCCAGGGAACGGTTGTGCGAGGTGAGATTTGAGTTGGTAATCTAACGGTATTTTGTTCATTCGTTTTGGGAAAGGTTCTGTGACTTCAAACAAACAGTTGGCTTTGGACGAAATGAAGTGAAGTACATAAAATGACTTTCTTTGTTAATTAAGTGGGAATGTGAAATTTTTGAGGGTCTTTTTTGATGTTTTTAAAGAACTTTAAAGAACGACGTTTTTAACCAGTGATGCATTTGATTAGAAGAGACAGATAAGTCATTTAAATTGATTAATTAAAATTGATGAAATATGCAAAAGAATTAATCCGTGGTTTTATCTTGATAAAATAACCATAAGCGATGGCCGCGAGACGAAATTCCTGGTTAATTCCGCGGAATTAATTTTCCATTTTGGAATCCAAATATCTTCGGTAGAGGCCACTGGACTATTTTGTGATTTTAACATAGTAGTTTTGTTTTTTGTTTTGTTTGTGAATTTATAAAAACTAAGAGCCAGGTGTTTTTTCATGTTCCTATTTTAGCCATTCTATTTTAAGCTTAAGCGAAGCATATTCAATAAATCATCATGGACTTCTCAAAAAACGGAATAAGAAACGTTGTTATTTCAATGACTCAAAACTTATATGTTGAACTATGCAGCTGCAAAAGCAGGTCTGATACATATTCTTAGTCAAAAAAAAACTGTTTTTTCAATGAAAACATATAAAAAACAAGAAAGAAAGTCGGTCAAGCCCGAATATAACATACTCTGTACCAAGAATATTTGTCTTTTGATCATAAGACAATTTTAGTTGAGAGTTGAAATCCTAAAAGCAGACCAAGCTCGGAATTTTAAAATCCTAGAAAAAAAACTCTTATTGGTACAAAAATGTTTCGGTCTTTCTTAACAACAGATTCACCTGATATCGATAAATTCCACTTGCTGCAGCAGTGTGACAAATTAGGTATTTTTGTTATAGTTTTATTAATGGGAATTAATAAATTAACAATTTACTTGAAAATTTTTTTAATAAAATTGCTTGCTATTACCTGCACGACTTACTAAAAGAGTGCTGAAACCAAAGAAGGCACCTGCAGTGACTAGAAAGTTGCCGCTTATATCAGAACGCATCTCCTCCATAAGTTTGCTCTCTGACAACAATGCATGATTCCAGTTAACAATCCCAGTCATATTAAATCGAATCGCACTTCAAGAAGAATTATTTTATATGTTGATTTTGTCAACCTGAATTGGTGAACAAATTTGGCTTAGTTCAGATCATTAATATAATTAGGCCTATTCGTGTACTCTCTTGCATTACTTATACGTGGCTCAGCCACGTCGAATTCCCATTTCCAGGACGTGGAGGTAAAGAATTTGTTTATTCACAAACATTTTGTTGCAGAAATTTATCAAATAAGCGAGCCAGCTGTTTGTCTATCGATAAAAATATCGATAATTCCATCAGGACTGATCTAGCTTGTTTGCTTTTTGCGTCACTCAAATTCGGCATATCTGATATTCAGAATATGGGTATAAGTAATAATATTATTATTGAGACTTACTCATTTGTTTTTAAATTTTGTTTAGAGCTTTTCGTTTAATTACAGGATTGATTGCCAGCTAATAATTAAAACATTAATGTGGAAAGTGTCTCAGAAATCTCTAGTTGTTTTGTAATGAAACTGATAAATATTTGAATATGACACTTTTACCTACTCAAAAATTTAACATTTTCAAATGAAAAGTCGATTCTGATCACTGTTTACCCTATTATTTAGTAATTGTCTAGGCACACACTAATTATTCCTTTTGGAAAGACCATTGCCTTGTCTTATCTCATGTCTCTGCTATGTAATAGAGGATCCAAGCTTCGTTAATGCTGACGAGTGGTGTCAAAAAAAGTTGGGATTTCATCTAAGATGTCTTTCAAGGGCTTTTGGCTTTTTCCGTCTTTCGGGTGTCCCCAGCTCTACGCAAAACTCAGTTGTCAAAGATATGGAGATTTAGTCTTTGCTTTTATGTTGTCGACGGCTTTTCCTTCCAAAAATAGAAGGATGCGATAATGCGCGTTTTCTATTTTGATGAAGAATGGCGATTAATAAGCATCTTTTACTTGAAACACAGGCCAAAATCTTTGGATATCTGAATATCCTAACCAAACTTTGAGCGCCATTTGAGCTTTTGAAATAAATTTCATGGAAAAATAATGTTCACGCTAACCACTTAAGTGATTGTTTAATCGATTCAGCCATGTCTTGCTTGAGTCTGATTTTAAATTTTAATCAAACCGTTTTGGAAATTGCTTCCGAATATCAACCAGCACTTCTTTCTGTATTAGCTGGCAGGAGAAAGGATTGGTTGTCAAAGTTCAAGTTCGTTGATCATGATCATCATCATCATCATCATCATCATCATCATCATCATCAACAACGTCATAACCAAACACTCCTTTACTCTCTGTCAACTTTTACTTTTGAATGACTATAATCCACATAACGGAAAACGGGACCAGATCAGGGGCGCTGTCTATTGGGGCATACATAAAAACAAATATAGGCAAATTTACAAGAAAACCAAATTACACTTTTAATTTTTGCAGCTAAAAGTCTTAATTTACATGCACTCCAACATAGTCGTCGCCAGCCGTGCCTTCCCTCCCCCTTCTCTTGATAACCCACAAGTTTGCTTTTCAGTTTCGTTTCCTTCGAAAAAAGCTGCGCATGCGCAATAGCTGCAATATGGAGCGGATAGAGGGGGGACAGCTGGTTGGGGGGCGGGCTAATAGACATTTGCAAATGTTTATTAAAAACGAAACGAAAAACTATGTCGTAACGTTGATGGCGATGACGGCGACGGCAGCTTAACTCCAGCTACAGCTTCAGTCTCTCGTTTTCCAGCATCATTTTCTGGGAATTTAAATGCCTTAAGCCAAAATGCAATCGCTGTTTTTATTTGCTTAGATATTTGCATATCTGACGCTTTACATGGAAATGGAATGACTGACTGACTTGGCCTATTCTTAGGGATCGGCTCATGATATTTTTGGACTGTGACCATCTTGTGCGGAAATGTGCCCATTTTGCCTTGGATTTGCCACAGCAGAGGAGCTAAACAAACATCCGATCTTTGCCCTTAAAGAAACACACAAAAGAGAAGAGAGATGGCAACTCCAATCATTGACAGCTGGTCAACGGCATTTGGTTTCCATGTTTATTGATTGCTATTTGTGTTTATTTATATTTATTTAGTTTTGTTTTGAGAGCATGATTAATGAAAGAGAAGCTAGAAATAATTGCTATTGATATATTTACGCACTCATCTGGTTGATTGTTGTTTTGGTAACCATTTAACCTATCAATGGGGGCGCTCAAGGCTTTCCGCACAGTTGTGCCCAGACATTTAAGTTTTAGGAAGCAAAGATTAATTTCTAATAAAAAAAAAACAGTTCTAAGTTTTTTCTTAGCATTTTGTTCCATCTTTCCTATTAATCGAAGAAGCTTATGTACTTTGTTGTGTTTTAGCTAGTTGCTTGAAACATTCTATTTCAGATACATTTAAGGTCCTGCACTTGTATCTCCCAAAAATGTTTCTACAAAAGGTAGCGAACTGAATCTTGTTCAATAAGTGAAGCGCTTGAATGGATCAATGATTTTCCTACTGTACCTATCTTTCACCTAGCGAACCACGTGGAAAAAAAGCTGTCCCAAAGCTTTTAAAAAATTAGAGGAGCATATGAATATCACTGCCAAGATTTAAGCTGCAAACAACATGAAACCACAAGTCGAATAACTTTAAGTCCATAGTAAACTATTCACGCTGGTTAAGTACTTAGGCTTGCATGCCCTTCCAGAAGCTTCAACTCATCGATTCAGAGAAGAGCGCACAGCACCTCATTATCCAGCTCTTAGCAGTTTTGGCTTGGAATCTCTTAAAGGATTTGTCTCTGAAATAGATGTTGACGCTCAATTCAAATACTTTTTACTCTACTTCATCACTCTAAGATTATAGCATAAAGTGGTTGGATTATATTGCTCTAAGGTCATCATTGGTCCAAGTGAAAAAATCTACTTGAAAAGTGGATTTTCTACCCATTTTGACTGATATTTTCTATTTTTGTAGCTTTTCAAAATGCCGGGCTTAGGTCCCCATTGGAGTGAAGGGGAGCAAAGTCCTCCATCTGAAAAACTTAAAACTAAAATTCACGACTTGAAGAACCTACACCGGCATCAAGCCGGCTTCTTAGCGCATACTACTATCAAGCCCATGAGCGACCTTGTCGTAAAATATATTTCTAGATTTAGGGCCGATTTCACATCTTCTACATAGCTGCTATGTGTTAGATAAACTCAGATTTTGCTCTGTTATGTGCAGGTTTATGTGACAGAAAGCTATTTGTAGTAGATTAGAAAACGGCCCTAAATTAGTTACGGAATCGGGAACTGAAAAAATGCGATTTTAAGTGAATCGATTTGATGACTCTTAAGTAAAGTTTTAAGATAATAACAAAAATGCATTGCCCATTGTTTTTAGTTAATGCAAAGGTGCCTGACCTAAAAAGACACTTCTGGAGTATGTCAATAGCTGTTTTTAAAAGTTAAATAATAATTTTAAATCACAAGCAATTACCAGATGGTTCGCAGCCAATTAATGCTAGAAATGCCAAATGGGGGGGTTTTAACAAATTTTTTTTATTCGCTTCTTTTTAAATACAGTATTTCTTCAATTTGCATTTAAAATCACGAGTTCAGTACTGAAATCATGCCTAAAATTATCTAAGGTCATGACGTAATAAAACATGTCAGTGTTCAATCCATGGCTGAAACTCTAAAAAGGATGTCATGAATTCAGGACCAGCCCTTCCATTTTGGGGCTGATTCAGCTATGATTCAGGTCTGAGCCTAACTTAATGGATATGATAAATAGACTAATTAAGATGTATGCATGTACGTATTCTTTTCCAGCCGTCATTCTCACTTTTCAAAGGGCATTCTTCTAGGAACTTATAGACGAATCCTGGAAATCCGACATAATAAACATTGGACATTCTTGTAAGTATTTAAAAGATTTTTGAATGGATCATAAGAATTACATTTCAAAAGTGTTCGAAATTCACATTACTACAGAAATCATAATATTTCATAATGTGCCTTTGTGAACCACTGAACCGATCCTAAACCGCGGTTCAGTTAGCTCCAAAAACCATGTAATGAACCGAACCGGCGGTTCAGAAACTGTGTGAACCACTGAACCGAACCAGTACTTATTTTCGAGTGGTTTGCATCCCTGCTATATATACAAACTCATTTTGACCCCAAAATAAGCTTCTAACAAAAACTCTATGCGGCTGTTTGGAGAATCATAATAATATGGGCATTTCCACAGAAAGGTCCAACTGGACAAAGAAACTGAAAGCTCTTAAAAACACTAAGCTGTATCAGATATTCGTGGGAAATCAATCTTACGTACCTTAAACTTTGAATATACCTCTTTTCGAGATTTTCGAAATAAAAAAATTAATGCAGAAGAAGCTTTAATAAACTAAGTGATCGGAATTAATTGAAAGTTTTTGCATTACAAAAAAATTCACATCAATACTATGTTTGAAAAGACCGTAAGAAAGTGCTTAAAATTAAATTTTGAAAAAAGTATACATATTTTGTGCTAAAATCAAAACCATTTCAAAGAATCATCCATGCACAACATTCCAAAAATTACTCACACTTAAACATCGCCTCATAATGCGGCAATATGGGCGTTTAAAGTGTCGCCCGAAAAATCCCACTTCTGTATGTATCCCGTCCGAATACCTTGGTCTTTTCCAATTATTTTCAAAGCAAACATTTCCCCATTATCGCCATTAGCACTAAATATTAAGAGATGTAAGTTAAGCCAATTGTCAAAATAAAAATCAGTTTAATTTTGAATTTTGTTTTAAATATTAAAGCGTTCGACATCATGGAAATACCCATATGTAAGTTTTGATCGGCTCAAGCTTCATAAAAACAACACCCACAAAACCCCTGTATGTCAGCAGCTGCCTTCGCATGTCGGGAGTGCTACAACTCTTTAGGAACTCCAATTTTTTTTCCAGACAGATTAACAATTGAAACCGTATTTTGGTGAGAAAATGACAATTAAAAATCTATAAAGTTTGACGGAGTCTATTTACTGTGGGAATTGTGTTTTTTTATATAAGTTTCTTCGTATTTGGGTTGCAGGGTTTTCTCAAATTTCCATGATCGTTAAAGGCAGTTGTATCTACTTAGCATTGGCCCACTTCTTTCCTAAAGTTTTCTCCATACGTTTCAAATCACTGCACCTTCTTCAAGAAATGCAATTCATTTCGGTCATTGGCATTCAGGCAAACACAACAAAAACACACTGACATTTCATTAATTCATTTCATTTCATTTTTGGGGTAATTGATGTGCCCATTTTGTTTGCCTAAACTTTGAAAACTCTACGAATCTGCTTGACTGTATAATTGTGGTTGGTTTTTCACTTGGCCATTAAAAAAAAAAGAAGCAGAAACTACAGCAAAAGAAACGAGAAAATGCTTTGGATTCAATCATAAATTTGTGTGTCCCGATAACAATGCTGTAATTTGGCGAGCAGTTTTGTTTATCTATGGAAACTCAAATGTCGACCCGGCCCCTTTAATTGAAGTGCCTTTTGTGGCTTTCATTGCACTTTTACTACGTACATAGCACGTTTACATATAGATGTCGATGTTGATGGGTGATTTACATACGAATTCGTGCAAATAATTAAAGGCGTATGGTGGAACGGGGGGGCAGAGATGCACATAAATCCCAGCGGTGTGTGGATCTGGGCAATGGCTGTAATTACAAACTCCGCCACAAACGCATTTGTTGTTGGTGTGGCGGCTGCTGCATTTTGCCGTTGCTGCTGGAGGATGTGGCACAACAATAAGGCATAATCCAATTTGCAAAGCAAATGCCTGAATGAGAGAGGCAGAGACTGGCAACAGTCGCAGTTTTCTATTTATTTATTGCAATTTGCCATTTTCCATTTCATTTTTGTTGTTATTTTTGTTTTATTTATCATTGTTGCTGCTGTCGCTGTCTGTGGAAATGGAAGGAAGCCGCTAATGTGCATTTTGAAATATGAATGAATGAATTTAAATCTGACTCTCCTTTCCCATAGCTCGTAAATATATTATTATGCCAATAATACAATTTATCATGTGGACACGAGTGTGTGCGAGCGTCTGGTCCGACGTTTCCTACTGCAAAATGCAAATTGTAAATTGCATCTTACAGAGCGCATTATAAAATAAATTCAATCAAAGCGAAAGCAATTGGCGGACAAATGCAATGCGGTCACCCTGCTCACCATGGCTGCAGTTGCTCCTACTTTGTGCTGTTGCAACTTTAATTTAATTGCATAACAGTTTGCCGTTGTCAAGAATTGCTTGGCATTTCCGCACTCGCTCACTCACCCAGCGCAAGTGTTGCCAGTGGTCGGTCAGAGGTTGTCGAGAAGAAAACGGTGCATTGAGCGTACTTCTTTTTGGGGTCAACTTAAGAATTTCACACTGCAGCAATTGGAATTGAATGGCTTAACAAGGGGCCATTAGTGTGAATTGCAACTTGAAATATATATGCCAAGTTGGGATAATTTTAGCTTAGTATAGTGCCTAAAGCAGCGATGGGCACTCCAATGGCATGAGAGCTTTCTCGTGCTTCGTCGATTTCTCTCCCACTCTCCCGCATGGGACGTGAGGCGTTTGTTCTACTTAGTTAGCTCTGGTGTGAAATGTTCGAATAAAACTTGTTTTAATAAATTACTAATGAGAACTATAATAAATGTTGAGTTTTGATTGACATATCAAGGTCTGGTATAGCATAGCATGGTAAATTGGAAGTTCATTCAGTAAACAAATTGCCTAAGCTCGCTTAAAATTATGGGCAAAAATGGTTTAAAATATGTATAGTATCTTTAAGATTTGAACCTATGTTTTTTTAGCGACACAAATTTTACATGACTCTTTCCCAAACTAGGCGGATTCCAATATGATCAAATGTTTCTAAAGGTAAATAGATCATTTAAAATTAAATGTTTGCTGGCAAAGTTAAAGTATATTAATGCTTTCTTACGAAATATCTTTCTGTTATAGAGGGTCTTTAAGGAATCAGTTCTTAAGGGGGTTTTCTAGTACAGACTGTTTTAGTACTTCTTTATTATTTTAGAAATGTACTTATGCTTCTTAAGTACACATCCAGAAAATATCGTGTCACTCCGGCAGCTTTTTTTCAATGTTACACGCACATTTGGAAAGGATTTTCAGTTAATTTTATAGTACTGTTGAAACTTTAAACACGATTTTCTCAAAATTACTTTAACATTCACTTTAAAAATGATGTCTCATGGTTCAATAAACGGATTAACTTGAAATTGTGTGTATTTCTATCTAATACTTCCCTCTAAGTATATATATTCTTGATCAGCATCAACAGCCGAGTCGATATAGCCATATCTGTCTGTCTTTCCGTATGAATGTACAGGTCTCAGAGATGGTAAGAGTTTGATGGGTATGGGACAAAAACTTCTTATACTTGCAGGCAGATCGAGTTTATGTTCAATTTTGGCCACGCCTCCTTCTGCCCCAGCAATTTGGAAAAAACGTCATATGTCCTACAGTTTGAAAAATAGATGGCTTGTATCTTCGAGAAATATTAAGGTATCAGGATTATTAATCGATCCGCTAAATGGAATGGTAAAGATCGGATAATTATTTGTCGAGTTATGATCAAAAGACTGTAAGCTGCTGCAGGGCAGTAGCAGTGCTGCTTTCGACTGCTACTGCAGCATCTAAATTTATGTTGAGCGTATAATTTCGTTGGTATAGAGTATGTTATAGTTGGTCTTGATTTTGAGAAAAATCCCAAAATGGGCTCTGCTAGACTAGAATACCCCCCTTTAGTAGAGTACATACATGCCAGAGAAAAGATGAGTGCACAGAAGGAAAAATCCGAGAGCAACAGCGTTAACGTGAAAGTTTATCTCACTTCAAGAAAAAATGTTAGAGAACCCAAAAACATGTTGAATTTAGTTGAAGTATTTTGGGTATGAGAAAATTTTCCCACCTGCCTTGGTTCATTTTAGAAGGAAAGATTAATATTGGTTGGATTTATTCTCAGACCTTCTGCACTCAACGACGGCGACGTGTTAGCTCACTGCACCATTGCACACATTTTTAAACGCACTTCTAAATGTCAACTTATACTTTTCTGTGCCGTGGTTGAGTTGAGCTGAATGTGGCTCACTTTAAGTACATTTGTGCTCAAAGATCATCTTGTACTTATTTCTGAATTCGGATTTTGCCTCTGTGGACTTATGTTATGTAAAGTTTTTCAAATTCTGTCCAAAATTTGTCCATTATTTGCAAACAACTTATTTTTCGGCGGGCTATAAGAACCATGTCTGTAATGTCTGTATTTACAGACTCTGTAAACATCGATTAAAAAAATGTAACGTTCAAACAAGGCATTTCGATATACCGATACACACACAGCACAGGGGGAACACCCTTACTGATTTCTCCACATACTTTCCACACGTTCTGTGAAAATTACTTTATAACTTCGTTTGGGACGTTGCAGACAAATTGAAGCATGCCCCAAAAAACGAAGAAGACTTTGAGTCAGCATATCATTTAATCAAAAGCTCGTTAGTCTGTGCACACACAGTTTGAGCTTGAATTTTTAATGACTTAATCAGTTTCCTTTTTGGTTTTTTTTTATATTGAGGGGGGCAAACGAAAATTGCATAGAAAAACGTTACAAAAGAAGCGCATGTTAAGGTTTACCCGAAAGTTTGGTATGTGGCCGCACAAATTGATTTGATATGAGCGCATGTGGAGACGGATAATTGGTTTTTTTTAAGCGGGCCAGCGGCGGGTAAATCAGAAGGAAAGAGTTCAGAGCAGTAAAATTCGATAACAAATATTAATTAAAGCCAGCCTATGGGGCCTCATTGTTTCATTTAGAGAGTTCTAACAGCAACTTTTTCACAACTTTCGCTGCTTAGATGGTATTTTTTATGGCCACTGTCAACAACAGTAGATGATGCGAGCCAACATCAGTCAGTTCTTTTCCATATGACTAATCGGGCATCTCTCTGGGGAGCAAGTTTCTCAAGCTTTGTGAGCGAGTATTTGCATTCGTATTGAATTTTGAAAAGTATCTTGGTGCGATCATTTAAATGCCAAACAATGTGAGTCACGATAATCAGCGTTCACCGCTCAGTAAACACGTACAACTACATATAAATATATATGGGTACTTACATACAAGCAGGCATATACGCAGTTAAAATAATAACGCTTGGGTTAAAAACCAGTTTTTTCTGCTTGTTTTGTGAAATATTTACGAAAAATAAAACTTAAGTAAGTGTGCAAGATATTGTTGTTGCTGCAACTGCAATCAAGCGCAATGCTCACACATGCAACATGCCACATCACAGAAATGGTGTCAGCCATAATTTAAAATAAAAACAAAAAGAAATATAAACCGCATCTAACTCTGAAGAGAACTCAACACAACTCAAACAGCAAACACAATGGGGCCCCCCCAAAAAATACAAATGCGAGAGTGCGAGTATCTTAAGGCATGTAAAGCATGTCACAACCAAAAGCCCAGTGAAACTCGGTGAAATAATTGCAGAAATGTGCATAAATAAGTTGTACACATGTTGGGAATTCGCTACGTACCTGAAGCACCGTTACCTGCTTCCACATAAGCAATTTTATCTTTCATATCTAACGGATACCGTATCTTATCGCTTTGAGCTACACCCTTTGCAATTACTGTTTATTGATTTTCATTCCCTTTTCCTTCACTCAAAACAAACAATTTTATGAGCAGCATTGAGAAGAGAATGTGGTCGGGGTTGACATCATGGCCCGCAACTAATTAATGGCAAATGACGACGCCGATGACAAAGGAAGATTAGTCAGCGGTCTGGACACGCGTTTGACAGGTCAACAGGAAGAAGGGGAGGATATGGGTTTTCCACTACATTTATCTGTCAACATGACTTTTCCTGGTTTTCGGAGAATTAATTTTATGTTGCTGACAGGATGCTTGCTGCTGTTAAATGCATGCACTTCAATTTGGGGTGAAATATATTTCGACCTTTTAGATTTCGAGATTGAAGGGCTCTAGGGCTGTCAGTTTAAATCGGACAACTGTTAGGCGTAAACTTTCTCAGAACTCTTTTATGGTTCGCTCGATAGAGAATCTTTTGATTGTCTTCCAACAAACTTCTTCTGCTTAAGGATTTTGGCATCCACAAGTATAAGTTGCATAATCCAAAAGCAATGTCTCAGTCCCGGAATTCAAAGAATGCTTTTCAATTAATGATCAGGACTTAGCCTATTTGGTTTTTAGATGTTTTTAAACATAATACCCAATGTGCAGTGTTTTACTTGTCAAATTTAGGCTGAGTATCCGGGAACGGAAAAAGCTATCGGGAAGTACCATTACCTGTTGAAAGAGTAAAGTAGCTTAAATTGATTTTAAAAACTTCAGAAAATAATGTTGTATCGATATTACATGTATATTGAAGATATATCGTATATCGACTTGGCGATAATGTGTAAAAATATCAAACGCCCTATGGTGTACCATGAGAAAAAGGTTGGTAAATCTGGGTACGAGAACTCTATGGGCTGATGCTTTGCAAAAATAATTGTACCTAATTGTGAATAAATGTTAAGTTAATCAATTCTTTGTATTGTTTCAATTTCAATGTATGTTTTCAATTTATTTTTCCCGATCGATCCCACTTTAAATTCTTAATAAACATCCTAAAAATCCCAATAATTTATAATTTACTAATTTACTTTATGTATTACTTGTGCAAATTCTATTTAAGTCCTCATTGCCATTTCAACTATAAAAAAGGATAAACTTTTAACTAAAATATTTAATGATCAACAGTTCGATTCGTTTGATTGCAAATGACCTCATTGTGGCTGGGGGGAAAAAACGTTTATTCATTACATGTTTTTACTCTGCTGTAAAATGCAAATTTTATTTTAACGACATTTTTATTAACCATGTCTGTGGATGCCATAAAACCAAAGGAAAAATATACAATATTTTAAATTCTATGGTTTTTAAAGATATAGCCAAAAAAAATAGTATGGTTTATATAAACACATTTTTGAACTAAAAGATCAAGATTTTGATAGTTCAACCGAAGTCACCAAAAATTTCCCAACCAGGTTCCATTTTCGATAATTAAGCATTCCACTTAAAATGTTACAATGTATAATATCAATTTAGGCGAAAACTGAAACTGACTTTATCAAAAACTGGGAAGCTAGGTACCATAGATATCCTAAGGAGTAACAAGTAAGTCAAGCCCGACTTTAAAGTTGCTGTTTATTACACAAAGTGCTAAAGGGTGTAAAATGCTGCCCAACGTTGTTCCAGCCGGTGCTACGCAGCGTAAAAATTTGTTTCTATACATATCGACTATCGCTCATCCGATCTCTACCATTTTTTTGGGCAGATAGATAAATAATCCTGATTTCTAAATATGTGCCGAAGGTATGAATATTATATCTTTAAAATTATGGGAGATATGACTTGAAACTTGATCTGCCTGGTATAAAAAGTTTTTGTTTCATACATGTCTCTTACCATCTCCGAGATCTGTTTGTTCCTACGGACAAGGCTATATCGATGATGTTGATTAATAACACATGTTCTTTATAGGGTTGTATATGTTTCCCTCTGGCTGTTACATACTTTTGCACAAACATAATACACTCTGTGTACCTCTAGCACAGAGTGTACATAGTGTCAGTAAGGCCAACAAAGCATCTCCGACCCCTTAAGGTATGTATATTCTTGATCAGCAACACCAGACGAGTCGATATAGCCATGTCCGTCTGTCAGTCATAAATATTTTTAAAAATACACGTTATCCCATTTTCCGATCGATCGTTCGTAAGGGAGCTTAATGATATAGTCATCCGGATTGGCCAACAATTTTTAAAATTCTGTGAAAGCATGTGAAACAATCAAATACAAAATTGCAGGATGCTACCATTAAAAATAAAAAGTTTCTCAAACTAAGTCTGTTTATATAATTGACTGACCATATAATTGTCCGATTTTGATAAAACTCGGTAGAATTATAAAAAAAAAAAAACAGAAAATTTACGATTACAAAGCTTGGAGACGTTTCCATTTAAAAGATAAAAGTTTTTTTCACTAAGACTAGTTTTCCGACCGATTGTTCCTAAGGGAGCTATGAGATATGGTGATTCGATCAGGTCGGTTCCGACATATTAGTAGTTTGCAGCAAAAAGAAGACTCTGTGCAAAATTTCAGCTCGATAGCTTTAAAACTGAGAGATCAATCTAAAATTCAATACCCTCTAAATAACCTCAAAATCTAAATATCAATAACCTCAAATCAATAATCAATAACATCTAAAATTCAGAATTTCGTTGAAACACTCTTAAGGTCTATCATATAGAGGTCTAATGAGAGATACAAAAAAAAACCCAATTCCAAACCTCAATCATAGTTCATCCCACTTATAATATGTTTCCTAAATAAAATCTCACTCACCGTTTCACATTGCGACTGCGTTTCTCATTCTCCGCCTCCTTGACGCTATCCCAGCTATCGCCCACACCCGATGATGACATATCATCCAAGCGCTCCTCATCCTCCATGCCCGAATCCTCTAAACTGATGTGGCAGCTGGTTAAAGTCACCTGTTTGCCATTATCGCCCACCTCAATCCAATCGGAAGTTCGTATACGCTGCGAACGTTCTGTGCCATAAGGTGAGGAATCCGACGAACAGCCCGAGGGACAACGTTTCCTGGGTGATGAGGTGGTCTCTTTGATTATGTTGTTCTCCTTGAGAGATTTATTAACGGCATAGGTTAGAGTATCCTCCTCATCGCCATCCCCATCGGCATCCTCCACATTATCGGCGTCCACATCTTCGGTATCGGCATCATCTATCGAGTTGTAACGTTGACGGGCCACGAAATTATGGGGCGTGGTCAAATTTTCCAGAGAGCAGGAACGATTTCGCATTGCCGCCAGCTCGGAGATGAGCAACTCGTGGAAGGCCTGCTTCTTTTCCGGCGTATGACCAGCACTAACGGAAGTTTTGCCACCATTAATGTTAATGCAGGTGCGATTTCCAGCCGCCTGAATGGTGACCCGGTCTCGCTTCTCCTGCTCCACCACTGCCTGATGTTGTATGGCCCTCTCGTGCTTGGTAATGATGGTGGTATCCGCTGCTGCACTTTGCTTCTGCGTCTGGCTGATGATGATTTCCGAGAAGAGACGTTCGGCGGCATTTTTCAAATTATTCTTAATCTCCACGGTTTTGCCACCCAGGAAAGAGTTGGGCGAGGCACTCGATTGAAGGCTATCCAAAGTGGTTTTCGAACGTCTAAAAATGCTAGTGGCTGGCGTAGATGGTGGCTGTATGAAGGCGGGAGCCACCATCTCCTCCATATCCAAAGTGGCCACTGGCATTTGTACGATCTTGCGGGGCTTGGGTAGGGGCTGTGAGGTGAGCTGTAGGCCGGCTCTCTCGAAATCCACTTTACCCAGACTGAGGCGAGTATCCTTCAGTGGATTGGTGGTGGGGGTGCCATTAACGGTAAGTGAATTATGACGATTAACGGTGACCAAGGGACTGGCGACACTATCCCGAGGCTTGGCTGTGGGCACATCGGGTGCCTTGCGGAGCTTTAAAGGTGGCTTGGGAGCTGGTATGGGTAGGGCTGTGGTTGGGGTCTGGGTTTGCGCCTGTTTCTTTTGCAGACTTAGGGAAGGCGACTTGTAGACCAGGGTACGACCCACCGCACTTAGTTGGCTCACAAATGTGGGTTTCTTTTGGATGATTGGAGGAGGAGCTGCTGCTGCTGCTGCCAATGCCGCTGCTGTTGCTGCTGCTGCAGCCGCAGTTTTGGGTCTGGGCGGCACTGGTGGACCAGGCCGCTTAACCACAACCGTTGTGGTAACTGCTGCTGATGCTGCTGTGGCCATTCCGATTGCTGCTCGTTCTCACACGGATCACACCAAAAACCAGTATTTCTAGGTCAGCTAAACCTCTGTCTCCACTGTCGCTGTTGCTGTTGTTGCTGTTGTGTCTGTATTTTGGTATTGCGTTTATTTATTATTATTATTTAGCATAAGCGCGCAAATGGGTAAACTCGTTTTAACTTTGTTGTACACCAGGTTCTCACATGGCTGCTGCAGTGGCTCTCTGCTGATCTATTTTGAATATAGGCCACAATGTTGTACTAACGGGGCTAGTTTGGTTTTATTGGCAAATCCGTTGCGCCTCGTATTTTTTCTGTGGGATTCAAGTGAAAGGGTTGCTTAATAACTTTTAGTTGATTTTCATTTCGTTTAATGTTTATCGATTTAAACTCTTTATCGACTGTTCATGCATCAAATTCATTCAACAAAAATGTATTTATATTGTTATTATTGTTAGCAGCTGCTGCTGCGCGGTGGCTGCTGTTGCATTTCGAAGTTTTTTCCGAACTGCACATAATAATTAAGTTTCTAAACAAAAATAAACACTAAACTTCAAATGCTTTTGGCATAACTTAAAGTTTAATGAAGCGTTTAAAGTTTAAGTTAATTGGATGGGATTTAATGAGCTTCTAAGCTAGGTTTTATGACGTCGTTCAATAACCTGTTTTTTTTTTTTGGTAAACAAACAATTCAATATGAACTTGTGATGTCTAGCTAAAGATTTACAATTCACCATAAAACAAAATAGCGGTGTGTGTATGCTAAACACCTTAAGTAAAGCAGTGTGTGGCTTTTTTACTTTCGTGGGACTTACAGTTTCTCAAAATGAGAGTCTATAAAAGAATATTCAATATCACCAAAAGTAAAGGAAATGATTTATACCGTAAGCACTGCAATTAGCAGCGCAATAACCTAAGCACAAATATTCCATACTTGTCCTTTATAACACTATCGGGCCTGTTCCCGTTTTCGATTCCGATCAAATTATGTGAAATCGGGATTGGAAACTCTTCCCTTTTCGAAAAGCCGATTGTTTGACTCGGCTTTTATCTTATAGTTTCGAATCCTCTCCAAAGAACACTTATGATGGCTGACAGCTTTAACCGATTTCTCCAATCAATTCTTGAATATCAGATCTCTTGCCTATTCTGATCGATCGAATTCGGAAACGAGAACAGACCTGTATGCCACAACCAAATCCAAATCACATAAAGTATATATATTCTGGATCAGCATTCTGAATGAGCTGACTCGATATTGCCATGTCCGTCAGTCCTTCCATCTGTTTCTATGCGATTTCCTCCGTCAGTTTGAAAGCTATAGCGATAAAAATTTTGCACGAAGTCTTACAGTACAAATACGCTGGATCCGAATCGGACGACTATAGCAAATGGCTGCCATAGGAACGATCGGTCGAAAAACTGATTTAAGTGAGAAAAAGTTTTTGTTTTCCAAACAAACACCTGAATACTTCGTATTTCTTAGTTTGCTGTGCTTTCCCATGATTCCACTAAAGTAGAGTCAGAAAAGTAGTCTTAGCCATGTTAGTTAGCCATGTCCTTCTGTCCGTCTGTCCGTCCGCCTGTATGAACACCTAGATCTCAGAGACTAGAAGAGCTAGAGCTACCAAATTTTGGATATAAGCTAGTATTGTCTGTAGGCAGATCAAGTTTGTTTCAAATTTTGGCCACAGCCCCTCCCGCCCCCGCATTAAAAAATGTTAAATATCTGCAATGCCTACAATTTGTAAGCTATCGAGCTTAGATTTTGCAGTGTAGTGCATGTGGCCAATATGTACAATCTCACAAATTTTGATCGGATAATAAATGGCAGAGTTAAAAAAACGTTGCATACTTATCTGAGCCGCATGGGGTTAATCAACACTAATTGCCTTGATTGCGGGCAGGGCCGACTTTAACTTACGCTCTCGTTTTTTATTGAAAACTTTTTTTCTTAGAAAGCCTTTCCGAAATCTCATCACATATCAATCAGCCTTCCAGTATCTTTACAGCTTTGGTTGAAAAATGTCGACAAGGCTAAGCTGGGGACTACCTATGCCGTCAAAGAGATATATCCATCCGAACTGACATACTAGCAGAATGCATAAAAAATAAGTCACTGTGTAAAATTCAGCTGAATAGCTTTAAAATTAATAGAGAGAGAGAGAGCATAGAAGTCTATGCGGAGAACCAGGCAGACGGACACACAAAGGAAGAAAATTAAAAAACTGTTTTCAGAACGAAAACTCCAAAAAGTATGCTACAGAAAATGAGAACTATCTAAGAACGACGAGCACAAGTGCTATTCCTGATAGCGATTTAGTTTTGGTTTGGATTAGTTATAGATTTCGTGCACCAGCTGGTCTATGCTGCTGTTTACAAAATGTATAATGTAATAAATCGCTTTCAGGAATACCAGATTATTTGAAAAATAATCATAAAAAAGATTTTAACATAGTCATTTAACTACTTAATATACATCGGAATACTCTTGAAACCAGCTTTTCGATATTTAAAAAATCGAATAGAATTAAGAATTTGGTTCTTGAACCAAGAGGAGAAATAACTATCAAAAAGATTTTAAAATTGTCCACAAATTAATAATATACTCAAGAATAGACTTAAATCGAGTATTTCGAAATTCATAAAATCAAATAGCAATAAGAATTCTGTTTGAATCAAGTGATTACGAAACTAAAGGGTACTGTTGACGCCTTTTGTATTTGATTTAAAAATAGCATTTTTTATTTTTTTTTACAAAATTGAAGTGGGTAAAAACGTCTGGACGCTCCCTTGAATCATTTGTAGATAAAGTTATCAAATCTTATTTTGAAAATCGAGCTCAGGACAATCTCCTTTTCGAATTGCACGTGGTTCGAATAAAGAGTTCCATTTAATCTGGAGTACTCTTACGCTAAGCCAATTTCACCATCAAATGAAATACTAATGATGAGATTAAATTAATATTGAGCCTTCTTTTTTCTTAGCACCACGACTTAGATTGAAAACTGTTTGCCTTTTAGTCAGGCAAACAAAGTAGAATTGAAAACTCCAAGTCCAAATCTGGTTTGTTCTCGGTTCCGAATTCGACCTATAGAAATTGGTAACAGATCTGATATCAAAGTATGCATCAGAGCACAAGACAGTTTAGTGCCTATAAATAGAACTGAAAGGTACAAGGCGAATCACATAACCGGTTTGTGAAAAATCAAAAGTTTACAATTTCGATTAAGCAAATTTCGACTGATTTAAGCTTTAAAATAACTAGAACTGTGTGGAAGGAAGTACTAGCGCGATGGAGATCAAGAAAATCCAGTGTTTGATAGAACACTTGCTGATCGGCAGACAACATTAAAAGCTAGGGTAATCGCTTTACAATGTAAAAGAAGTAGATGAATTGAACCAAACCGGTTTATTTTTGGAGTTCTCGGCTCTCTTAAGCATTTTCCAAAAACACCGGCTTAGTATGTATTCGTTCGATTTGTATTAGAGCGGCTTAACTAACTGATGATCTACGAATTGTATACTGAAATATTCCAAAATATTTCATAAATGTGATATAGGTTAAATCGGGCTTAATAATTGCTTGAGCAAGAAAAAGCTAGTTTGGCTCTGTACTTTTTTTAAGTTTTCAGACTCAGAATTTGTATTTTGAGGTTTTTATATATAAGTTTCATATTTATCAATTGGAAGTTTGGTTCATGGGTAAAAATTTCCCTGAAAAAAATGAAAATATTTGCAAAAAGTGCAAATTTTAAGGTCACTGGTTAAATTTCTACGAAAATCCAAACGAAAAACTTTGACTATGATTTTGAAAATTACGATATTGAAAATTCGGTGATTTTACGATATTAAAATGCGGACAGGGATGCGGTGATTAGCTATTGATAGTCCGTTACTAACGCTCATTCATTCATGGTTAAAGTGAGCAACAAAACAAAAACTGCAGTTCACAACGAAAACAAGATTTGTGTTAATTAAACAATTTTGAAACGCGCTTCAAGCACACATAAGTAACGGTAAATCGTATTTTTTTGTAGACTTTACTTCCATTGAATGCAGCAAAAACATCCGCAGCCAGCAAACAACAACAATATTAATAATATTCATTAAATGATTTTTTTTTTTTTGTCTTTGTCGACAGCAATTAGCAGCTATTATTTGCATGAAGCTGGAGTTTTCTTTTGACTTGAGCACGCACACTTGCGCTTGCGTTTTGGCACGCCCGGCTTCTCGTTCTTGGCCAATTTTCACTTAGGCACATTGACTTGATCAATTGAATTTAATTTTCCTTTGAACACCAAGCCCCCACGCTGAGGCATAATTTAGGGGGAAGTGGGTGGTGAGTTGTTGCTTTACACAAAATACAAATTGAAATTCAAATATGTATATAATAATATTGAATATGTATTACACTTGGATGGATGGACGGATGTACGTATGTGGATGTCACATCGGCAGCACAATTGCAATTTGAATGCGTTTTGAAACACGAAATAACCAACAACACACATTAACACAAACACACTATCGAACTCGACCGAGAGCGAACGAACGACCGTTACATGCGCTTCGACGTTGCGCTTTGCACGAGAGCCAGAAATAAACTGAAACTGAGAAACGTGAAATGAAAGAGCGCCAGCTAAGCGCACCTTGCTCAAATCGTGTTGTTGTTGCATGTATATGTAAGTGGTTTGCACGCTTCTGAGTATGTATGTGTGTGTGTGTGTGTGTTCGTGTGAGTGGGAGTGTAGGCATAGCCAAAGATGGTCGCGTGATAAAAACAAAGTCGAGAGTTTAGATATTAAATCATTGTTATTGTTATTCATCTTAATCAATGATTGATTGGGAATTCCAAAAAAGTCAAATTATATCACGTAACGAAACCCACCACTGTTTTATCGTTTGGTACTTAAAAAAATCTAAATATTGGGGAAAATGTGGGGATATGAAAATTTGAGTTTAAGAGTTGGAACAAGCTTTTTGAAAATCTTTTTTTTTATGAGAAACATTTCCAAATCGTAAGAAAATTACACTTTTTGGGTTGCAGTTATTTGCTTTTTTACTGGTACAGTAAGAGCCAATGAAATCTCGTTTCGGATAATGTCAATATATGTCAATACGTCTGACCTATGATTTGATTTTAGAGTCATATATCAGTTACATTACTTTCATTTCTATTCCGTATTTAACTCAATATTAACGACCCAACTTCAAAATATACAGACCTTAGTTATAAAAGTTTCCACCTGCATACCTTCAGTGGTTCTCTCTTAATAAGGGCTGCAAACCTCGAAAATAGACAAGAGGGGTCCACTCCAGTGCTCAAACCCGCGAAAAATATTGGGTTCGATTTCACAGAGCGTGCTCGGAAGGTCACTGAACCTAGGTTCAGGTTCGAACCGTGGTTCAGAAATTATTTTTGCTGCTTTTGTTCTAAGGTCAAACATTTTTGGTTTCTTGGATCCAGATGTTTGAACTGGGACTGAGCTTAAAAGGTTCGAACGTTTTTCTAAGCACTTTGATAAGATATTTCGGTATTATGACGAAGACTTCAGAACTTGTGTGCGACAAATGTAAAAATTTGAGAAGAAATCACTTTTTAATTTTTGTGCTTCTGTTCGGCTTCGTCAGGAAAAATTTAGCTGCTTCTAATTAATTATTAGTTTTATGGAGGCCTATTTATTTTTCTGTATTATGAGTTCCCAGAAATCCAATATATGAAGACGTATATTCAGGACTTCACGGAAATAGTATTCGTTTGAATTGTCTCAATTAAGAGTAAAAAGTATTAAGTTGGTTTAAGGTCAAGAAGCACCACAGTATACTGAGAATATCGAGCCGTAGAGCATATGGAGGAGGAAGAGGATATACTCAATCAAATCAATAAACAACTTCCAAGAAAGGAATGCTGTCTGATGACAGATATTTTAAGAACTCAGTGGGAAATTGCAGGAGAAGTACGGCTTCACATGTATAATGAGGGTTTCTTAAAAGCTACATCAATCCCGCATCGAAAAGTATATATTTGAAAGATGGTATTTTTTGTATTTTTATACAGTCCGAATTATATCTCCCAAAATTTTAAAGTTTTTTTGCCTGAAGACAAACGTTTTCGTTTTGAAACTCGTCTGTCAGAACCGAAAGGCCGCTGAGCCGACTTGCGTTTCGGCTTATCAGCTGGAATAAGCGGTTTGGTTCGGTTCGGTTCAGAACTAATTAGCATCAGGACTACCTTGAAGTTTAGAACAGCAACATACTATATATCGTAAGCATCTTCAGAACAGTGCATTTCTATTGGATTCGCATCTAAATTTTATCAAAGTAGTTGTCTTGCTATAATTAAAACGATAAGATATTGATCTTTTCAACTGCTAAATATTGCAGCCTCATGCCTTAGATAGATTTTTCTTGTTATTCAAGAAACTCCCAGAATACGATCTAAGTTTTTTATAAATGGAATGCGAAGAATATCAGACAAATATAATAAAAAAGATACGACAAAATCTGGAAAACGTTGCAACCCGATAGTTTTTCGTTTATTAAGATGTAGTTGGCGTACTGTTCAGCGCTAGAATTATGCAAGCCTATGCATTTCCAAAATAAGTCTTTGCACCTTAAGATAGTCCCTATAACATCAGTCTAGTGGATGAACCGTATCTTTATGATTTGCGGGCTTCGATTCAGCTCTGCATTTCATATCGTAAGCTGGGTTTTTCCCGGTTCGGCCATGCTGGTTTCCAGAACGCAATAAAAATACATTTTTATGAATAGAATGAATAGAAACACTTTAAAAATGTTTTAAAACTGATTGCTTAAAAACAGTAGTCTTATTTGAAAATAGTATTGTGCAGAAATTCATTTTTATATGATCTTAAATCAAGCCTTAAAGATTAAAATGTTTTTCAAGTGATTTCAATGACATTTGTGACAAATCTAACGAGGATCATACCCTCCAGTAAAGGTTTTCATAATAAACTTATTACAGGGACTTAGCGATATCCAAGTAATAATAGAAGACACTGATCTTAACTCACAAATTTTGCCATGGATATTTTGAAACTTGACTATACTATATTGTAATTCATTTGGAAACAAAAATATTCAACGAAGTTAGTTGTTGTTATGAATTATATAAGAAATATTCATTATAGCTACATACATCTTCTAACTAGACATTTAAGTTTAAAATAAGAAAATTAAATCTCCTGATTTTTTGTGTAACCCACGAATTTTTTGAGAGATTTACGAACCACTAACCGACGGCAATATTTCTAGAGATTTCTGTGTAATAATGGTAAATGTTAAATTGATATTAGATTTTCGCTCCATAGGGCTAAAAATCGTCAAATGGATATGAAAAATGGATATTATTTGATGTAAATGGATCATTAGAACCATTATTTTAAAATTTGAAAAGACCAAAAATAATCGAGTCATGCTACCGGCGCATCTGTGAAACTGAGCTCTCTTTTTATTTTGCTATTCAGGTAAATAGTTAAGGTTTTCCTTATCTTAAGTCGTTTACAATACTTAGAAAATGTAGTTAATGGTATAGTCACACTTATCTATGATAGGGTAATATGAATAATTACACTCAATTTAAAAAAAGTTACCAATTTAAAAGTGACAGAAAATTATAAAAATAAAATAAGTAATGGTGGTCGAAAGGCTCAGTGCTTTTTTGTTGTAGCCTTCCATATTGAGTCTTTTACTGTCTCACTCAGTCAAGAAGACTAACTTTACCGTCCCTCTTAATATAGAGCAAAGTGTAAGCACATTTTTTGAAGGGGATCCACAGCTCCATTTCAAGATATATTTTATTTTTATTTGTTATTATAACTGATTCCAAAATAAATTGGAACTTCGATTCGTCCCAGAACCGGAATCAGATATTTAGTCAAACTAGGAAGTAAGACCTAGGACACAATAACAGAGGTTGGGCAAATCACCTATTTCACGACTGGGCGGCTCACGTGAATACTGTGTGTCCATCTCACATGCTCAGTTGGAGCAAGGCAGCGCGTCTCTTCATATTGAAGTTGGCTGGAACACAACATTGTTAGCCCAAAAAAAAACTAAAAATTAGTCAAAGTTTACCAACAATTTTGGACAATCTAACTTTCAAAGAGCACAGCAACTCTCTTAACTTCGATAGCTCTCTCGCTCACTGCTGAAGAGCAACTTGGCACATGGCCAAAAGTGCATTGATTGGCATTTGGAACGGGTATGGGTATGGCTGATGATGAGGGCCGGCGCCGGCGTCTGGCTGCTGCTGCTGCTGCTGCTTCTTGTTTTTGGCATTGCAACAGCTGTTGTTGCCGCATTGTCATGCCACGCCCGGCGACCACAGCCGCCTTTTGGTATTATTTATATGTACTGCACAACTAAATCTTTATTGATTGCATGTTTAAGGGGGCGCTAATCGTCTTTCGAGTGACTTTGCCGTCTGGCTAAACAATTATTTTGCCGGCAAATTCATGGCCAACCCATCGCCCTCCCCTGCCACCCACTGCAGTGCAGACGTTCAACGCACCAACGCGGCAAAGAAGCCTCAAAGATGGTATTGGAATACATTTGTATATGTATTATATGTATAATGTGGCGACAAATGTACATAAATCTCCCTCGTTTACGGGTTTTTCTTCTTTTTTTTTGGGGTTGCTGGGAAGTTCGCTCGTTGAAATTAACGTATTTGTATTTGCCCCCAAAATGAGACGAGGCACTAGGATATGCTCTTTGTCTGGGCGTCCGACCGCCTACCGAGCCGAAAGCCAGGGCCAGACAACCGTCGGGAGTTGGGACAAGCCCTCGAAAAGGTACTTGAAATGATTTCCATGCCACTCAGGAAGTTGCCTCTTCCGGCTAGAAATTGGGTAGGGTGGAGAGGCTACCCGCTTCCCCTTCCTGACACTTTCTGTTGGTTTTTCTTTGCATTAATGTTTACGTTCCATTTTTTGGTTTTTGCTTTTCTTTTCAAGGATTTTAATGCAGCAAGCATAGTTCTGTTGACCATTGTTTTGCCAAGTCTGGAATTTCTGTCGCAGTCTGACAACTAACAGAACGATTTTTAAATCACACTCGAGGATTATCCCTCACCATGTTCGCATGCTTCTACTTGAATGCACTTCCATTCACCCTCGTTTCGTATTAGGACGGGGAGTTACTTAAAGGGAAAGCTTTGGCAGGTAAACATTCTTTCGAGGGGATTGAAAATTGTAACAAATTTAAAGTTAAAAATAACACAATTTTTACCAGGGCTGCAAGGCCGGTTTAAGCGGGTATAAAATGCCCATCCTATTTGATTTATAGAATATTATGTAAAAATTGTCATGTAGGGCAGGGCGGGCCAAAAGGTTTGGATGAGAAAAAAGGAACAGAGCGTAATTATGTCACTAAATCTAGTTTTTCGATTGATATTTTCCATAGCAGCAATGTGCTATGGTCTTTCGATATTATCAAAACTTTTGTAGAACTATGTGAAAATAAATAAAATGAGTAAGTGAAACAATTTAAAACGCAACCAATGGAAACAAAAAAGTTTTCCTTACTTAGATTATTTTTAAAACCTATCCTTTCATTGGCAAATATACTATATAATTGTCCGATTTTTAACAATCTTGATGGAATCATGGAGAATCAATAAAAATTAATAAATACTAAGCTGGGAATCGTTTCCATTAAAAACAAAATAATTTCCCACTAGAACTAGTTCTTCGACCGATTGTTCCTATACCAGCTATGATTGGACAGACATTAAACCACTCACTAAACAAGTCAATTAACAAGTCATTGAACTAGTAACTGTCCTAGTCACTAAACAGGAGTGTCTGAAGAACGCACACTAAGCGAAGCTCGCAGAACAAGTCTCACCGAACCAAACAAAAATTTAAAAGAAAATGTTCGCTTGTTCAGTTTAGTAAATTTTGTATTTTTTTGGTCCCAAGTCATGTCTAGAGCTGGGAATAAATACTCAAGCACTAGTTAATTACTGAAACTTGCTTTCATTTTAGCTTAACTAATTTTATACTCTGTACCGTAGGTACACAGAGTATTATAAGTTTGTGCAAAAGTATGTAACAGGCAGAAGGAAGCATCTCCGACCCCATAAAGTATTATTACATTCTTGATCAGCATCAACAACCGAGTCGATATAGCCATGTCCGTCTGTCCGTCCGTCTGTCTGTCCGTATGAACGCACAGATCTCAGAGATGGTAAGAGATTAATGTTTGACATGTATGGGACATATGCTTCCGATGTCTGCAGGCAGATCAAGTTTATTTTCAATTTTGGCCACGCCCCCTCCCGCCCCCGCAATTTAGAAAAAACGTTATATCTCCCACAGTTTTGAAGATAGATGGCTTGTTCCCTTTGGACATATTTAGTTAGTAGGATAACTTATCGATCCGCCAAAGGAATGAAGAAGATCGGATGAACGGTTTTCGAGTTATGATCAAAAGACAAATTTTCTTGGTACAGAGTATGTTATAGTCGGGCTTGACCGACTTTCTTTCTTGTTTTAGTTAAATTATCTTTCAGCTTAATTTTTCCATGAAAATAAAGAATAGTTCAAAATTCAAGCTTTAAGTCGATCTTAAGTGGCACTAGAACCCCTCTTACCATCTCTGAGATCAGTGCGTTCATACGGACAGACAGACGGACTGACAGACAGACGGACAGACGGACATGACAGACATGACTCGGCTGTTGATGCTGATCAAGAATATATATACTTTATAGGGTCGGAGATGCTTCCTTCTTGATGCTACATACTTTTGCACAAACTTATAATACTGTGTACCTAAGGTACAGAGTATAAAAATTTAGTTTCGTAAGTAGATTTGGCATTTAAATGTTTAACCCGGGTTCTTTTCGGACTTGACACAAATCCAGCAGACTCCGACTTCGCAGCCCAGTTTATTAGTTCACTATCTTCTTTATAGTTCCACCAAGATTGATCAAAATAGCATAACCTCCTATATATGGTATAGCTACCATGGGGACGATAAGTCTAAAAACTAGGTGTGATGAGAAATGTTTTTGTTTTCAATGCAAAAGACTTAAGCTTGGCAAAAAATTATCAAACTCGGATGACTTTATCGAATAGCTGCCATTAACACAATAGAGATATTTAAATAAAGCTTTATAAGTCATCGTTTTTAGAATGGATTAAAATGTATGTGTGGTTTTGCTATGATCAGTGTAATTGAGTTCAAAATCGAACCGATTCAAAAGTGAGAAGGTCTTAAACTTAATGTCTGATGTGAATGTAGGAGTTATTCATGGAACTATGAAGTCAGGTTTCCTACTGGTTCCAGGTGTTCATATATTTATAAAATCAACTAACACCTAAATATATGGAAGCAGTGTGTGAGCGCACCAAAAACAACAATTAAATGCGAATTTATTTTGTCATAGACTACTCCTGATCCAGTTATAAAACTCCGTTCCGTTCTGCATCCCTGTAAAAATCACACATTTTTACTAATCCAACTTGTTCAACCCTTTTTTGTTATGCATACATCTATCTGCCCAAGGAAGCCCCAGCAATGAAGGTTAAACTTACGTTAAATGAAAAACTTGCCGGCCGCCACTTCTAATCCTGAAGCACTTGAAAATCATCCTTCAAGCACTCCTCTGTCCTTTGCTTTCCTCTCCTCGCCTCTCCAAAACACAAATGAAAGCCAAGTTGTAAGAGTGCACAGTTTGGGCAGGTGCAAGGCGTCTGCCTAATTCTTTAATTTACACAAAATATATATGAAATAATTACTATAAGCTAATTATTATTAGTAATTTACGTGTGTGTGTGTGTGAGTGTGTGTTTAAAGCATTTAAAGTAATTGCTTTGCATAATACAAAATATACAATTGGCTCTCGATATCATAACCATTTCTACAAGCAATCATCCTCAACTACTAAGTGTAATATCGACTCACACAATCGGCATTAAAAAATAATTAACATTAAAACATAGTTTTGCACATTGCGATTGCAAGAATTGTTAACAACTTTTCACATAAGTAATTTAAATAAATATATAAATAAGCGATGGCGCGCTGCTAATAGTTAATCTCGTACAAAATATACACACAATAATGTCATAAATAGTACAATACAAAATACACAAAAACACAAATGATGTTACACGCTTATTTGCTTTCTCTTTTCATCCATTCCATTTCCTTTTCCAATTTGTTGACTAATCCGCAATGGCCGTGTAGGGTAAACTGCTATGTTTGGGCTTTGTTTTATTGATAAACACCTTGATGGCGCCATTGAAATCTGCACTGACCAGTACATAGCCGCAACCCTTCTTATGTTGCTCTACCAGTGGATCGGGTTGATTGTTTGTCAGCTGCAACGGGAAAAGAAAATTATTTTATTTAAAAATTTTACAATTAAAACAAGTATGAAATTACACAAAAAAAAAAATTTTGCAACATATTTTTTAAAGGGTTTCTTAAACCTGAACATTTAAAAACAAATTCAAAACTCCATCTTCAGAGGTTTTCGAATTTTTCGAAATTTGAAAATCTTACAATGTAACCTTTTCAGCGTAGAACTTCCGCAAGGAAGCTAAGAAATGCACAAAATTTGGGGTGAAGCTTCAGGCATCAACTCAGAAATTATTTTTTTTGGCTTGGAACGCCGTTTTAAAAGTATTTGACTTGAAATTGACAATAACTTTTACATTGTTCGAAAATGGACGTTCAGGATTCCTTGTAACCTCTAAAAACCCGACTTTTCAGAAAGCCGTGGCTCTTAGTTTCAGGTGTTAAGGCCCTATTCTCTTTCAGCAAAAAATTTTTTTCGACTTTTTTTTTTTGCATTTTTTTATAGCTTGCACATTTAAGAATATAACCCTAAAAGGGTTTTTTGAAATTCGAAATACTTTAGAAGATATGGCCATTTTTGTGGGGTCATGTCTTCGCTAAAATGAGTAGTTTTTATGTTGCTTAGTTGGCATCGCTGAATAATTTGGGTAAGTATTCCAAAAACAGTTTTTTCTTTCATAAAAGAGTGAGTTTCGTTTTGTCCAAATCGCACAATTGATGCCTCTTTAAAACTGCATTCCAACATTTTTGCTTTTTTTTTTTCGAAAAATAAACTTCAAACTTTGAACGCGTTTATCTCGAAACCACGTTTTTCGAGCTGGCGGCCACGATTCCGCCAGTTCTACTGAACCGATTTGGATGAAACAAAGTTTAATCGACGTCACCATTCTGGCCCGTAGTAAAATAAAAATTTTGCGATTTTTTTTACTATTTTTTTTTTTACACTAAACTACAAAAATGGGTCCAAATTCGATTTGTCAATTTTAAGTGGCCGCGATTTTGTCAAAAAAAATCGCAAAGTCGGAATCGTGGCCGCCAGCACCATGCCTTTTTTTTTTGAGGGCCAACTTTGACGGTGCCATCATCTATAGACAGCCCCTATATCGCGGCGAAAAATTTTTTTTTATTTTCTTTTATTCATTACTAATTCAATAAAAAAAACAAAATTCAAATATCTTTTTGCGTTTTCAAATGAGAATTTTTTCAAAAAAGGTCCAAAAACAGCAAGCTGAAGGAGAATAGGGCCTTAAGGTATCTGATACAAATTTTGAGAAATGGACTTTTTAAATAATGATTTCAAATCGTAATCATAAGATATTTGATTACTTTTGTTTAAAATGAAAAATAATCATTGAAATGCGATTATTTTTAGATTTTCTCGATTACTTAATGATTACGACTAGAAATAATCAAAAATAATATGGATTATTGGCAATTACCAAAAAATAGTCACAAATAATAAAAAATTCAGATTATTTTTAAAAATTATTTTTCAAAAATTTTGCACGAACTTCGGAACAGACGAAGTTAGCTTAGCTCTTTCGTTTTTTGATTATTTTTTGATATTTTTGATTAATTCTAATCGTAATCAATTAGTAGTCCGAAATTTTTATATCGGCGGGTTAATTTAATTGATTACTAGTCGTAATAGCAATTTAACAGCTATGAAATCCCCTGGAACATTCTAAGAACCTACTTTCCAAAAACTGGGACGTGTTTATATTTCGTAAGGTTAAGAGGGTGTAGCGTTTTAAAAACCTCTCTGAAGACCAATTCCATGTTACATAAGCTATAAAGTCGGTCAATATTATAGTCAATATTATATTATATTTATTATAGTCGGGTAACCTAAAACCACAAAAAAAAAGTCGCTCAATCCCGAAATGCTTATTTCTGGCTGTTACTTTGACACAAACTTAATTTACGCTGTTTACCTTTGGTACAGAGTAGAAAAACAGAATGAGAAAAATTCAAAGATATTTTTTAAGGTAATTTTGTGTTATTTTTAAACTGAAAACCACCCCGCAATCAGCTTCAGTAACAGTCTTATGTCGGGAATATCCAAACAGAAAGTCAAATATAACTTGCTTTTAAGCCAAAATGTTATTTGAATAATATTTAAAAACGTAAAAATAATTAAGGGCTGATTTCTCATCTTCTGTAACCTTTAATGAATATTTTAAATTTTTCAGTGTTTTTTGATTTTGCCTTTTTCAACCCATTTCTCCTGAGCTTCAGTCCAAAAAGAGTCCGAATAAGACCCTTCGAGAGATTTAGACCAAAATTTGATAGATGGTTATGCGTGATGTCAGCAAATTCAGAGAGATTCCGCTTACTCGTCCTCAGAACTTTAGCAGAACTGCGCTTCCTTGATCGACAGTCTCTGCCTGGAAAACATGACAGTGATCAGGGGGTCTGAACCAATGACTAGAGTATGCACCTTCTACCGCTCGGTTCGGTTGAAACTTTGAGCCGTCAGTTTTGATATTTATAGATTTGTCTTAAAATTTCAATTTAAATCGCGGTAGTGCAAAAATATGCTATTGGTGAATTCAGAGACAAGCTTACTTTTCGGCAAGTTTTTTTTAGGGTCTTACATTGGAAGATTTCCTTCCCATTTAGGGGAGTTCAATTGGAGACAATTTAATTTCAAAAAGCAGGATTGGTCGTATGATTTGTTTTGTGTGCTATTTTGCCTCACCTTTTCATTTGACATTTCGTCGGGTTCCGGCTTAATAATTGCCTCCGGATGCGGCGCAAATATGGCACAGGTAACAGTGGCATTGTGTGCTTTAATGCCTTCCCAGAAATCACTACGATCTCGACGAACCTGCAGCAAAAAAAAACAAATTTTTGTTAACAATTGTACCGTACATAAACAAATATTTTGCTTCAACACTTACGCTTACGGAGCTCAGCTTCGAGTAGTCATGATTTGTTTTCCAGATGTAGATGCACTGATTCTCCGATCCGGCAATTATGTACTTGCCATCGTGACTAAACGAGCCCTTGATTTGTGAGGATACATTCAAGTAGCCCTTGTATTTGCAGGACAAATTCAGATCTCTCAAATCATAGAGACGCACCCGACTATCGTTGGAGGTAACCAGTATTTTATCCTCCCCCGGCATGGGTTCAATTCCACTAATCTTACGGCCAATGCGGTTCTTGCCACGCGTCGAGCGTACATGGATTTGTGTGTGATATTTCAGCTGATCCGTGTTGTAGAAAATGCAGCGTCCATCATAGCTGCCCACCACGGCAAATTGACCATTCTGACAGAAATTGGCAGCCGTTATCAATTTGGTTTGCCCATCCACTTCATTCCACAGGGCGACCTTTTTGTCGGGTATATTCCACAGCCTCAGTTTGCCATCCAGACTGCCACTCAAGAAGTAACGATCATCACGCGGATGGAATGCAATTGCAGTGACGAAATCAATGTGCTGAAAACAGCAAAGACACTCCTTTCTGGAGATGTGCCATAGACGCACAGTCTTATCCATACTGCTGGACAATATAAAATAGTTCTTGGACCAACTGACATCCAGCAGATCCGAAGTATGGCCATTGTATGTGCAAAATGGTTTAGGCATGAAAGGACCCGGACATTTTTCGGCAGCCGTAGCCATGGCAATGGCTTCCTCTGCAGAATGCTGTGAGACAAGCGACTCTTGAGAGGGTGTGGGTGAGGACTTTTGATCGGCATTGTACTTGTTCCGCATGTCCTGGTGGGAAAAATAAAGAAATTTAATAAAAGAAGGTTAAGCGAAACTCTATACCCTTACCTGGAAAAAGGGATAAGCATCTTTGAGCACCCAAATCCGCAGCACCTTATCCTGTCCAGCTGTGGCAAGTAGACGACCGCAGGAGCTGAATTTCATGCACCACACAGCACTGGTATCCTCGCCACTTAAATCCTGCACATGCTGCAATTTGGTAAACTCATAGGGTCCCTTATTCGAGGACGAGGCTTTGATTTTGATATTCTGCTCGGGATTCATGGCATCCACAATATCGGCCACATCTTCCTTGTGGCGTGCGTGTGACACCTCAGAGGCTATGGACTTGGCCTTGTCCACCGTCTTACGCATGGTGGTGCCAAAGAAGCGTTTAATTCGAGCCGTCTTCTTTTTTAGACGGCTGCCATCCTCCGTCTCCAGCTCCTCCTCATCGGGCTGCTGACCCTCACTACTTGGCGGTATGCCAATCACACTCTCCTCATCCGATTCCTTTTGAATTACCTCCAAGTGAGAGGTTAACTTTAGTATATGCAGTGAGAGTGGATTCCAACCCTCAGGCACTGGTGGTGAACGCATTTCCGAAAGCGGCATATTCTCTCCCGTATCCAAATTCTTGACAGGAACTTGTTCGAGTATCTCAAAATCTGTAAGCTGTTTGCCCGAGCTGGTTCTTGTGCGCACATAGATGTTCATCTGTTTCAGCACATCCTCATCGCCGGCTGATTTGCGACGCTCCTTATCCGTGCTATGGCGATACAAGGCGGGAGGATAGCTAAGTGGAAAGAAGAGGGGGTAAGAGATAAGTATTTGGGTTGAAAATCGGCTACGGTCACGGTTCTTGCTTTTATTTGATCGTTTTGGAGCCGGATTATAAACACTTTTTCTAGTTCAAGTTAAATTGCGAAAATACAGCACAAATATAGATTGAGATATAAAGGTGCTCAAAACTTTGGGGTTTTCCTCCAATAAAACAAACAATGAGTAAGCGGAGAAAGAAGCACTTTCGCTCTTTTTTCCCTGTACTTTTCTTTGTGTAAATGTTTGTTAGCCCGCATTATATTCTCTCTTCACTGAATCTCTCCCTAAACGCGACACTAAAACAAAATAAATATATACGTTCGTATTCCAATCTATGCATTTCGCTCTTTGTATGTCAGACTAACAGTGGTCGCAAGCAATACCGCTATTGCTTCAATTGTATCTGTCTTTGAAAATATTAGTTGACGGAAAATAGTCATTCGACACGTACTTATGTATATGGAGCTGTAATGTGGATTTTTCTGAAGTTATTTTTCATTTCGAGTTTAAATTGACTGACTTTATATTTTAAGTGACAAGAAAATCTATGATATAGTGAATTTTCTTTCCAACATTCTTCCAGCAATATGAAAAGCTTACAACGCAACGTGTCCATTATTTCTTTGTAATATGGGAAAACCTTCCAACACTTTCCATCCCCTTTACTTTTCCTTAAACTGACCTCAAAAGTAGAGCTGCACCAGTGGTGTGAAAACACAGAGATTCGTGCGTTAACAATCGTGATTCGTGCATTTTTCGTGAGTGAATTAAGATCAAACATCGTAAATGCAGTATTTAAGTTTGTATAAATTTATTTGTTTGCCTAACAGGAATGATCACCAGCAAATACTCATATTGGTTTTGATAATTATCTGACAAAACACCCATCTGTAACGAAATCAACTCTTGCAAGAATTCCAAGAACATCGAAAATTTTACTTATGTGTGACAGAAAAAAGAAGAAGTAAATAGCATATTTGGGATGCATTTTGTTAAACCAATTGGAACGGGTATGCATTTATTATCGTTATCAATATAATCGCGCATTCGTAAGGGAATCAGGAATCGTGCATGATTCGTTAGTAACTCAAAACTCGTAGAGAATTATATGTGTGAATCGTGCGTACTTAGATTTTTCTTTCGTGAATCGTTCCTGACTATGTTAAAAAACTCGCTCACGCGAAGCACTCAGTGGATTTTACAGAATGTAGCGTTCCTAGTGTCCGCTAGTACTTATTTAAATAGCAAAATAGTCTGTTGATGATAGGACCGTGAGGCCCATCAAATAAAATAATGAAATGGTTCTCTCCTTAAGAACTTACACACGCTGAGTCGCTCTTCGAATTGTAATTGGCAAAGTAAACAAGCGTAACCAAGGGTCACTCAAAATCCTTGAGCTTTTAACTTTTTGTAACATTAGCCATTGGTAAATTCTGGTTCCAGCAATTAGAAACTCCGGATAAAAATTTAAGGTTGACAGCCCTGGTTTGAATTACTTGTTCATTTTGTGTTGTGATGAATTTGGGTGCTGAGTGAAATTGTGTATGTGTAAAATAGACATGTCACGAAATATCTGAAGAATTTAATTCAAATATTAAATATTTTTCTAGATAGACACAAATCTAAAAGAATTGAGATTGAGAACTTCAAACGCGATTTTCACAAAATAATTTATTGTTACATGTGACTGGTTTTTCTGTGACCTTTCTACTGAGTAAACCTGCAGTTTCTAGCCGGCTCGAGGTCATGTTATGCTTTCGCACAACTTTAAACAGAGACACAACACCACAAATGAGGCTTGTAGATCGTACAGCTGTTGCAAGGGGAACCACCCTCTTTTATCAGCGATCAATGCCTACCAACTGAAAGTGTCTAAGAAGTCTCTCCATGCCAGCGGAGGCATAACCGTTTGGGAATCCCAAAGCAGAATGCGCGCAAAAACATAGAGAGGCAGCGTAGAAACAGACAGTCGCCTTTGTGTGTGTGTGGTCCCCATGGTCTTGCCGTTTTTAGTGTGAGAGATGGTCTCCCCGCTGCTATTAACGGTGACCAAAATGTTTGTTTGCATTAATTATTAATAGTTATGAAAGTGTTAAAGTAATTGAGCGATGCGTCAAGTCTCTTAATGATTTCGAAATCTGTAAAAAACGGTTCAAAAGTGGTTTAAAGCTTAATAAAACTGAAGGTATTTAAGCTATAAGCTTGAAATTTTGTCTGTAGTTTGTTGGTATGAAGTTGGTAAATTTTCTGCTTCAGAATTAATATCAAACCAATTTAAAAATGTTTCAGGGCCATATCTCAGGAGTAACTTAAGCTAGGAACTTGAAACTTGGTCTTTGGTTTGCTAAAATGGAGTTGGATATTTTAATGTGTCGGGACCTATTATTCGACTTCGAACCATTCAAAAGAAGCTCCGATCCATATCTTAGAAATAAGTTCAGTAACGCTTGATCTGAAATCTTGGTGTCTACGCCGGTACTTTAGAGTAAGGTATGAAAAGGCTGGAAACCAGGCAGAACTACACTCCACAGCTCACACTTTTCGATTGGAAAACTAGTCTGTTGGTTTATATAAAATAATTTAAGCTAGGAGCTGAAAACTAGGTGTGTGGGTTGGAAATATATAGTTTGCTCTCTCATGAGAATAATATTCTCAGCTACAGAATAGGGGCGTCGCCGGTTATGCAGCTAGTGCTTATTAAAGGCAATTTGTACACTTTTCGCAAATTTCAAGATATTTCGTTACTGAATAAACAGTTTCTATGTTTCCAAAACCAACATGAAGCGCAGGGCTGCTTTCAGCTGCAACTGCAGAATCAAATTTCTTACTAAGCATACACTTTCGTTGGTACAGAGTAAATTTCAGTCGGGCTTGACCGACTTTCTTATTTGTTTTCTCTGTTCCTGTTTACTTAGCTTTGTTTTTCCCTCAGGGCAATGGAGTCGTGTTAGCTCCATCGATAATAATCAAAACACTTGCCGCAAGGAATTCCCTAACGGTTAAAACACAGAAATATATGCGTAATAGGACTCAATGAACTGGCATTTACTGGACAAGCTCTCTACGTGAATAAGAATTCTTTTTCACTAACTTGATGCGCAGCTTCCAAGTTTTCATTATGATAACTAGATCGAAAGGAATTCTGTGGAGAAACCTTAAAATTTGAAAGTTGACTATTGCCACCCGAAACCTACCGTGTGGAGCTGCCTAAGCTATTAGAACCGGTGCCCGCCAGCTTGGGACGACTTGCATTCTCCATAAGCATCTTCTCTATTCGTTCTATTTCATCCTGTGACGGCCCCTGAGCCTTATTGCTGGCCTCATCCCGGGGCTTGACCACATAGCCTCCCTGTATGGCCTTGAACAGATTGAGGCCCTGATTAGGATCGATGGAACTGTAAAAAGAATTAGCTTTAATATCTAGATAATAGAGAATCATTTCAATCTCTGCTTACCTAACCCTTCCTGGCGCCGAATTACTTTTGGCCGAATTGGATGGACTTGGCTTGAAGTATACAGATGTAGAACTGCTGCCTAGTGAATGCGAGGGTTTGACCATGACTTTTGCACTAGTCGTAGCCATTTGAGCCAGCGTCGAGGAGGGCGTTGTTGTGGTCACGGCGGTGGCCGACACTATTGTGCTGGTCGAGGAGCAGGTCAGCGTACATGTGGATGCAGTGCCGCTTACATCATTAAGTGAACTCTCAAACTCCTTGACAAAATCATCACGTATTCTCTGTTGAACATCCCGCACACTCTTCACCGAACGTGTATCACTGTCCGTGTCCTCTGTATCCGCGGGAGGCAGACGCATGCCCTCATTCATGTTAAACTGCTCTGAGGAGCTACTGGAGAATTTGCGTGATTTCTTTTTACGACGCGGTGGCGCTATAGGTCCACTGGAGGAGGTAATTGAATCTGTGGTTTTGGACTGGGCCAGCTTGGTGCTTGCTATCACATCCGGCTCTTGCAGCATCATGGCCCCAGCCCCGACGGCGGGGACTACAGCATTAGCATTATTAGTAGCAATAGGAGCAGCAGCAACGGGAATAGCATTGGAGGAAATTGCAGCTGTGTTACTGCTGACGGGTGGTTGATGTTTGGGCGAGATCCGAGGTGTGCTTGAGGACGAGGATACGCTAGATGTTGCTGTTGCCGTGGCGGCTGAGGTGGCGGGCTGTTGCTGCTGTTGGTGTTGCTGTTGTTGTTGCTGTTGCTGGGCATTCATGGAGGCCAAGGACTCGCGATCAACGCTGATAGCTGTGTGCAAAAATCGAGTAGGTTATAAATACTTGCTTTATGGTTGATTTTAAGTCTGTATCAGACAACTTAATAAGCCATTAAGACAATATTCCCAAACATCTGTTTTCTTTTAAATTTATTTTAATTGATTTCTGAAAGATTTAACACTCAATTTCACAAATTAAAAATAAACTTGACGATAATCTCTCGACTCCTCTGAGTTGATTAGCCAATTAGCCCTATTAGACCGATATGAGTCCGATTTAATCACTGTACTAAAATGCTCTTTATGGCCCAGTTTGAAATTTGTTTAGTCGATGAAACTTTCCCTTAAACCCACTGCATCAGCGTATGAGGAACAAGTACTTACAATCGAGTTCATAAATATGAGTACTTAATCGAGTACTGAGTAACGAACACTGAGTATAGAATACCAAGTATTGAGTTTGTACAGAGTAACGATTACTGAGTTTATATAATAAGTAGCAAATATCGAGTACTGAGTATCACATAATGAGTATCAAGTATCGAGATCTTAGAATCAAGAACTAAGAATCAAACACTTGGTATCGAGTACCTAGTATAGAGTACTGTGTATCGAGTACTAGAGTTTGGAATACTAGAGTGTCGAGTGCGGCTTATAGAGTACAGTGCTTTGAGTACTGGGTATCGATGAGTTTCATATAATGAGTATCATATAATAAGAAGCAAGTATCGAGTACTTAGAATCGAGCACTTAGCATCGAGTACTCAGTGTGGAGTACTGTGTATCGAGTACTAGAGTATCGAATACTTGAGTGTAGAGTGCGGCGTATAGAGTACTGTGCTTCGAGAACTGGGTATCGATGAGTATCATATAAGTAGAAAGTATCGAGTATCGACACAGAATCAAGAACTAAGAATCGAGCACTTGGTTTCGAGTAATAGAGTATCGAATACTAGAGTGTCGAGTTGAGTTTATACATTTTATTATATATATTAATGGAAATGTAAGGGGCCTTTTCATTTGCCTGATGCCTCATACGAGTTTCCCCTATGCCATTTCAGACAAGCGTAATGGTCATTCTGAGAAGCCCAAAAATGTTTAAGAAGCTGCATGAAAAGTAGGCTATCCAACTTCTCATTTGAGTTTTCTGACAGGTAGCTGTGGTTTTTTTCAGGCATGAGATCTCAGACATACACTCCTATTCAGTAGCTCTTAAGCCTTAGTAGATTGAGATAATGGAATGAGAAATTATGGAATTATGTGCCTAACTTTTCACGATATTCGGAATCCATAACACAACATTTAATTTCTTAAGTTTTTTTTGAATTAGCATTTAAATTTAAATAATAGTTTAAACAATTTTTAATTGGTATTATAAATAACAATTGCAGAACTCCGAATTTGCATTGTTTCATTTCAATCCAAGCTAAAAATCTTGTAATTTATATTACGAACTTAAACAAAAGCGTAACTTTAAATCGGCACTGCCCGACTTCAATATACCCGCTACTTAAGGCAATTAGTTTTTAATAACCTCTTCTTATGTTAAATGAAACAGAAAACGGGAGTGAAGCAAAATCCAATTTGGTGGAACAACAGCAACCGCAAGAAAACGAAAGAGAGACCCGGTTATTGCCTAGTGCTGTGTCTGTGTGTGTGCTTGTGGCTGGCAACAACAAAATCGACGCTGTTATTGCCTTCAATTTCGCAAGAGGCATAGGAGAGAAAGAGAAGTACTATGCACTCGAGAATTGCTTTGCGCAAAAGTACACAAGCGCCTGAAGCATAAGCAGCATGGGCACTCCTGCTTTAAAAGTAATTATATGCTGTAATTACGGAACTTTTTAGAATCGGTTTAGTTGAACGGCTATTTTTTTTTCGATATGATTAAAGTAAATAAATATTTCTCTTGGGTTGCAAAACTTGTCAAAACAAAATGGGATACGCCCTTAAGCTTGTTCCCTAATTTTATCAAAAATGGATTTGCTGTTTAAAGTTTGAATATCGTAAATATAATAAGTCAAAAAGGTAGGCTTAAAAATTAAATCCAAATAATATTTAGGTCTCTACTTTCTAAAAAGCAATTTTCCGGTTAAAAGATTACTTCTTCTAACTTGGTTTCCCCACACATTAAAGTAACACTCACCCGATGGATCAATACTGCCAGCCAAAATGCGTCCCACGCGGCCCAATGAGGTCATACTCTGTATGCTCATTGTATCGGTTTCGATAACCTTAAATGGATGCGTTGATCGATTGGTGAAGACACCATCCGTGGAGCTGTTCTGTAGTGGATAAATGAAGGTTTATCACTCACAAGGCAAAAAGAAACTAAAGCCTAAACTATAGTGTTTAGATTGAGATCAAAAACGTTTATAATACCTGAGAATCAGGCGTAAGTGTGTTTCCCGGATTATCATCTTCATCGTTTTGCATGCATTGACGTAGTTCGTGAAAGCGTTGTCTACCATACTATATACGATATATTTATACATAACGATGCATTTTTTTAAGACCATATTCCAGATATACAATTATTGGATTTTTTTTGTTTTTGTTCGTTGAAATGAAGTAGCGTAGAAATGTTTTATGAAAATAAAGAAAAAATGTGGAATCAAAAAATTAAATATATATATATATATATCAAATGTGTTAAAAATACGAAACCAATAACTGGCAATTTGACAACCATCCATCAAAAGAAGATTTAAAAGTGAAATGATTTCTGGTCAAACCAGAAGTTACGTGAATTTATTATCAATAACGGAGAAGCACTTGACTACAATTGGAGAGATAAGCGTACATTTCCCTCAACAAACATACACGCACACACAAATAAAAAGCCTTGACCGAAAGACTATTTAGTATAGGAGGGTAGCTAGATAAGTAATTATATACAGACAGAGAATGCTTGATTTTTTAAAGATTTTTGCCAAGGCGACGATTGCATTTTTAATTTTTAATTGGTTTTACTTGAAATCAATGTCGAAAAATGTCACTCTTAATAATCTTGGACAGCATTATTCCAGTGAAACAACATATTCTTTGACAAGCCGTGTGGCTTTGTTAAGCTGCTGAAAGGGAGGAATACGAATGCGTTAAAGCTGTTCAACAGGCTCCACTCATAAATTTAAAATGATTCAACATCTGAGAGCAGTATTCTAGGCTTTTGGGCCATTTTCAGGCAGTAAGTTGCAGCATCGAGTTAAGGAGCAAGGTCAGTAAGCGTAAGTCTTTGACAGGAGTTCTCTTAAGTACATTATTTGGATTTGGCTGCTTTTTAAACTGATCTTGGCAATTCGAGCCGTTCAGGGGTGTCAATAGCACATTAAATTCTCCTTACACGAAATCCGCTTGAAGTTGCAAACGGCTTGTAATCTTGCTATCTGTTCCAGGAAGCAACAGTTTTGTTTTGCTTATATTAAAGCATTCCTGTCAATAAATTCGACCACTTATGGTGGGTGTTTCGAACCTGAATATAGTGGTTGGGGTTACCGGATATATACCTGCAGTTAAGCCCGCAGTTTTAGCCGGCTTAAGGTCATGTTTATTTATTTCTGTCGATATAGAAAAAGGATTATTACGATATGGATATTTTTTGTTTTTAAATAAAAATAAAGATTATCCATATCGGTTGCCTATTGAAAAATAATAGTCGTTTCTTTAGAATAATTAGGAATTAAGATGTCAGTTGTCTCGCGCCCCTAACTCTACGTCAGACTCAGCTTGACTTTGTGATGGTTTTACGATGGAAGTGGTCACTGATTCCGCTGCCTTTTTTTTCTGGGATGTTTTTTTTTGGAATGGTATCAGTAAAAACTAACATTTAAGCATTTTAAACACACACCAGTAATTTTTCCAGCTGCCCTCGTACAACAAAAAGTAACAAAAAAAAAAGGTGGGTAAAACGACAGCAATTAGGGCAGCGATAAGGCCAACACACAACACGATTGTTTAATTTCTTATTATCAGCATTAAGCAATAATATTTGAGCTATTAAATTTTCGACTCAATGACATTTCCTTAAACAGAGCTAAAACATTTCTATAGAATGAAATGAGTCAACAAGTGGCCAATCAAATGAAACATCAAAATGCTGAAATGCAAATTCCCGTCTGATGACCAAAAACAAAAATAAACTTTCGCCACAATAGCGAAATTATAAAAACAAATAAAATTTTGTATAATAAATACACAGACAACGAGACTCAAAGCTCTTAAATAAGGCATGTAGATGGGAAAGGGAGGGGAAGCATTGACATTGATTCTTGTTTGTTTTGCACACAATTTTGCAAACAGACATGCAATGAATGCTTGTCTAAGGTAGTGGATAAAAATCTTTAACCAGAACCATGCAAATCATAGCCAAAAATAACTAAACAAACGAAATAAAACGAAATCCATGTTGACCACACCCACTTACAGCTGCGGCCTGAACTGGTTTAGGCTCCACAAAAACGTTCTCCTGTTGCTTGAGACGGGCTCCTAGGCTGTTGGTGGGACTGCGGGTGGCTGGTGTGCCTGCACCAATGGGAGTGGCATCGCTGTCCGAGGAGACTGCAGTGGCATTCACACGCACCGCCGGCTCGGGGAATATAAACTCCTGGGCCACTTCCGGCGGCAGTTTGCGACTGTAAATGCAAAACGGTTAATCATATGTATGATTCAGAAACCAAATATATACAGACACGCATACAAATGTATGCATATACAGGTACGTACCATAGCGTTGAGTGACGATTGTTGGGCGTTGTGTCTTCGGCATCGAAAAATTCCTCTGAACTGTCCGAGTCCGTTTCCAGTTTACTCATTTTGATGGAGGCTGCTATTACCTAACTCAAAATATATTTCGCCAGTTGTGTGTTGTATGCAAATTGACTATGAAATTATGTTTTGTTGTTGTTGTTGTTGTTTTTGTTTTTGCTGCTGCCCTTTTGTTGTTGTGGTTGTTGCAGTAATTTTTGGGTGCTTAGGTAAAACTCTTTTGCTGCGCTAACGCAACATTTGTGGCATTTAACATTTTGCATACACTTGAGGACTAAAAGCTAATCACTATTACACTATTAATTTTTAAAAGCTAAATCAATTGTTTAATTCGTAAAGGAAAGAGACAGGAATCAGTGTGACCGTATGCGACCAGCGAATAAATACTGAGTTGCTTTTGGCGACAAAAATACCGAAAATACTCAAGATATTAGATTAGATATTAGATCGCGAAACCAAAATATTTAGTCACGATGAGCTGGGAACTTGAAGCTGATTTGTACGAGATTCGTACGTTCCAAAATGATTTAAACTAAAATTTTTTACATTTCAATTTCAATTTTAAGACCATAAATAAAATGTATATTTTGAACCAGGAGCAGAATCTAGAATCAATAATTTCTTTTCAAATTGGGCTCCTAATCTGAGAGTAAATGGGATATTACATTATATACCAAACACTTAAAAGCGTTGATTTTGCTTGTGATGTTTGTTTTAGTTTTAAACTGGATGGATTTGGCTTCTTTATTCAGTAAACTATTTCTAGGAATCATATAAAATCAGATTAAAATGTAATCAACATTTTATCATTTAGAGAAGTATTTTATTCCACAAAATAAGTGAAAATGTAATTTTGCGTCCTGTATCAATACACATTCTTGACATACTGTTAAGTTTATACTGAGCAAGACCGCATAACAAATTTACGGAGGCCTTAAATTGTTTTAATTTAAACACTAGATTTGTTTCACCTTCAAAATTTCGAAAGTCGCGTGCCTTGAAAAGACTAGACGAGGAGCAATCACTTGACCGATGTAGAGAGACCCGACATTTCCAGAGAAACGGCAGAAGATAAATTCTACCATACCCACAGCAAGGGTATAATAAATCGATTTGTCGTGAGTGAAAATATGTTCAATCAAAACTATCGAAATGAAACGGTCATCTCTAATCAGCTGCTTGACCAGCCATATTTATTGCAGACGGCACGCAAGTAAACAAACATCTGCGTAAATTTTGCTTACTTGTTACTTTCAACTCACATATTGTACTTCCCTCGGGGTTGACGTCATGTACAAAGACCTCCCAAAGGATTGACTCGATCCAGCCAAATCTATATACAAGTGCAAGTTAACGACAAAGATCTTAAGTTAATAAGCAATAGTCGAATATTGAAATGATCGGTACTGCGCATTAAGCATAGTTTGACATTTTGTTTTGTAACTCGGTGCACATAACAAAGCGCATTCAAAGTGGACACACGTTTTAATGTAATGCCAGAGCCGGGACGAAGAAGAGATAACAAGCAAGGACGTGCTCCTGGCCTTGAACATTGTGACGGTAAGACCTAATTGTACGTGTGTGGGAGAGGTAACTAACCTAGTATAAGATATGCGCAGCCATATTTGATTTGAACAAACAACAGCAAAGGTAATCTAAAAATCTCCGAGAGAGAACTCTCAGAGCTGAAAGCTGTTTCTACCTGTAATCAAAGTTTATTCATAAATCGATTAGCTAGACGAAAATAACAAACAACTTATGGGACAAACTGGTTTCATAGGCTAGTTCCAGATCAGATCAGGTTTAATGGCCTCCGCGATCGTGTGCAATTGTTGTCATAAACCTTGGGCCATCATAAATCCTTTGTTGTTTTGACTACTAAAATAAATTTACACTCTCTCCCGCTTTCGCTTTGGCTTCTTATCAATTTACAATGTACACATACTTACATATCTATACATTTGTATGAACTGTATGAACTTTATGGAAAACCAGAATGCTTATTTTCAAGAAATATTACTAGGTAGACGTTTGAAAATCTGTGTGATTTTGCCACCACATGTGCTTGGCCCCTGTTCAGGGGTGTGCTCTTGAATCGTTTCAAAATGTTGAAACCACAATATCCACTGAAAAAATACCTTTCAAAATATCCGTTTTTTCCATGGGTAATAAGTCTTAACTAAGAGGTAATTAATAGGGTTGCCGGATATAAATTTTCATGCTGCAGCCGCAGCTAAAAGCAGCGCTGCAACTGCGCTGCATCATCGAACAGTCTTTTGATGATAGCTCGACAACCGTTCATCCGATCTCCACCATTCCTTTGGCGGATACAAGTTAACCTAAATCTAAATATAATATGTCTAAAAGAAACTACCATCTATCTTAAAAACTGTGGGAGATATGACATTTTTTCTAAGTTTCGGGAGCGGGAGGGGGCGTGGCCAAAATTGAAAATAAACTTGAATTGCCTGCAGACATAAGAAGCATATGTTCCATCTCTGAGATCTATGCGTTTATACGGACAGACAGACGGACAAGTTTTAATATTTTTTTTGGCTCGCCAAAGTACCGGAATTAACAGTTGAACAGGTGAAGGAAAATATCGGTGAAAATTTTCACCAAAAAATATTCGATATCCGATTTATCGCCTCGGAAAATATTCGATAATGATACATCGTATTTTTTGACAAAAATATCGATGTTCGATATACCGATATTATTTCCGCCATCCCTAGAAATTAACCAACCCTCTTGAAGGTCTTGGTCTCAAGACTGTGAAATCTACTGACTGATTCGAAGTATATCTTTATCTCTGAAATTGGTTAATTCTTTAATATTATCATCTTTAAAATAGATGGTAAATGTTTTGTCTGGTTCAGGAATGTTTCTGTACCAGCGTTAAAATGCTCAATGGCAGTTAAAGACTCAAAGGCAAATAACATGATTTTTGTATGACTTTGGGGCACTGTTAATGTGGCAGGATTCAAATCTAGAGCCATGGTTCCTGTCGGAAATAATTGGCTCCCTACAAATTTGGACTGTAAAGCCTAGATATTGATAATCCTTTGAAATAGAGATAATTTCCAAGCCAATTCAAACTAGATCAAAACGGTTTCATGAAGGTATAAAACTTAACACGAATTAAAATTATTTTCGAATTTTTAATATAATATTTAATCACATTCCCCCATTACTTCGATTCCATGGCCGGAGCACGTTTTAAATTGATAATAGCCCACTTTGTGTGTCTGTTGTACTTACTACTCCCATGTACCATGTATTTAGTGCAGCGTGCAAAATATAATCTGCGCCATTTGGAAATCAAGTGTGTAGAAAAATATACACAATCACATCACACTCTGTTGACAACAACAATAAATAATTTCTGTGATTCATGTAAAACTGCCAGATATGTACTGGAACCCCCGAATGTAATAAAATGTTTCTGCACTGTCCATACACATTAATACACTCATGCATACAAACATATAAGAACCTTAGCGAAATGAATTTCGCTTCTCATAACGAGCTAAGTTACCGGCGTGATAAGACGACGACCGCAAAGCTTGAAGCATAAATTTCCGCATTAGTAGCAAGTCAAGTGTGTGTGTGTGTGTATGTCAGCAAATTTTCGGTTTTTTTTTTTAAATCGCAGACGCCACACATCAAGATCAAAAGCAGCAGAAAGCAGAGCCAATATCAAAGGAATTACGCGTACGTGAAGCTATTGTACTCCATATCTATGCTTGATTGAACCGTATACAAACATATTTGTATGTACGAGGGTGGTTTTATAAGCAACAAACAAAATCTAGGAATCGATGCAGGCTTACACTGATGTCAAAGATTTATTGATATCCATTGTGATGTGTCGATTTTATAAATTGACCCTTGGTTTTCTTTTCTTTAATTCAAATCCAAAAGCAATACAAAGTATGTAGTAAAAGTATCATTGAGACACCCAAGTAAGTACCTGTCTTTATTGTTCTACTTTTCTTTGAGCAGTTTCTGAAAATAATTCGTTTCGACGACAGCACCAACAGATCTTCAGTTTGTTTTAATTGCTTACACAAGTGTTTTATATAATACTCACACAAAATTTGTTCCAGTTTTCCTTGGAACAATGAAAGTCTTAAAAAAGTGATTTAACTCATTCACAAATATTATTCTGTAGTAACAATTTCGAGTCGTTCGAGCTCTAGCTAGCTCTAAAATATATGGCTTGACCATTTTGAAACATGTTTTAGAAACGATGACTTGCTAGACGTTTATAAATTGACCAAATCAAGTTTTTTTTCGAATTTGTTTAACATACATAAATGGGCATTTCTACTGAATGGTAAACCGATTCGAACTAATTCAAAGTACTGATAAACACTATTTTCAATCATATTTTCATAAGAAAACAATTAAATTGAACTAGTATAAGACAAACTGACATTTATTCATAATCCATTTCGAGATTTTTAAATGCAAAGTCGCTCGTCTCGCCAATTTATATCAAATCTACAATTGTCTCACTTTTATACTTATAAAAATGACCCATAGATTTAATTAAATATTGCTCTCTAAAATCATTCTAAGGATACAAAGATTGAATAACGATTCAAAGACAAGTAAAAACAAATACATTAATTTTCAACGAATCAGCTCTTATTATTATATAATAACATAATTGCTGATCGTACTAAAACTAGTTGATTTTAGATTTTCGCAGATTTTGGCATTTTTACGAAATCAAAAAAAAACCCACTTCCCTAGTTTGTCACATCACGTATGCCCCTTTGTCTGCCAAAATCTTGGGACCTTCGCTTTTACCAACTCCCAGATGTTACATTAAAAATAGTGCTACTAAAATGCTATTCAAAATTTAAATAGACAAATTTATTTGATAAATTTTCATTGTATTTCTTGATGGAGGCTTGTGAATTCGTACGACTGCCACGTGCGTGCTGTGGAAATGACAATATGTTAATGTATGTGATGCAGATCATGTGCACTTTATTTTCTTCACAGTACACAAATTAGAACTCTCGGATATTTGAATCTTCATAAAAGTAAAACCACCATTTTCAAAGTATTGAAAGACGTAAAATTCAAACTGAGGCTCTAATTTCTGAGAACCGAAGGTAAACAGAGTATATTTACTTTGTGAAAAGTATAAAAATGTCCGAATGAAAAATAGCCGATCCGAGTCGAAATTTCGGAATTCGCAAACAACGTCAAATATCTCTGGGTTTTTTTATATTGTAGGTCGTACCTTCTAGACATATTTATTTATCAGGATTATTAAACGATCCACCAAAGAAATGGTAAAGTTCGGGTAACGGTAGAACAAGTCATATAATTTAATCATATTTAGGTTTGCCGGATATTTCAAAAATATCTATTTCGATATTTTCAATAAATATTTTCTTTAGAATAAATGGGTCATTAAGGTAATTTAGATGCCATTTGATCTAGGGATCAAAGCTTCAAAACACTACAAAATATCAACACGGAAAACCCCTGAAATTCTGGTTTGGCCCGGGAGTTCGAACCCTTTGAAAGGTTCACTTCTCAGACCCGTTCCTTTACTTTGCAAACCTAAGGTTTTGGTTCAAAGCTGGGTTCCCGGATTCTAAGATTAAAATGAGACATATAATTGACGAGAAGGATGATGGATGGAGAATAATGTTCCGATTCAGCACAATAAAATTAATTTTTGGCCAGATAAATTGAGATAGTTTCATAAGTTCTGAAAAAAAAACTGACTGACTGGTCCGTTTCGCCCGTTCTCAGGACCGGATTGCAGTCTTACAAAATATAGATTTTAAATATTTAATTAATTTGAATTATAAAAAAAAAAAACTTGTGAATTCATATTCAAGAAAACTTCGATGAATTCATATTATTTAAATAAATTTGTAAAATTCATGATTTGAAGCTCCCTAATAGTCGTCATATTCAGCACCAAAAAATATAACTAAAAAATATTCGATATCCAATATATCGCCTCGAAAAAATATTCGATTCTGAATTTTTGATATTTTGAGATTATTAACGGCATCCCTACTTAAATGCCTAATAAGTACGTCAAATAAACTTAAAAAAACTTCTTTTTTTTTAAACCAAAGTAAAGGTTTATCTCAAAACAGTAGGTGAGGAAATCTACGGGCAAATGTGTTGCTCGAAGTAACCTGATTTTAAGTACTGTGCCTTTCTCAACGACAGCAACACCCGACTTCAATAAGTTTCTATCGACCTTTTGTTAATTTAAATACAGACAAACGGATTAATATCCGGATATTTTTGGATATATTAATTTAAACGGAACTTAGTTTTTTATCCAACGATGCTGAAAATCATCCAAAACATTTGAAAAATTGACAATTTAATACCAAAAACAGGATATAAAAAAATATCCATTCCAAATAGATCTTTTTTTTGTTACTTTTTTCTGTGTACTTTTAGATATCGGAGATGCTTCCTTTTGTCTGTTACATACACTCCCATTTTCTTCTACGAAATACGGGTATAGAAACGTGCGATTAGTTTCATTAAACTCTAAATAAAACGAATTCATTAGTAGTTATTTTTTCCGGTGTACTTTCCCTATTTTGAGAAAGCCTTTAATTTCCTACGTGTACAATACTAAATGCATTTATTTACCAACAAAACAATCGACTTTATGCTGATTAGAAACCACAACTAACTGTTTGAGGTTTTCTGACAGTATTGATGATGACAACGCCATTGACTTCGCTGTATGATAAGAGTTGCGGTTCGAGGTATGTTTAGATCGGTACACGGTTTCAATTCGGCAATTGGTGATAGTGAAACGCATTCCCAAACGTATATAAAAATCAGTTAAAACGTTTATCAAACGGTTATTCCACGTGATTCGTTATATTCTCTTTTATGTAAAAATATGGAAAATGGAATTAAGAGCACGTTTCCTGACAGTTCCAGACAGCGTTTGAGGAGCCGCCTATTTGATGACAAATCCCTCAATGTGTACTATTGCCGTTTTGCCAAAGCTACCGAAAATTCAACAATATCTTATCGCAAGGGAACAGTTTAAGCTGCATCAGAAACCGAACTGAGACAAACTGTCATGAGTACTTAAAGCGAACGTACGTACGAATGTGTGAGTGTCTCAGCGCGTTTAAAAGTTTGTCCAAGCAGCATGCAAAAATCACCATTGGGTTTAGTCTCTTTGTATACGCCAACGGGCACGGATATTCAGTTTGAAGAATCTGCGATCTTTTAATATAGTGCATGCCGTGGTGTGAGTGTGGGTTACGCTAGTTAAATGAGTTTCCTTGAAGTAATACATGCGATATGATATTACAAACCACATGCTCGATTCTACTTTGTGTTAAATTAACGGGGACTTACACTTTTTTGAACAACAGCAAAACTTTAAATTATATTTCTTAAATACAAACAATTTGTACCCATTAGACAAAAATCTTGCTTCCTGAACAATTGAAAAATTCGTTTTTAAAATGTTATCTTCTGCATTCAATGTTGTGTTTTGATTCAAATGGAGTAGTTAATTTATCTGTGCTGTACCCTTATAATGTTCACAAGATTCTTACTGCAAAAATAGTTTAAAGATCTTGGATGCTTTTTAGATAAAAAATATCAAAAACTATGCCAATTTTAAACATTATGAATCAACCATCGACTAAGGTTTGGCTGACGGATTAGTTCTAAACCTTATTGATTCTTAGATCTTTAAAACTTTTTTTGTTTCGTCATTTTCTATGAATGTGATTGTATTACGTGTTGCGCGCCGACTTGAATTTTTAACCGCATGCTTAGTGCACATAAAATTATAAAAGACATGCCATTTTTTAAACCATTCCTTTTGCAAGCGAACGTGGTCTGGTTCGGTAAGTCGTAATTCCAGAATGGTCCGATTCGAAATATACGAAGAGTAACGTTTTTACAAGGTTTCTTAGTGGACCTCATACTGTTTTTCTTTTGTTGCAAACACGACTTTTAAAAGGGAGCACAGCTGTCGCATATTAGCCCATCTCTTTGATCCCATCTGGGGTCAGCCGAATCTACCACACTTATACATATTTTAAATTTTTTTTAAACTGCATACTTGAAACTCAACACAATTTGAAATAGGTCTTAACCAGATTATCCATTGCATTCTTTGGTTGCATTGAATCTACCATCTGCAACTAACAACTTGTATTGTTTAAGTCCGAATTCGTGCCTTCTCAAAATAAATGGGACAACTGAGATTCGGGTCCGTTTAGTGTTTGTTAAGCGAAGTATGGCCAATTTAAAGATTGGATGATGAAAAAGCTGTAGAAATAAAAAACAAGAAACACAAGCTTACTTTGTCTGTTTTGAATGGTATTCAGATTGTTAAACGAAAAATGTAGCATTTAATAGGAAATTAACAGATTGTCTCTTAACATATACCCTTTACATTTTCCCAAGCAGCATTTCACTTTTCTACATGCCACGTGTAAGGTTTTGTAATCTAAGTATGCAATTAAGCAGGGCGAACTATTGTTCGTTTATTAACAAATCTTTGATGGGAACCATCTTTAATTTCTGTGCAAAAGATTTAAGTACACAGAACACAAAAGGGATAGTTGGTGATTATCTGTTGGATGATATTGAACTGGATTTTATTTAGTATACTTTTTGGACATTAATATATCCGTTTAATGTAAAATTGATATTAGGCTTTCATCTAACGGAGCTGCAGTCCAAGTGAATCTTAATGGATCGGATTTTCTTTGTGTGTAGCAGTAAGATTTCAAATTTGAGAATTACGCTGACATTGCATATTTTGTGGAGTAAAAAGGGCTGCATGTAACAGGCAAAGAAAATCATTTCAGATATCATAAATTTTATATATTCTTGAACAACATTAACAGCCCAGTCAAAATAGCAATGTCCGTTTGTCTGAAAGAACACCTATATCTCAGAGACTAGATGAGCTAGAGCCACCTAATTTTAGTAGCATTATCTACAAAACTAGTATTGTATGCACGTAGAATTTTAATATTTCCTGCAGTTTTGTATGTGCCAAAATATTCTAAATATCTAAATTTAAAAAAAAACGAATTTTTTCATAGAAATCGGAATATAAATGGCTTAGTTATAAGTCTTATATAAAGGTTCCATACTTTTCTGAGCAACACAACCAAATGGCAGAAAATAAGTCCCCAAAAAAAAATAATCCCCTCAAAAACATTAAACAGGACTCCCCAAAAAAAAATTAAATGAGGCTTCGAACTCGGGACGTTATTTTATTATATCAGAAATAGCTTAAAACCTATTTGTAATTATATATACCCTTGCAGAGGGTATATTGAAATTGCCCAGATGTTTGTAACGCATAGAAGGAATCATTGATAAGCCTGACGAGCTAAGTCGATATAACAATGTCCGACTGACCAAACTTTGCACGAAGTCTTCTGAAACAAAAACGCTGCACATTTGTCGGAACCACCAGCCGATCGGATGACTATTACATTTCGCTGCCATAAGAACGATCGTTCGAAAAACTAGTTCCAATTAAAAAAAACTTTTTTTGTTTTCTTCAAACTCCGTATTACCTAGTTTTTAATGCTTCTCCATGAAGTCCATGCCAAGTCCGGTCAAAATCAGACATTTATATAGCATAGCTGCCATAGAAAAGTAAGGTTAGAAAAATAGTCTTAGTAAAAAAAATTTTTTTGTTTTCAATGTAAACCTCTTTAACATTGGAATATATTTATTTTATAAGCTTTCACACAATTCTTCAAAGTTTTGTCAAAATCGGATGACTATAGGTTATAGCTGCCATAGAAATTATCAGTCGAGAAACTAGTTTTAGTGAGAAAACCTTTTTTGTTTTCAAAGAAACGCCTCCAATCTTTGTACTTCTGAGTTTGCTTTTCTATGATTCCACTAAATTTGGAAGTTCGAAATCAAACATCTATATAGTACAGCTATCAAACAAAAGTAGAGTAAGAAAAGTAGGCTGAGAAAACCTTGTTTGTGGTCAGTGGAAATGTCCTTCAAATTAGTTAGAAAAGCGTGCTGCAAGGTTATACAATTTTGCAGTTACTTTCCTCTATTTTTTATTTTGGATTTTAAATAAAATAAACTATTTATAACATTAAGAAATAATAAACACATCGAAACAAAAAAATACTTAAAAATTAGTTTAAAGGTTTTTTTTTTTGATATTTAGAAGTAACACCCCGAATTGGGAACTTTGTTTCAACTTTTCAGGACCTTGTTTCATATTTTAAATAAGACCCCAATTTTCTTTAGGAAATAATGCCCCAAAAAAGGAAAAAACACCACAAAATTAATTAAAGATCGTTGTTGTTTTCTGCATAAGTTTATGGGGCCTTATTTCATTTGTTTTTTAGGCTTCTTGTATCAATGGGGACTTTTTTCGTAGAGTCAAGGGTTATATGCTTACATTAAGGTTAATGCTCTGTTAATTGACATACGGGGAGACTACTTAAGAATAATTCCCCTAAGAAACCGGTTTATAGAAGCCGGGCATTACCGACTTCAACAACCCTTTCGTTGACTGAGTATCGAATACTGTGTATTACCCTTTTCGTTAACTGAGTATCGAATACTGTGTATTAAGTATCAAGGACTGAGTAAAGAGAGCTTATTATCGAGCACTGAATATCGAGAACATTGTATTATTTTGTACATGTTAACGAATATCGAATACTGAGTTTTGAGTCCTAAGAGTCGAGTCCTTAGTATCGAGTATTTAGTATAGCGATTCGAAAATTGAGTATCTAGTTCAAAGTCTCTCGAGAACTGAGTATCGAGTACTGTAGCATCTGTAGTCGCAAACGTCAACAGCTATTTAAAAAAGTGTCCTCTGTGATTGAATAGATTCCATTCAAAGCAAACTGATCTGGCCTAGTTTTGGGTTTCCTAAAAGGTTCAAGTATTGTAACTTCATGTTTTCTATATTAATGAACCAGGAAATCTGAATGTTGACTCAATGTTGTCTGTGCTTATGACTATGACTATTAACCTAGGATACTTGATTCACGCTCATCCATTATCATCATGCACAGTTTTAGTAATCAGACCCGCCGAACCTCTGCGACTCTAATGGAACGTGCTATGGGGCTTACAATGGTGTTTGATAAACTGCCACATTTTACACAGTTATCTAGTCACATTTAAGCTGCGCCACTTAAGTCTTACACAGACTTGCTTATCGATCGCTTGACGTCGCAACGTCCATTGTTTCATATCAAAGAGATTTCCACATCAATTTCTGTGATACTCCAAAAGTCTGTTGCCAGGCGACTGACTTCAAACTTTTATAATCAAAATTTTTTCTGTCGAGCTTGTTGTGACTTTCATTTTAAAAAAAAAAAGCCTAGTAAATTTTTCAATAATTGTATTTTTCTTTTGATCTTCTTTAGTTTAAGGCGCAGTACAAATTAGTAGGCCCCACCAGAGGACACACACACACACACATTAACGGACAAACACACACAATGAGCACCACCAACAGCAGCTTCTTTGACGAACATTTCGCCATGCTCTACTCCAGTCTGATGGACCAATATATGCCCGAATATTTCAAAAGTTTCCAATACACACCATGGGTGTTCTCGCTACTGGGATCGGTGGTTATTGGCCTCAGTGGCATCTTTCCACTAATTGTGATACCCACAGATGAGAAAATGAACAAGGAGGGTTTCAAAGATCGTAAGTATGGATCGAAGAATAATGGTTAACATTTTTAATGGTTCTCTGTTTTGATTTAGCCGCCGAATCCAAGTTTTTGAGAGTACTCTTAAGCTTTGCAGTGGGTGGACTACTCGGTGATGTGTTCCTACACTTGCTGCCGGAGGCCTGGGAAGGCGATAATCAAAGTGAGTCAGTGGTGTCTCACGCATTAAATATGTCATTGAATTTTTTCCTCTTTCTTTAATAGATCGCTCCAGTCATCCCTCATTGCGCTCTGGTCTGTGGGTACTTTCCGGTATTCTTATTTTCACCATAGTGGAGAAAATCTTTTCGGGCTACGCAAATGCCGATGAGGAGAACCCACAGCCCAAGTGTGTGGAGATTGCCAACTGTTTGATGCGTCGCCATGGTGGCAAATTGCCCGAAGGACAAACCTCCGACAGCTGTGGCGGTGCCTGTGATATTGAAGACGTAGACAAAGTCTGTTTCCTACGCGAACGCGAGCAAAAGGCCAAGGAACACAAAGACCAACCCAGAAAGGTGGCTGGATATCTCAATCTATTGGCGAATTCCATAGATAATTTCACGCATGGTCTGGCAGTGGCTGGTTCATTTCTGGTGTCCTTTAGGCATGGAGTACTGGCCACATTTGCCATATTGTGTAGGTAACACTGGGAACTGTGGCTGATGGTTAATCTTAATGATTCTCTTTCTTTTTTTGTAGTGCATGAAATTCCTCATGAGGTGGGAGATTTTGCTATACTTTTGCGTTCCGGTTTTAGCCGCTGGGATGCCGCTAGAGCTCAGCTTTTGACAGCAGGAGCTGGCTTGGTGGGTGCCCTGGTGGCTATAGGAGGCTCGGGTGTGACCTCAGCCATGGGTATGTTCCGTGCAGTTTAAGGCTTTCTTTCTTTTAACTAACGAATTGCACCCGTTTTTACAGAGGCTCGCACTTCTTGGATTATGCCATTCACCGCTGGCGGTTTTCTGCACATTGCGCTGGTCACAGTATTACCTGATCTCTTGAAGGAAGAGGAGCGCAAAGAGTCCATCAAACAGTTGCTAGCTTTGGTCTTTGGCATTGCGCTCATGGCTGTCATGACAATGCTCTTTGAACACTAATCAGCTGTTCCTTCGCTTCCATCTTTGGCGTATCCAAAGTGATTATGGACAGAGTACAAAATGGCAAGGAATTTGTTTAGGTACTTTACAACAGCAAGGCGACTCGTCCCTGTTTTATTGCGTTATGTAATTGTAGCCAAGTAATGCGAATGATATTTGAACTATTGTTATTATTTACGTATTATATTGTATAAAAAAAAGTAAACAAAAAATATTCCATAGAAATATGTGTGAAGAATATATGCACAAAAAAAGAACAAAACAATTTTTTTTCTCAATTCCAATAAATAACAAAAGAGGGTGTTGTTCAATAGTTGTTGAAAAATCAGTTGTTCTTTTCAAGTCATATAATCGTTGTATTAAAGAACTCAAACTTGCTTACATTTTGCTCTGTAGCTTTTAGTTTTAACAACAGTTTAATACCATGAATGCAACCGAGCCAAAGAACCAATTTCAATAAAGGCAGACAATGCTTTATGCAAGGAATGATTTGTGATACACGTGGATTAAGCTTGAGATATTGTTTCGAAAAATAAAAGACTGTCGACTCACAGTCAGCTCACTCATATACATATTAAAAGTTACACGAGAAAGCTAAGCTTACTTTGTCTGGGCCGAAGTTTTTCGCCGCTTAAATATTTTCAAAAATAATTTTTCCCATGACCCATTTTCCGACCGATCGTTCGTATGGCACAACAATTTGTAGAATTGTGTGAAAGCATGTAAAACAAGCAAATAAAAATAGCAGGATGCTACCATTAAAAACAAAAAAGATATTCTAACTAAATCTGTTTTTCAGACATCTCTTTTTTATGACAGCTACACCATATAGTTGTCCGATTTTCATCAAACCTGGCAAAATTATAAAAACGCATAGAATACTTGTGAATAGAAAGTTTGGAGACGTTTCCATTGAAAAGAAAAACTGTTTTTCATACTAGAACTAGTTTTACGACCGATTGTTCCTATGGGAGCTATGAGATTTAGTCATCCGATCCGGTGGGTTCCAAAATATTCGAAGCGTGCAGCAAAAAGAAATTTCTGTGCAAAATTTCAGCTCGGTAGCTGCAGAACTGCGAAACTAGTGCGCGTAGAAACAGACGGAAGGACAAAGCTCAATCGACTCAGCTCGTCACTCTGATCAAGAATATATATAGTTTATGGGGTATGAGCTAGCACTTTAATTATTGCTTAAGGTAGTAGATCGGTGTGATGTTTCAAAAAAATCAATTTATTTTTTTTACATTTTTCGGAAGAACCACATTTTAAAAATATGATCTTAAATTTTCAGACCGAAATTTAGAATATTTCCAAAGTTACAGGCAAAACAAGAGAGCGCGCCGTAGAGTGTATGAAAGTGTGTTGACACGCCAGCGGCAGCTGCTCTGACCGTTCCCTCTATTATTGTCCTTCCAACCTTTATTATTTAAAGATACCAAGGTATATATAATGCTAATGACGATTTTGAGGAAACAGAAGGATTGCTGTATGCACCGGGCATAGCTGATTAAATAATGTAAGTGTTATTTGTTGCCAAAACTTTAAACGTTTAAATTAAATGTTAAATGTTTCTGAAATTTCGGGGCAGCACTGACTCAAAACTATTCAACCGATTTGGCTCAAAATTTAACTAGTTATTCTACATACACATATCTAAATACCTAAGCTTTAAAACATTTAATTTTTTAATAATAAATTTATTTTTTTTTTAAATATTTTATCAACACAAAAAATTACATTTTGGGATTTTTTTTTTTCACTAGTCCGGAATTTTTTTATTTATTATGTATATTATTGGTGAGTTCATTAAAATAAGGTCTACACAATAATTATCTTTTTGGTTTTTTAATTTCGGATGACTACGGAAGGCTGTGTTCTTCCCCGAAACAGCTCATCATTCTTTAGAGGACTCCACTTTGACATTACTATACTAAATAAATAAATGGAAAATAAAATAAAATAAAATTTTGTGTATCATTTAAAGTACTAAAATAAATATTTAAAAGATACAAAACGATAGTACTATTTTTACTATTTAAAAAATGGTCATGAAAAAAGTCGAAATTTCGGCCGTCACACCGGTCTACTACCTTAAGGAATAATACGAATAAATTCTTCAATATTGGCTAACTGGAAGCCAATATTTTGCTTGCAGGCTTGCAGGATACTTCAAAAATATCTATATAGGTATTTTGAACGATATTAAAAAAGTTTAATTTCAATATAAATATTTTAGTGGAAAATTTTTGATATTTTCTATATATTTACAAAATATTATATGTCTTTACAATAAGCAAGTCTTTTGAGGTTATTAAGGTGTCAAATGATATTATTTTTATTTCATTCATATTAAAAATTATGGGAACTTATTCATGATTTAATATTGATGGGATTGAGAAAGGATGCTAAACCGTTGTTTTCAAATTTGATGCATTCAGGAAGCTTAGGTTTTCTGTACTTAAGTGAAGAGATTTGAATACATAAGAGCTTTGGAGCTAGAATATATTACAAACATACATAAAAACAAGAAAGAAAGTCGGTCAAGCCCGACTATACTCCGAGCATACTCTGTACCAACGAATTTATATGCTCAGCATATATTTTGATGCTGCAGTAGCAGCTGAAAGCAGCGCTGCTTCTGCGCTGCAGCAGCGAACAGTCTTTTCATCATAACTCGAAAACCGTTCATCCAATCTTCACCATTCCTTTGGCTAATCGATAAGTTATCCTTATTACTAAATATGTCTAGAAGGAACCACCTATCTTTAAAACTGTAGGAGATATGACGTTTTTTCTAAAATGCGGGGGCGGCAGGGGGCGTGGCCAAAATTGAAAATAAACTTGATCTGCCTGCAGACATAAGAAGCATGTGTCCCATACATGTCAAACCTATCTATCTCTTACCATCTCTGAGATCTGTGCGTTCTTACGGACAGACAGATGCTGAAGCAGCTCTTCTCTGCCTGCCTTCTTTAAAAAGTACGGCCCAATGATGACACCGGCCCATAATCCACTCCAAATAGTGCAGATTTCGGGAAACATTGACAGTTCTTGCAATGCTTCTAGCTGCTCTTCACACCAAATACGGCAATTTTGTTTGTTCACTTCAATTTTCCAGTAAAAAACTTTCGTGGCCGAGCATGAATTTTGATAACAAACTTTAATAATCTGCAAGCGTTGTTCGTTTGTGTGTCCATTCATGGTTAAATCATAGACCAAACTGAACATGTTTGACAGGATTTGATCGATGCCAAAAAGAAAGTTGCTAAAAATCACCCTCTATATTGTTGAAAAGTAAGATGAGCTAAGTCGATTGAGCTGTGCCTGTCCGTCTGTTGGTTTTTACGCCTTTTGTTTTGAAGCAATCGATCTGATCTGAGTCTTGGTTCATCTGCGCAGTGGGAGAGAATGGAAAACTGAAAGGCAAATACTAATAACAGCGGTGTTTTTGTCCTAAGGAGTGTCAACATCAGTCAAGGTGTTTTTGGGTGCTCTGATTTAATTTCTGTCAATATATTTCCGATAGGGGAGGGTGCAGAATTATGAAGGGAAGGGGATCAAATAAAACAGAATTTTAAAAGGGTTATAATTTTGAAGGATTTTGGGTAATCCGGTTTTAATTTGGGCACCTACTTATGATGGGAACCAAACATCGAATAGAGTATCGTTCATAGGTTTTTTCGTTTCATGCATTATTATTCCGAACAAACATAAGTCAAAATGTTGAGGGAAAGGGGGTAATATATTAAAATTATCATCAGAAGCATCGTTTCATAGATTTTTCGGTGCTCTCATGTCATTTCTGGTAATAATTTTCCAATCGGGAGTGAAGGATGTGGTTTTTCGTGGCCCCCTAAAAAGGGCCGTCTTGTAGGAGGTTACCATTTTCAATGGGTGCAGGGTATAAAAAGTTGACAGGCACCAAAAACATATCCTTCAGCTAGCACTCATCTGCTGAAAATAGTCAAAACTAGCCTAAGTCAATGGTACGGCAACAATGCTCGATTAAGGATTCCTTGACAGCGGAACACTTCCCAAGGAATATTCAAACTGCAAATTTCCTACTTTGCCTATTAATTGGCCACTGTTCAAGATACATGGATTACAAATTCGATTTATGGAATTGGAACCAGGTCTTTTTTTTATTTTTCGAGATAATCCAGAGAATATTACGATATCCTATATAAGTATCTTTGACTTCTGTCATGCCGTTTCTGTTTATTGTTCATTCATTCCTTTGTAAAGTGATGGACCCATGTTTTCAATATCAAAAATTCAGGCAACTCCTCAATTCCATTTCTACGGCTACTTTTAGAAAACCGAAGCCGAGAAGCTTCAGTGGAATGAAAATTATTTGATAAAGTTCGCTGGATGTACGTAAAGTTAATTTTTCCTGACTTCGCATTAATTTATATATTGTTGGTGTACATTTGATTCCTAAATATGTCGAGAATTTGGCAGTGTCAGCAAAAACGAAGTCCCTTTTCGATCGGTTCTCTCTTATATATAGTGCAAACCCAACCCAAATGGAGAGGTCAGGAAAATACGCTTGGCTTGGTAATGACCAAAGACTGTACTCGATTTTCTTCTTCTGGGTTCCCCAAGAAGAGAGGCTCTCTCTATCGCTTATTGAGGCATTATTTCGGCAAATATTCGGTGTGAATTGTCGAGTGGGTTCGGCATCCAGGAGGCTATATCTGGCTGCCACTAAATCCTATTTGCTTTCTGTGTTTCTATGTCAAAAATTCCAAAGTTTCGCTAGTGACTGTGTGAAAAGCACAAGTAACTTCGGCTACCAGGTATTATCTAGTGCCGTTTTCTTCGTTTTCCAAAAGTTTGGGGGAATTTTATTCAAAATTGAGAGGCTAATCTAATATCAAATCTTGATACCATACTTTTTTCAAATTTCAGAAATTCACCCCACGGGCGGAAAATTTGGAGGACACGTTTTTTTTTAAGACGATCTAAATCATATTTGGTTTTTCAGCCCAATGACAAATAAACATAAACATAAACTACAATTTTTAAAAGACAGCACAAAAGCACTGTCGAAACAGAGTGATTTGCTTTGAAAGTGATTAAGCCTCGAACTGAATACTTGGAGTTTAGACTGGACATAGGAAGTTCCTTAAGATATTCCTGGTTTCAAACAAGTTTACAAAAAGCGTCGAATGTACTTGTCGTTTGGTTAAGTTATCCATATTTCGATTTGAATCTATCCTGTATAAATCTAGAAAAGCTTCGGCTTTATCACCTTAAACGGGTAAAGTACACCAAAAAGATAACCTTTTGACATAAGGCATTTTTTTTTCGGGTTCCTAAAGCTCGATTTCTGTGGCCAAAATGGAAACTGCTTAAGTGTGGTCTTCCTATTTAAAAACAAGTCGTTTTATTTGTGTTTTTTCTTTTGCAAATTCTTTAAAAAATTTGTCATTCTTATTTAAACCGTTTATTTCTTAGACTTGATCTTCTTAAGGTAGAATTCCAATTCCTTGCCTTCCAGAATGTAGCCATCGGAGCGACCGCATTGTCCAGGGCGGGAGGAGATGCAAGCTGGAGTAGAAAAAAAAAACACACATTAAAACCAAAGCCATACGACGACAATTTGAACACTTTTTGTGGTATCTAAAGCTCAGAGTAACTATGACAAGCCAAAATCACGCCCAGCAGGCTTGCATCTAACTTAAAACAAGTTCGATACAATAAAATTTGCTGGATCGCTAAGGTTTTTACATCAAGGCTTAAGCTAACAAAATACAAAAGAATTGAATACACACCCAAGATACGACCGGAGGTGAACTGATCCTCCACGGCTTGCTCAACCTTGCCGAACTTTTGACGCTCCAAGTACTTCTTCATGACCTTGTCGCTGCGCTTCTTGGTCAGCACATCGTTCTCATCCTCCTTTTGCACGTGCTTGGGATTACGCTTGCGACCCAGGGGCAGGACATAGTGTGATTCGTACCATTGACGGAATGGCGTGGCATCGATGATCACAATGCTATTCTTCACCAGAGTCTTGGTGCGCACCAACTCGTTGTTGGAGGCATTGTACACAACATCAGCGATACGAGTCTTGCGGGCAACACCCTCAGAGGCCCAGGCAAAGTTACCGGTCTCCAGGCGCAGAGCGCGCAATTTAGAGTTGCCACCACGAGTGCGCACCTTGTGCACGCGGCCACCACCAAGCTGAAATGTGGAAAAAGTGTGGCTTTAGCGATCATTTTGGTGAAGGATTAGACATTTCCGGTTAAGAGTAGCCCGAAAGATCAGAAGTCCGAACATAAGGAGTATTAATCATCACAGAGTTTGGATGCAGTTGACACGCGTTAACATCACTTCAGTGGTTCACCCTATCCCCCATCCCCCCTTCCCCCTGCTGAGAGACTAGACTACAAACCTTGGTGTTGGCAGCTGGACGGCCCAACTCGAACTTGCGCTTCTTGCGGAGCGACTTGCGCTTGCCACCAGTGGCACGGCGTTTGTGTGCACTATCACGGCTAATACCTGTGGGGCAATTACAAAAAATTAATTAGGGTGGATCGCCGCGACAAGCACATAACAAGAAAATTTAAAGCATTGTTTTGAGTTCATTTTTAGTGGCCAAATATTCGTATTGATGTATCAGAATGACTCGCCACACGCGTAGTTAGTTCTTAGGACTTCATTTACATGAATTTTATTTAATTTTCGGTATATTTTCTTGATATTTTTACAATAATTGCACGAGCCGACTCACCCATGTTCGAGTAAGAAGCGGAAAGAAAGGAAAAGACCTCGTGTCAAAATGTTTTAGGTTATTTTTTGACATTTGGCTGTGATGGGCCGCACTGTTTCGCTAACAGCACACTTTGGGCTTTACAGTGTACGAATAAGGTCTTACTAATGTTAAGAAAGTATATCAAATATGATCAAACAAATAAAGAAAAGATTCTGGTCGTAACTGCTTGCAATTTGTACAATATGGTTAATATTACACAATAATTATTGCATATAATTAATTTCATAGCCGGGTTTTCTAGCTTATTTTAACTGATCTAGCTTGTTAGGGCTCTGAATAGTCTGTCAATCTGTGGGGAGGGCTGAGTGACCTTTTTTTGAGTTCCCAAAATCCAAGAGGTGTTATTGAATGCGTTATTTCACGGAAGGCGTATATTTTGGTTTGATTTTAAATTAATTTTAGGTATTTTCTAACACACTTAAAATCAAGTCAAGCCAACTTGGAGTATTTTTACAGATTGTGCTTGCGGTCACTCCAGAACAACGGCACTTTTCACTGCTGGTCACACTACCACGAACAAATGCACCAAGCGTTTATAAATAAATAAATTTTAAATATTAACACATCAAATATACTTGGTGTCAGCTTGAATAGACGCAGTGCAATACATCACCATGACAGACGAATCTCTGGAGAACGAGAGCGATTCAAATTCAAGAACCGAGCCGGATGACTACGACTTTGACATTGCCAATTGCAGAACCCAGCGACGAAGCTATGTCTGGGCATATTTCAAGTCAGTGCCTGGAAATCCTAAGCTATGGCAGTGTGTGCTATGTAATGTGAAATTCGCCAACAAGACCACTAACCTGGGTCGTCATCTGTCGACGGCCCACAAGATTGAGGGACATGTAAGCATCTGTCACTTTACCCTCACTTTTTTTATAAATCTTTCCATGTTTCAGGTCAAAGGCGACAGCAGCCGACGCGGACGCATCACTAGCTTCATTTGGAAATTTTGTAGTCGGGTCAACGACAAGCAGGCCCTGTGCCATATATGCAAGAAAGTGCTTTATTTCGGTGGCGGAAACACCTCCAACATAACCAAGCATTTGAGACGGAAACATGCATCCACCATTGCCCTGGATGTAAGCCAGTGACCAGTTCCACAATTAGCTCTTTTATATTGATTAACCCATTTCAGGATCATCAATCGGCTGGCGCTAATGCCTCTCCAGTGGCCAAAAATGTCGCATCCAAAGAAACTAGCAAAAAGGAGCGCAGAACCGCCAGCTATGTGTGGAACTATTGTGAGAAGGTGTCGGATAACGTGGCACATTGCACCATATGTCGAACCGATATGAACTTTCATGGCACAGCCAATCTGATCAAGCATCTTGGCAAGCACAACATAGTGGGCGATAAAGCGAACTCCAAATCAAAGGACCAGCAAAGATCTCCCTCCCCTAGCCTGGTGTGGCGCTATTTTGAGCTGCATAATATCGAGAAGGTCACCTGTCGGGTTTGCAGCAAGCATTTAGCCTACGGCGGCTCCACAGACAGCCTGCTGGACCATTTGGAGCAGCAGCACAACATCATCATCAACGAGCCGGGAGTTAAATCTAGTTTAGTCTTTGACTATTGTCAGACTACCAACGATTCGCAGTTGCTCAAGTGTCAGATGTGTGATGAGCAATTCGAGCTTAATGAGGGCTTTGAGGATGCCATAGTTACGCATATGGAAACCCATCACAATGTTAAATCCGTAAATATGTTCCACACTTGAAGTAAAAACCCCGGCTAATTGATAATCCTTCCCCCACGTAGCAATTACTCAACCAAGACCAGGAGGAAGAAATCGAGCACCTCGAAGATGAAGGTGAGTTGCAACAGGCTAAAGAAGAAACGGTCGTTGAAGAGTTGGAAATTGATACTAATCAAGACGAGCAGACTCTATACAACGATTTAATTGAAGAAGATTGGCAGGAAAACGTTGCGGAAAATCCACTTTCACCACGTTCAGTGGAACAAATGGGTTCCGACACGGAGGATAATAATGCTCTGATGACAAACATTGAACCTGCTGATACGCCACAAATGTGCCAGCTTAAAGAGGAACTCGTACGTCAGCAGACGATATATTTCAATGAAAAGGCTGGCTTCTATCGTATGCAAAAGCATTTGGTTGCCTTGCAGGTCAAACGAGAGCGCATGGAAATTGCCATGATGTACAAGCGACGAGAAGATGAATTGTAAAGGAATTGTATTAAGCTTATATTTTAAGAAAATAACACTTACAAAAATAGTTGGTATTTGATTAACTTTAAAACATTACAGATTTCGACAATTATTTGAAACTACTACTAAAGCAACTTCGATACTAATTTTTTATTGTTGCAAAATCTGTAAAAAAAATTAATCCACGCCCTTTGTTATTGAGTTGTTTGTAACGCATAGAAGAAAGCATCTCCGACTAGAAAATATACATTTTCGAGCTGAGATAATAGAACCAAAGTTCAAGCAGCTTTGTATGACTAGTTGAAGTCAAAGCTGGCGCCTATATCTAGTGAAGGTGACCGGGTGTGTAAGTTTTTATAGAAAAAACGTTTTCATTTGATATCTCGAGGCGGAATCGAACCCACAACCTCTTGCAGTATAACCCAGAGCAACAGCTGCGATCGACATTAGCGGACATCATGGCAGGAGAGCTACCGGTATCCGCATCGAATGAAATCGCGGTCCGCTCTTTCGTTGTGCAAAGTGCTGTATTTGCTTCCTAGGCAATATCAATCTTAGCTCAAGTACAATCTCTTCTACCTTTTAAACGATATAATCCACTCGAAACCTTTTAAAAATTAACATATTTATGGAACTAATGTAATGTTTATTGCAAACAATTCCCTCTTGTGGACCACTTCATTATTTTACTTCTTTTGTTTGTGTAGAATGTATATTAATGATTAGTTTCATATCGTTCGCAGTGTTTCTATATTAAAAAAATGTTTTTAAATTTTTGTAAATTAAATGAAATTATTCCACTACATTCATATCGAGCAGCAACTTCTTCGTCTGCAGATCAATTAATCGACGTTTGGCGCGTGCCAATTCGGCCATCTCATTGTAATATATCGTTTCCGCTTTCAGTTTCTCATCCAACTGGGTTGTGGTCTCGGGCAGGGAGGAAGTGTCACCGGGTCCCAGATGAAGATGCAAGTCCGCTGGCTCCGGATCGTGAGTACTTCGATCCACCATATCCTCCGTGTTGTCCACGACATACTCGTAGAAGGGCTCCTATAAAAGAAATGCGAGTAAGGATTAAGACTAACGGGTAAAAATATGTTTCACCCACCTCATCTTCCAAATGATCCGTCACCTTTTCAATGATACTATCAACATCATCAAAATTGACCTTCTCCAAGGGATCCGATGGCCTAAAGATTTCCTTTTTGGGCGTCAGCAAATGCTGATGCGAGTGGTTCAGTGTCTTAGATAGATTGTGATGTCGGCGCACTATGTGTCGCATCAGATTGGACGAGGAGTGCTTCGAGGAGAGAGTTTTGCCGCAGTGCTTGCACTTGGCTATAAACTCCGAGATGCGTACAAAGTGTGCCCACAACTTGTTGTTCTTGCCAATCACTTTGTTGCGACTCTCCGCTGAATTATCCAGCTGCTGCTGCTGCTGCTGGCGCTGTTGCTGCTGATGATGTTGAACTCCCATTATGGTGCGCACCGCGTTCTTAGTTTCCCCCTCCACTTCAGTCAGATGCTCCATGTGCATGTCGTCGGAGACGGTCGCGTCAAGCTCGTCTCGCAACTCTGCTAGCATTTTACCCTCTTCGCCGGCAAATATGGTGCGCGCCAGTAACTTGTGGTTCCTGATCAAGTGGCGCGTCAGATTGGACGAGGTGTGTTTCGAGGAGAGCGTTTTGTCGCAGTGTTTGCACTGGACGATGTATTCCGTTAATCGGTGAAACTGAGCCAATGCCTTAAAGTTTTTGCCAACCATTTCTAATTGTAGCTGTGCATTTGACTACTTTGTTATTGTTGCTACATCCAAAAGTGGCAAGTAATTACAACAAAAATAAATATAAAAAAATGAGCGAGCTGGCTTGGTTTCTAGTTCTAGTTCGTGGTACAGTCAATTATTGCCTAAATACCAAAATAAGTGGAAGACGGTACTACTAAAGCTATCGATTTAGTATCGATATTTAAACTGCATCGGTCGGCTAGCGTCGAACTGAAACGCTTGGGTGTGAAACAAATACTCATTTTTAAATTATTATCTTACAGCTCAGTTATTTTATTTATTAAATATCTTTCTGGTGCAAACAAAGTGTTAAGTTATTAGGAAAAGCACATGCAACTGTTTTAAATATCGATAAACGACATTAGACGATACTCTATTACATTTTTGTTGAAGTGTATAACCTACTAAACTTAATGGAACTTTTACTTTACTGTCTTCAGCATTTTTCATAATCTTCGATCAAAATTTTACAATTTATTTCATTATAGTTGACAATTTGAGCTGGAAAATTTCCCGAAAATCATTTAAATAAAAGAAATACCTTGAGAGCATGCAATGTGCTCTGAGCTACCCGACAGTAAAATCAAATTGGTAGACCGTCAATAATGTACACCTAAAATTTTTCAACATTTCTCGAAAAAAAAGTGTATTAACATTTTGTTGACTATTTTTTCATTATTAAATTGTTAAATAAATCCTTTTGAACTAAGCAGAAAATTTAAATATAAAATTATTTTCCATGCTAAACATTCCAGCGTTGCAAAACGTCGCTAACAGTACACCGCTACATTGACGCACACTAACATTGCAGCCAGCATTGTGCAACACTAAACATGTGTGGTAGCACAAAATTGCGTTTTGGCAGCTGTTTGGCAACACGGTTCTATGGTGTAATGGTTAGCACTCTGGACTTTGAATCCAGCGATCCGAGTTCAAATCTCGGTAGAACCTGCCCAGCAAATGGGAATTCATTTTTTTTTATTTTATTTGTTTTTCTCATTTTTAAATTTATTATGCATGGTTTGATTTACTTTATATATTATTTTTGCAACAAACAAGTATGCATTAGGGTGCATTGTCGGTCAGAAGGGGGTGCTAGAAATTTGACTACTATTTGGCGCTGGGCTGGCATCAAGGTTCTATGGTGTAATGGTTAGCACTCTGGACTTTGAATCCAGCGATCCGAGTTCAAATCTCGGTAGAACCTGCAAATTTGATAAATGATTCGAATTCTTTTTTTTTTGTTTTTAATTTCTCATTTGACTTCAGAACTTTTTGTCTTTTATTTCTCATTAACTTAACTAAACAAATTAAAACATACATAAATTTCAGTTTCTGATCAATAAACAAAACTAAACCAATTATAAGTTTTCTTTAACCAAAACGACTCCATCTAGGATTTCTCCAGCACACTGTAAACCTCTCCATAGCGTTGTATACGATCAAAGATGTCATCATCATCTTCGCTGGAGCTGGAACTTGACAGCTCTTTGGTGGGTGGAGTTTCCACACTTAAAGCAGCTGCTAGCTTGGGCGTCGGACGGTAGTATACGGAATGACGATGGTCGAAGCTACGGCTGCCCATATGATACTGAAGGAATTTTCGTGCTCTGCGTGGTCCAATGATTTTTCCCAAATGCTGCTCGGTCAGCGTAAAGTTACCATTATTGGCACTGGAGGATGCAGAACTATGCAATAAGATGCCCTTTTTGGTGATCTTAATGGGTGATGGTTTCACTTCACGTGGCTCACAGCAAGTGGTAGAGGTGACTATGGTACAGTCGGCTTCATTTCCTCTTTGTTTGGTTGTCTGTTGTTCCATTGAGGAGCCTGACGAGGACTGACTGTTACAGGTGCTGCTTACGGCTGCACGTTTTGTGGTTCGCTTGGTCACCAGTGAGCGAGCACTGGCCGTGTCATTAGCCAAAGCCGTGGAATTACAAGCCACGCTCTGATTGTTGAACAAAACTTGTGTGGCGGTTTGTTCGGCCAGTTTGGGTGACGGAATTTCCGATGCCTGTCGTTTTGCTGCCTCCTTTTCATAGCATTGCTTGGACAGGGCCAAGGCACGTTTAAGTTCGTCATCGGATTCATCATCGGATTCAACATCGGAATCAGAAACAGATATGGGTAAAGATTTAGTTGAACATTTCGTTTGAGTTGCCTTCTTTTGTCTGGTTTTGATTTTGTTCGCCGATTTGGAAACAGAAGTTAGTTTTACCATTTGGGATTTTGATGGAGGATTTGGGGAATCGATTGGTTTTGCCGGCAACTTCTTCATGTTAGGGATTGCCTGAGCTTTCGTTTTAATGGGTATCGACATTTTTGTGTCGGCATTCAATCGCTTGGGCGTCTTTCTTAAAACAATATGCGGCGTAGATTCGGTGTCTGGTTTCCTAGACTCGCTGTGGAAATCCACTTCCAAGGCTGGCCTGTCATTTTGGTCACTAAAGTTAACCTTATTGGGTTTCTTTTTAATGGAATTGGGTGGTTCCGCCATGTTCATCATTTTGTCCTTAGTTTTCGCCAAAGTTTCGCTGTCTGAGCTTAAAGGACTACCTAAAAGTGATTTTCGTTGCGCTGGCTTGACTTTTTGAATAGTAAAGTTTACCTTGGGCACAATTTCATCCCAGGATTCGCTGTCCGAGTGGAAGCGTGAACGCTTTAGTAGTGTTTTTTTGAGCACCAACAATTTTTGATTCTTCAATTTTCGAGCTCCCTCCACATCCAAGGGACTGCTGTCATTCTCCACTATCCATTCCTCTGTGGAAGTGTTGGCAATGTGCACCACATTGGAGCACAGCTTCTCGCTGTTGCAGCAATTACACTCCGACTCCCGTAGACGCGGAAGCTTATCCTCATCATAGCCCTGCTGGCGTCTACGCGGGTATACCTTTTCAAGATGACGATTGCTGCTGCTGCGATATGAACAACATTGACAATTGGTTCTGGACAAGGCTCGCTTTAGGCAGGACTTGCAGTCGCAGCCTAGGAATGTGCAGTCCTCTTCCTCGCTGGATGTGGACTGGTAGTGAGTTGGGTGGTAACGACGCTTGCGCAAATGCTTGCGCTTGCTAATGCAGCTGTAGTGCCTGGGACTTCGATGATAAGGCACTTCCATTTTGCGTTCGTGCCGGCGTCGCAGCAGGGCCTGCAAATGACGGCGATGTTCCTGCTCGTCTTCATGCGCATATTTGGCACGCAGCTCATCTCGCTTGTGGGGCAGAGTGCGATACATTTTGATGGTGGTCATACTGGAGGAATAGGCTGAGGGAGTGCGCTGGCGGCTTTGCTTAATGTATCGGGCCGTGTCCACAGAGTGCATGGACTCGTTATCCGAGAACAGCGAGTTTTGGCCGTTGGATGGTGGACTCTTCTCCTTTTCCATGTAGACACTGTTGTGTCGGCGGAGCCACTGACCCACATGCTGTTCAATTTTCTGCGCATCGAAAGTGTTGAGCACGCGATCCAGTCCCGCCTCCTTCCACTTGCGTCTATGCTCCTCCAAAACGGGTAGCGTTTGGTTCAGCATCTCCTGCATTTCGTCATCTTTGCCGTTCGAGCACAATATTTGTGTCAATTCTGTCTGGGTCATGCAGGTACTGACATTTGGCAAGGCCAAATCCGTTTCAGCGCCTTTGTCTTCGATTGCCTCTTCGTCACTTATGTTTGCATCGTCGTCCTCCTCCTGGTACAGTTGCTCGAAATCCTCGAGATCCAGATCTGCGCCTTCTTTGATATGTTCGATTGCCTGCAGTGAGAAGGCACTAATAGTAACAGTAAAATGCAAATGGAGGTTTTCGTGGCTGACGCTTACTTTAAAATAGTTTGACCAAATTTTGGAACGCTCATAGACCACAGATTCCAAAGTCTCCTCGTCCATAAAAGCATGTGCCATTTTTACATCAATTCATACAATTTTCGTTATTTGTTTAAACAATTTAACGCGGAAAATTTAATAAAAGCGCTTGGCTTTGGTGGAATGTACAACCGAGCAGAGTTGTCACCCTTATCAAATAGTTAGAGATGTGCGCACGAGTGCAGTCTGCTACTTATGATCAGAGACAATCGATATCATATTTTTTAAAATAAATAGAGTTTAAGCAAGATTCGGCCAAGGTAAGTATCAAATTACTTCCAATTTAATTCTCGCATATATTATATTAGATAAATTTTTTTTTTTTTAATACTTTATTATATTATTATTTTATTGAAAAAACTCACAAACCAGCTTAGATAGGTAAAAGAATTTTATTATTTTGACATAAATCTACAAAGAATATGTAAAAAGTAGCAAACAACAGTCGTCACTCCGTTCCACGAAGAACTTCTCGCTGCCTTTTTTAAGTCACGTCTTTTGTGCGTTCAGCCCAGGTTCAAACCCAAAAAAAAGTTATATCCAAAGCCAGAGTCCCGCATTTCGACCCAGATCGTTATCCTTATAAAGAACATATATGAATTTCTTATCGTATATCAATATTCTTCATTTATATCCTAGCTTTTATGACATCTTTATATGAAATTGTTCCAAATTTTTCTTAATAAAATATATATGTATTACAATCAGAATCAATTGCTTCATACTGCCAGTTTCGACTCGTTTCCAGTCACAGTTTCGGCTTAGGCCATCTCTAGAAAAAAGCATGTTATCGTCAAGCCAAAATGTTATCGGCCGCTAAATTTCAAATATTCCTAGCAGACAATGAATTTTAAATGGCAAAATTGTTTTCAATTTCAAAAACTTGGCAAAACCCATTGTTTATCAAAATTTAATCTTTCCAAGTATGAGAACATTAGCTCGACTTATTTATTTCCAATTGTTTCATCTGCATCATACAAATGATATTGTAGATTCTACGTTTTGTCTCAATCATTAGGTCTTCATTTAACATGCTCAATTCTTTTGTTATAAATTGACCAAATTGTTCCACATATTGTTCCTTACAAACTACACTTGTACTGCTAGGATTTTCATGAATTTCTGGTTTTTGCATGGATTGATCTTCCACCTTAAAATCTTGAGGATCAAGTTCCACAAATGTACTGCTCTGCATCGGAGACTTCACATCATTTGTGTCCGAGTCAGAGTTGAAGTTATGTTCACTGGTGTCGGGTAACTCCTCAAATTCCAAGGGGCCCACAATCTCTGCCACTTTGGCATAGTGTATCCACGTTGAGTTTGATCCGAAGCTGTCCTGCTGGGTTCTTAAATAGTGGGGTCAAACAATTAGTAGATATCAAGTCTGATTGATTTAAACTTACCTAAAACCCCGCAGCAAAGACTCAATTTTCTTTTTGATTTCGTGTGGAGTTAATTGCAGGCCCAGTTTTTGCAGCTCCTCTGACATATCCTTATGAATTAGAACCTTTTTTCTATTTCCTCGAAAGTCCCTGCCGTATTTCTCCCAAACTTCAAGGAACAACAATTCCTCTGATTGTGACAAAAACTTCCGTTTCCTTTTGGGTTTGGCCTGATTTGACTCAAATTTAGCCTTTTTGGCGGCTGGTTTCCTACCGGATTCATCATTGAACATCAGTGGAGCGCACTCATCCACATAAACCGAACTGAAAGCGCCATCTGAGCTCTCCTCTGCCCCTGAGGAATCAAAGTCCATGCTCTGATCTTCGCATATAGCTGCCATGCGTTCGAAATGAATCCAGGTGGATGCTCCATTTTTCAGCGTTTTTTCTTGCCTGCAAATAGAATTCTAAATTATGATAGTATGATGCTTCAGTGCAAATCTCTCACTTGTATTTGGTTTTGAGCGCCTCCAGTTTAACTTTGATTTCAGATTCAGTGACAACAATGCCCCATGCCTTTCCCAGATGCATCTTCATCGAATGGATATTGCTATTATTGCCTCGGCCACTCAGTTCTGGCAGATGAACTTGCCACAAATCTATTAAGAGTTCCTCCTGCTTGGTAGTCCAAGATCGACGATTTTTTCTTAGCTTGGCTTCCACTGAATTATATGGTAGGAATTGTTAGGAATTCGTTTAACTGGCAACAAAATTTGTTCTTACTTTTGTTTATGAAGAAAAACAGCTGATTAGCTTGCAGTTAGAGATGGTTACGTGAGCAACGATTTGTTATTTGCTAAGAGATGGCCGCATGAGTCAGGGGATAATGTAACGGTAAATGTTGAAATTTCATCCATTAAAATATCGTCGACTATAATATTTTGGAAGCATTGATCTAAATCTTAGGGGAAAATAGATTTTGGGATTCTTTGGTATGTCTTAAAGCTGCTTGTATAGTTTCCATTTAATTTTTAGTGTCGTATTTTATGTTATTCACATCAGACACTTGGAAAGAGTGCCGCTTCCTGCGTGACGCACTCAGTCGTTTCTGCTTTAAAGATTAGTGCCCACAACATGAAAGCAACTGCCAAAAATAAAATGAAAATGTGATTTCAATGTTGTAACCAATTTCAGTTTTAAGCCTCATCATTAGGCTTTCTTTGTCAGTATGTGTCCTTTCTCTAAAGCGTAAGCAACGTTGTTTTTGTCTGCCCGAATATGCCACTTTCTGTGAAAACAAAACTGTGACTTCTGATGAAAATTGTAATCATTACCATAAGCCCACGAACTTCTCGGCTACTATTTATTCGTCGATCACGCTTGCCCTTGAGGATCAACACTTTCGCTCTTTTTAAGAACTCCAACATAGGACAGATTCGATAGAGACTAGCGATGGACAATTCTTCGAAATTAATGGAAAATATGATAAAGCGTCAAACTAAATAAATATTTTCACTTACTTGTACAGGAATATACTTACAGTAATATATGAGCAACCAAATTATATTTCCATGTTGATAAACCTTTGGTCTGATATTGGCGTAAAGAATGGTCAACGACAAGTTGAAGTTCATTCTTAGAAGTTCGGATATTGATAGATGAAGTTACCAGGGCTACAAACCTGTACATTTTCTTGGATCACCGGAACGCTGGTTCAAACCAAAATTTAACAATTATTAACAACAAAATTTTTTTAAGAAGGTTTAGGTTCGAATCTTGGTTCAGTCCATTTTGGTCACAATATTAATATTAAACAAAGCAATATATTTATTTAGATACTAAACATTTCAAAATTTTAGAAGTTAGTTTAATCCTAAGTGTTCCATTAATGGATACTAAATATTGAGTTTTTCGTAGTTTTTGTAGAAAATATTTCCCATGTGAATCATTGAAATTGCTTTGGAGTCAAGGATCTTAAAAAACACGGGCTACTATAGGTGGGAATAGTGTACGTAGCTCTCAATGCTATTTTAGGTTTTTTACTTCACTTTGCAGCTCATTTTAAGATCCAGTTGCTCAAAACCAACCATATAACAGATAAAGATAACAGACAGAATACCAATTTATCTGATGTCCACAGTATTTGTTGAACCGAACCGATATTTTAGGTTCGGAACAGGTTCAGGTTCAGCTTTTAATTCTAAAGAGGTTCGGTTCAAGGTTCGGTTCACAGTAATCAGGTTCGGATCAAAACCGGTTTGCAGCCCTGAAATTTACCTTAAGTGTAATGTTATTATTGTTGTGGTACGTCGGGCATAAAATCACATCATTGGTACATACATGCATTTTGGCTTATGTTTTCTGCCTGTTGTCAAATTAATGTGATGTCGAGACAGAAAGAGATATTTATGATGCTGGCGTTAGAGATATACTGTAATTACGTTTGCCTTATTTTATAAATTAATTAAAATGTAAAAAGTTAATAATAAAAAAAATATTGTTGAATTCGAATTTTCTATCATCATAGAACTTCTAAAGGCATAGAAGGAAGTTTTTCCGACCATATAAAGTATATATATTCTTGATCAGCATGACGAGCTGAGTCGATATAGTCCGTCTGATACTATACTGTCTCCTCTGTCAGTCTTAAAGCTATCGACACCAAACTTTGCACAAAGTCTTCTGGTGCAAATACGCTGCACATTTGTCGGAACCGGCCGAATCGGATGACTATAACATATAGCTGCCATAGGGACGATCGGTCGAAAGACTAGCTCTAGTGAGAAAAGCTTTTTGCAAACGTCTCTAGACTCAGTATTTACTAGTTTTCTATGCTTTTCCACGATTCTGACAAGTTTGTTCGAAATCGGACATCTATATAGTATAGCTGCCATAGAGAAGTAAGGTTGGGATAGTCTTAGTAAGAACAACCATTTTGTTTTCAATGTAAACTTTCTTAAAATTTGCATATATTTATTTTAAAACACAATTCTTTAAAGTTTTGTCAAAATCGGATGACTTTATGTTTTAGCTGCCATAGGAATAATCGGTCGAGAAACTAGTCTTAGTGAGAAAACCTTTTCTTTCAAAGAAAACGCCTCCACACTTTGTATATCTATGAATTCCATAATTCCATTAAGTTTGGTTGAAATCTGACATCTATTAATAGCTGTCATATAAAAGTAGAGTCAGAGAAGTAGTCATATCTTATTGGGAAAAACTTGTTTGTTTCAGTGCATATGTCCTTCAAATTAGTTAAAAAACGTGCTGCAAGGGTATTCAAACTTCGGCCGAGTTAACTTTACTCTATCTTTTTTTGCCAAATCAAATATTTTCGTTTTATAAGATTTTTTTACCACGTCTTGACGCACTTCAACCAAAATTTCTCGGAAACTGCTCAACCAATTTTGATAGTTTCTTTTTTCGGTCAAAGCCAAATGTATTCTATCAAATCCATGCTTTAAATTAATTAGAAATAATTTTTGCTTAATGGAAAACAGCAGTCGAATCTTTAAGTGCGACTATCTCGAAACAACTTTTTCGAAATCGTTTCACACGATTTGAAAAGTAGCTGCTGACCGATTATAATTTTTTTTTTAGTTACTCCTTATAACCACCATTATGGTGTGAACTAGGATATTTGGGATCGGAATATATAAATAACGGAGCTAGAACCAATGAAAGGGGTAAATCAAAGTATATTTTCGAAATTTTGTCTTTGAAACCACATAACTCTGTTATTTATTGAATGAGCCCATATCTCCTAGTTCACACCATAACCACTTCAGTTCTTAACAAAACCACGTTTTCACTTATACTTTCAGATAAAAATCTTGTGAAACATTGGCCTATATTTTGAATTTTTGACCAACTTTGAACCAGATTACAACAGAATGCCTAGCAACAACAACAAATATTTTTATATTTTATTTAACCGACTACCTTCGAACAAAGAAAACCGCTAGGTAATATAACTTTTAGTTTTTGTGTAATTTAATTTTTTGTATACCATTAAAAGATGGCACCTGAAAGTATACAGTACCCTTAATGTGTGCAAATTGTTGATACAATTACATTTAAAGGTCTTCTCAAGAAAATGTATATATATATTTTAGTCTAACTAACACCACGTAATGTGCCTTCTAAATGAAATTTTAATAATCGAAGATTATCGAATAATTAGCTTAGGTCGCAGCTGAAATTCCCTTTATCTATTACACTTCACCTATATTGTTTTGATACAGGGCCGTAAAAAAAACGGCTTTTCTATTTCGCGTAAATGAAAATTGAGCAATAATCGTGACTCAAGTTGGCCATCACGATCATCCCAGTTGCGCATCTCTAAGCGCAACGGTTGCCAGACTGCTAAAAGTATGCTTTGATCAGCGCGAGGGTTAAGCAAACTGTAAACAAGCAAGGTTTTATTTTCAGTTGGCCAGCTCTTTATTGGCTGTTTTTATGCATAAGAAATGATTCATTTATACTTATGATTATGAGGGTTGGCTGCGTTGAATTTGTTCCATTAAAGCATCACATATAATATTGTACATTTTACGTTTGGTGGCCACACACAGATCGGCATCCAATCGTTGCAGCTCTTTTGCTATGAGTTGACCAAATTCACTTTCCTGCTCCAGACTTACGTCTGCTTCAAATGTCGTATTTAACAATTTGGTTGCCGGCTTAGACTCATCTAACGATGAAGTCACACGTTCGACCAACGGTGGTGGAGAAGCTGGTATAATCGTTGATGATTGGTGCGATTGGGACGGGGGACTATTTTGGCTGTTTTCATCATCCATCATTATGGAGGAACACTCCTCCAGGTAAACAGAACTAAATGTAGCATCTAAACGGTGTTCAAATTATTAAATACCTTTAAGCAAATATGTACGTCGCTCCTACCTGAACTGCCTTCATCGTGGAAGCCCTCGAAGCCAGTGGCACCCAGAATTTCATCCATTTGAGCGAAGTGTGACCACCTGGAACTTGTCTTGCAGCGCTCGCTTCTAGAATTCAAGAGCGTGGATTAGCTGGCCTGCTTCATTGCCATTTCGCACTTACTTGTATTTTCGAGTTAGTGTATCTATTTTCGTTTTTATATCAACAGATTCCACTTCAATACCATGATTCTTCATATCTTCGCTCATTTCTTTATAGACGATTGCATTTATGCGGCTGGCTTTGATTCGGGGCAACCAAAGACGCCACCTTTCGAGAAAAACCTTCTCCTCCGGGTAGGACCATCGCTTTCTGATTTTGCTAGATCGAGGATTCATTACTCGGGGAATTCAAAGAAACTTGCATTCGTCGGCAGTGGCAGTAGCAGTGGGTGTTTGCCTGTGTGCGTATGTGAGCAGCAGTCCACTGCTGATTCGATAAGTATTTGACTCGATAACTTTTTGGTTTATGCGCTAAACGCCTGAATACAAAACTATTTATATATGAATTGGCGTCAAATCAAATTAAGTAAATATGAACAATTTCAGGAACATATCTTGCTCTGAATAAGTCTGAGCCTGTTGGAGTATGATATTTTCCTAGTTTAAAATATCATACGGTCCTGTTCTGTATTGCGGGTCGAGTTTCGTGTAAACGTTTGCATGCAGAGTTTAAACATAATAATGTAATATGGGAGGTGAGGAAAATCGAAATTGGGTTACATGGGTCTCGTAGGGGAAAAAACCTATTTTCAATCTTTTTTTTTTATATATAAACTGAAATATTTGGTTAAAACTCTTTATTGTCTTAAGGAAACACATTTAATGAGGGATCACTGAAATTTGCTAAGCTAAATATTAAAAGCTCTGCCATTGTAACGTCATTTCCGGCGAGACTTCGGAAAAAATGTGCATAATTATACACATACACTCAGAAAACATTCGCCCCGAAAACTAGAAATTCTCCTATAAAATCCGTCCTAAGGCGATTTACCCTAAAATTAGGAAAACTTTTTCTCATTTATCGAAAAATTTTCTGAAACTGAAAATTTTCCATTAATGAGAAAATATTTTTCTTAATTTTAGGGCGAATCGCCTTAGGACGGATTTCATAGGAGAATTTCTAGTTTTCGGGGCGAATGTTATCTGAGTGTATGTTTATATCATTTAAGCCTATTGCAAATGCTAAAGTGGACGGAGTCATAAGCTTTCGAGTTTTGGAACTTGTGTTGGACTTAGAAAAAGATGTTTTAGATTATATCCAAAAACCAATTTCGCGCAACCACAAGTTTTCCAACCACCGTATCCATCATGTAGGCTTCTCCACTTTAAAATTTTGGAGCGGGACAGATATTTGTTAAAGCAGAAGAGTTGAGTAAATTTGTCGATTTCTCTTACCATTTAATCAACGCTTCCAAATTACCTGTCTACGATTGTCATGTATTAAATCTTTATTGAACTAAAAACTCATACGAGAATTTTGCCGATTGCGCGATTTTCCAGACCGTTGGATGTTTCAAGAAGTTGCAATTGTTTTGGTACACGTATTGAACTCATTAACCATTAAATGCATCCACTCTAAATATACGGCTATTTGGCAAGTGGCATTTATGCTATATTACTGCATCAAGAGATTTTGGCGTCAGTTGTTTTCAATCATAAAATGGCGCTCGGTCGAAAATCGCGATGTCGTAAGTCGGCTACGAATAAGGTAAAATCTTTCGACAGTTGCGCCCACAGGAAATCACCTGAAACTTCGTGTATCGTACCGTGAAGGTCTTTGAGTATATTGACGAAATAAAAGACGGCGCGAATACCGGCCGTCCACGAACGCCACAAGCCATCAAAGCCGTGAAAGATCGACTTCGTCGAAATCCACTGCGCAAGCGAAAAAAACTTATCTCGTGCGATGAATATATTAGCTATATTAGCTAACAATCAATTGCGATTACTACACCATCCATCTATTTACCTGTCTTTATAATAATCAAAACTCAAATAAATCTTAAGCGGAGTTACTCAGAGTTATCACCTGTCGAAGCTTAAATGGTTCTCTAAACTATCTTTTCAACCATCAATACATGAATTTAATATTGAATATCTTTATTCAAAAGTCGTAGAAGTGAATATATGTATTGTAAGGCATAGCTAAAATAGAAATTTAGAATCTATAGTACGCTAGTCATAAAATCCACCCCACGACAAAAAAGAAACACAAAATTGTAGTTAAAATTACGTAATTACATTGTTTATTTGTTTTCTAATTTATATGCTTCAAAACTTATTTACATGGTTGTGCAGTAAGCGAATCATTTATGCAAATATATTTTTTTATTTTTTATTAAGTGTTAGTTATTACATATAACATGTATAGGTATTCGTACATTAATAAATAACTAGTATGTCTGTGTGTGAGTGTGTGTAATTGCTTTAGCAACATTTTTAGCCATGCATTTAAGGACACTGTTTCCCCTCTCTTTAATTAAGGCTGGACTCCAATCTTCCGCTTCCACAAAATGAAAAGTTATTTCGTTAAGTTTGATAAAGTGCTCCTACGTGTGCCATTGTGATTGTATAGTTTTACAATATATTTTTGGTTTGTCTTAATGTTAAGTATGGCTTAAGATACTACATACATTCAAATGTTACAACATAAAATATCTATAAAGATTTTACACAAGCAGCATTAGATATATTTTAGATGTTTCAGTGTGTTTTTAAAATAGTATAATAAACAGATGCAGGCCCGACGGTTTTTGATCAGAAATTTGATTTTTCCAGGTATTTAGTAGATCTTTTTCTATAATATTATTGATCTTAAATACGGTCTAAGATGGTGAGATAACAGTTTCGAACATTACGACACTGAAATCAAAATCAGTGAAACTAGATTGAACAAGATTTCAGAGACGTAAATATATGTTGTTGGAAACTTCGAATTAAAAATGTTATTTAGGTGTTTTCAAAACAAAGTACATTTAGACATATGATATAGACTGCGATCGCCAATTTGGAAATCCAACGTGGTCTCTAAATTTTTTTAATCTCAAGATCCAACACAGAATTCAATATATTTTTATTTCACTTGATAACTTCAAAACTAATTAAAGAATGTTTATCAACAATATTTTACGTATTTTCCGTATTCAAAAAGATTTCACACAGCATATAAACAAATAAATTTGAAAGAACATAAGGTAGTGACACTTCTAATCCATTTGTAAAATAGAAAATGCTGAAATTAGCCAGCGACAACCCTTTAAATTAAAATTAAAATTTTCGATCGATCGATTGATAGAATGAGATATAACTATTAAGACTTTTTTGAAATTCATCAAATGAGAAGATCCAAATTAACTGAAGGGCTTAATTCATAGATATGGTTTATTGTATATTCATTGTAATGTAGATGTTGACAACCCTAGTGCAGAACTCTTTTACCCGTTCTACAGATTCTTTTGAAGCATTTCGTCTTTTATTTAAATGGAGACTTGGCAAAGACATGTGACCAATGAACAATGCTTCTTTGGAAACCTTGAAAACTAGACAATCTACATATTTCGGGTACCTTCACGTGTTATAAACCGCCGGGCCCAAACAGATGATGTATTTCTTTTGTAGATGACTCAACTATTTTAGGCATAGGAACGTTACAATTACGACAAAATGTTTGAGTTTTAAATTATCGAAAAGTAAAACAGAAACATTATACATAAATAAATAAATATACAATTGCAAAAAGCATTTTAAGTTGTTACCTAAATTAAGTTGGCTAACTTACATGTTTATATCACTTTTCGCAAATAATTCGTTTTTGTATTCAGTTTAAAAATAATTTGAGGCTGTTGAATGAATGAATTAATAATTTTTGCTGTTTTTGGTGGAATTCAATTAAAATTTCTGAATGTTTAACCTAGAAGATATTGATCTGGAACTCGCTGACAATGGTCTCGAGGTAGTTCTTCAGTTTGTCGTACGAGTGTGTACGCCAATAGATATTATCGTTGACCTGCTCCATGGCCAGATCGATGGCTGTTTCAACGGCTTTGAGTCCCAGCTTGTGGCAATTGGCGGCTAGAACCTTGAGCTGCTGTTTGTGATAGTCCTTGTTCATGTAAATAGTCAATGATTTGATCATTTCCGAGATCGTGGAGAAACCATCGCCATAACTGTACGAAAAATTAAGTATTAAAGTTAAGGTTTTTGGTAAAGCGGAATACCACTTACTATTCGGCTATCTCCTTAATATTGGTTTGCAGAAAATCAAAGGCAATCTCATAGCCAATGGCATTTGAGGCCACAGCACGGAACGCCAAAGCACCGTCTTGTTTCAGTATGCTCGAAGTGGGATTGATGGTCATGTTAAGGTATCTAAGGGAAATGAAATTGATCAATTATGTCTCCCTCTTAATCCCCATCAACACTCACTTGGACAGCAGCCAAGGCTTGGTGGTGCAGCCCAGTGAGCCGAGTATTTCTTCTTTTTCAGATGCACTGGTAGTGCGTTTATATTGCTTGTAGGCAAAATACCATTCCGGATAGGAGCCCTCCGCTAGCGCAGTGCAGTATATCACTGACTTTAGATTGGGTTTGATGCTGTAAAAGAATTGAATCAATTAGTTGTGATATTCATTAGAATATTACCAAGGCTGTAAACCTCATACTTTGCCAAATGAGGTTCGAGCCTGGATTCAATAAAACAAAAGTTTTGATATCTACCTAATGATTAGTTCGTACTACGATTAAAAGTCAGAAGTTTAATAAAAAAAAATCGATATTTGTACAAAAAAGCACAAAACAAATATATAGTAAGCCGCAAAATAAAACGGAATATTCGGAATATTCCAATCCTTTTGAAGTTCTTCTTTTTTTTTTAGAGCGGAACAGGTTTCGTCTTAAGAAAAAGGTGTATCAGATCTTTAAGAAGTCCGAATCGGCATTAAAATGAAGAAGCTTTTCATCGCTTGTTATTTCACGGTTGGGTCGATATAGTCGGATGAATCTCAGCGATGGTAAGAGATAGAGGTTTCACATCTATGGAACATATGCTTCTTATGTCTGCAGGCAGATCAAGTTTATTTTCAATTTTGGCCACGCCCCCTCTCGCCCCCTCAATTTAGTAAAAACGTCATATCTCCCACAGTTTTAAAGATAGATTGTTCGTTCTTTCTAGACATATTTAGTAATCAGGATAACTTATCGATCCGCCAAAGGAATGGTGAAGATCGGATAAGCGGTTGTCGAGTTATGATCAAATGGTTGTTCGCTGCTGCAGCGCAGTAGCAGCGATGCTTTCAGCTGCTACTGCAGCATCAAAATTTATGCTGAGCGTATAATTTCGATGGTACAGAGAATGTTATAGTCGGGCTTGACCGACTTTTTTTCTTTTTTTTTGTTATTTAACGTATCGTCTGTCCCGGTTAGAGTGTCCATATATAAAATAAAGTTACCCAAATTGCGAACCCTACATAACCAGGACTACACATCCAAAATATGTTGGGAAGGTGATTGGTGATCGGATGTTTGGAGTTCGGCGAGAAGGTTCGGTTCAGTCCAGAAGTCTTGTGTCTATGACACACAGAACTGAGTACTTACGGATTCTTTTTGGCATCACCCATCCACTCACGGAATCTTCTTTGTGCCACCTGTGTACACCGATCATAGTTGAACCTGCAAGCGAAACTGGCCACCAGAGCGCGATGTTTCAATTGTAAATGTGACTCATTGTCCGGTTCATTCAAACCATAGTGATCAAAGGCGGGACGAACAATAAACTTCATAAACGCCTAAATGAGAAAATGAGTGAGTTCCATGATATCAAACAAAATGGATAATACTTACCCTAAAAGTTTCATAGGCTGGTTCACGTTTTAAATTGTAGATGAGAAAGTTGATTCCTGGCTTGGAAGCACTCCAAAGTAGCTCATCATCCACCGCCGTGTACAGTTCCAGAAGGAAAGTTAAGCTGCGATCATGGAAGAAAAAAAACCTTTTCAAGATATGCCAAAAATATGGAGAATAATTTGTGGCTTACGGTATATCATAGGGCAAGTACTCTGCCTGCGACAAATGCAGAGCATCATCTAATAGTTGGGCACGGGTTATGCGTGGCAACATGCTAAAATTCTTCTTCAGCGCCAACCAGGAGACTGCATCATAGTTGACGCGATAGTAGCCTTGACGATTGAGATTCAAGTAAACAACACTATCGTTATTATCCGGCTTGGTGAAGACATCTTCAATGATGACCTCTTCCAGATCCTTCGTCATCCAATGGGTTGGTATATTGTCTCCTTTGTGCAATTCATTTGTTTCATAGGTAATGGGTATGAACCAACGGCTATGGTCGAAGGGATTCCGGGCAGGCAAAAGGTAGCGTTCTTGTTGGAGCCTCAAGCTGGTGCCTTGTCGGGTGACATTGACCACCGGATAACCGGGCTGTGTTATCCAAGAGTCCATGATCTGTTTCACATTCAGTTCTTTAGATAAAGTGCCCTTCTCATGACCCTGTCGGGTGAGGAAGGACCATAGATCATTGCGATCCATATTCTCGTAGGCAAAAGTCCGCAACAGATCTTGCGTGGCAGCGCGGAATGCCTCATCCCCCACTATGGAGTTGAGCATACGCAGCAAAATGGTGCCCTTTGAGTAGCTAATGGGATCAAAGATACGTCTCACATCATTGGTGGACTTCACATCAAAGGAGATGGCATGTGAGGTATTGTCTGCATCATGTTGCATGGATTCCTTAAATTCCATTACTGTGAATGTATCCATAATCTGGAATTCCGGATGGGCCTGATTGAGCGCCTTATAGCTCATATAGCAGGCAAATCCCTCCTTTAGCCAGAGATCATCCCACCACTTCGGCGTAACCAGATTGCCAAACCATTGATGTGCCAACTCATGGGCAATTATCTGGGCCACATAACGCATGTGCTCTGACGAGGAGGCCAACTCCTGATCCTCAGGCACCAACAAGGCCGAGTCGCGGAATGTAATCAATCCCCAGTTTTCCATTGCTCCGAAACCAAAGTCCGGTACGGATACCAAATCAACTTTGGGTAACTCATTCTTGATGCCAAAGTACTCCTCATAGTAGGGCAGGAATTTACGTACCATTTTGTAAGCATAGTTGGTCATGTCCACAAAATTGGGTCTGGTCCAGATCTCTACACGCGGCACGAGACCACCATCTAGAGCAGCATAACGAGAGTCCACCATATTTGAGACAATGAAGGCGACTAAATAGGTAGGCATTTTGGGTGTGGTCATAAAGTCATCACGGATATAGCCCAAACGATGTCTGGTGCTACGAGATTTGGGCATATTGGACAGAGCCATGGACTGGTTGACGCTCCGAACAATACTAATGGTAAAGTTGGCCTTCATATCAGGACGATCGAAGCAGGGAAAAGCGCGTCGGGCGTCGATCGGTGAAAATTGAGTACTGATCATCCATCTGAAGAAGGGTTGAAAAGTTAATATTAAAATTAAACTTCAGTTCTTAGTTAATAGTTCAGTTATTTGCTACGTTCTTAGATTAAAAGATTACTCCTTTCGGATATCAGTCTGAGTAAAAAGTTGCTGGGTTACAGGCCTGTGTCTACTTACTCAGTCTGCTTGTTATCCGGATTGATGTAGCTCGTCTTGTAGACGCCCTGCAAAGTGTCCGTCACCTGACTGACAAAGTCCAGACTCAGCAAAACTCTCAGATTTGTTTCGCCATTTAACAACTCATCCAGCTTGACCACAAACGTGGTATTGTTCTCATCATAGTCGCTGTCAAACTCCAATTCCACTTCATCGGTGGCATTCCCATTGGGGGAACGAATAACACGCACATTGGAAATATTCACATTATGAACATCCAACACTATGGGCTCCCAGCTGGTCACCTTAGCATCCCGTTCAATCTCAATCGTCAGGCTGCCATTGTTCGACGATGCCCCAATGTTGGGTTCTATGACCAAGCTGCAACGTGAACAACAAAATCCGTTAGAATTAGCCAAAAAAGCATTTGGGCAATGGCTGCCAAAAATGTCAAGTTTTGCTCAATCAAAAGTGTCAATCAATCACATGTGATTGAGCAAGATTTTAGGGCAATGCAATTTGCAGTCCAACCGGGTCGTCTGAGGTTGCCATTACTCAGTCGCCATGAGGCGGCGGCAAATGAAATGCATGCCATAAAGCGCATCAGCAATATCAAAGGAAACAACACAAGGGAATGGTTTGAGGTTTCTTTTTTTGTGTAAGAATTTTCACGAAGCTTAAATGCTCTAGGGAAAATAAATTACTAAAGGTTGTGGAAGATAGTGGTATTTTGATAGCAATCGTATACAGAAAGTGGAATGCAAGTTGATGAAAAACGCCTGGCAGAGCTCTAAATCGGTTGGGATGGAGTTTATACCATTACATTGAATGTATCTTTCGTTTTTTAAAGTATTTTGGTAAGGTACAAAACATTCCAAAATCGAAATATTACAGTTAATATTATCAAAATGTAATCAAACAGCTCGCTGAAAAATGTAAGAAAATTGTGTTCTTAATACAAAAGATAGCTGATTGTTAGCTATAAACGCATAGCGCACTCCTAGTGTAAATAGCTCATAATACTCAAGAGTAATAATATGTACCCATGTGAGTGAAACCCAGAAACCACCAAAAATATTTTTAAATAGTACGAAATTGGTTTAAAATATGCCGAAACAGTCTTAAACGAATCAAGTATTGTCGTAATTGACATACTATTGAGACTCCTTGTACTTAATTCAAGAACAAAGTTGTTAGTTATTTTACTGAGTGTAGTTCATTTCGGATTACACATGTATTTTGACTCCTGCCTTTCTGTAAAGCTACGTATTGTCATGTATTGTACTGAAGGGTAAGGTTCCGGCTTGTTTGGCGTGGAGCTTACAAACCGGGTTTTCTCTTAGATCTGCTCAAAAATAGCATTTGGCTTGGAAGTCATCACTTCACTTTATCATCTGGATGGGTTTTCCAAAATCGAAGAAGCATATTTCAATAAAATTTTATTTTCAGATTTTGTCAAAAACAGAATTTTCAACCTCGTGGGCGGATTTTACGAAATCGGAAAATACATGTCAAATTGTTTCCTAGGCTCATTTCAATCGGATGAGAAATTGTCTTTCCATACATAATACCCGGGAACCCGCTTCGAAATCGCACTTTCCACTCATCCTAACGCTAAAAACTAAATAAATAAATTAATAACAGCCGGCCCTGAAGTATTTTAGATATGGATATTTTAAATAGTAAGTCAATGTGTACACTGTACCAGCCAGCATCGACATTATCCTTGAAAGCATAAATCATCTGCACTGTTCCTTAGCTACGGCTAAGTTGAGTTCAAGCAATTCTAGTTCGCCTGAGGTAGCGATTTTGAAACACTTTCAATCGATGTTTGATGATGGATGATTGTCACTAAGTAAGTTATAGCACTGGTCTTAGCATGGTTAATGGTTCCTTCAAATGCAGTGTATATGCACATACATTGCATAGATTGAAGATCAATTACTTCACCCACCCCCCTTTTTCTATAGCCACCAGCTTCTCGCACATATGCCAAGAATGCCGCAGACTCGTTGGCAGATGCAGCCAGTTGGAAGCTACTGCTGCCCCAATGGACGCCGGCTTTGCGCCTTGTTGCATTTAATTGAAGCGATTGGTTTACAATGCGTGCATTGGAGCAACCAGGAAGCGAGCTTTAAGCAATTTGCCATGGACATAAAAGAGGGAGACGACGGTCAATACTAAGGCAGCCGTTTGCTTTGATCGCCAGCTGTAAAATCAGTTGCCATTGATTCGTATATGCTGCTGCACTCGCCACATCTTCCATCTTCATGAAGACCGCGTGCTGGGCGCCAATTAATACCCCGGCTTAGTTTTTTCTGTGTCAATTATATTAATGTATGCGGCAAGTGGCTATTGAGCACCATCTAGCCATCTAGACTTTGTAAGTACCGAGTATCTGGCACATTATGCCTTGCCGACAGTCGGCGGTGTGCGTGAGTCGTCGTCGCCGTCTTCTGATCTGTGCCGCCTCAGTCAGTTCCGCATCTTTTAAGCTTTTCGGGCCAGCTCCTGCGGCGTCATTTCTTAAAGGCTATGTGTTGGTAATCAGTGGACTGAAACCCATCCAATCCTTGACCCACTTTCAGCTGTTGCGGGGCAATATGAGTAATAGGTCAAGTTAGGTCAAGTTGTGAGACACAGTCATTGTAAAACTTAAGTATTTTGCAATCTATTCATTTCCATTTCAGTCGTTTTTGAGAGATCTGAGATTTTGAAGTATAGAAATTTTAAATATGCGAAAGATGCAAGATATGGTGGAAAACAAGTTCAAATAAAAATAGTCCATAATCTTGATCGGATTTAGTATTAAACAAGAAAGAAAGTCGGTCAAGCTCGACTATAAGATACTCTGTACCAACGAAATTATACGCTCAGCATAAATTTTGATGCTGCAGCAGCAGCTGAAAGCAGCGCTGCTACTGCGCTGCAGCAGCGAACAGTCTTTGCACCATAACTCGACAACCGTTCATCCGATCTTCATCGTTCCTTTGGCGGATAGATAAGTTATCCTGATTACTAAATATGTCTAAAAAACCACACAAATGGTAAACAAACCATTTATCTTTTAAACCGTGGAATATTATATATGTCGTTTTTTCTAAATTGCGGCGGCGGAAGGGGGCGTGGCCAAAATTGAAAATAAACTTGATCTGCCTGCTGATATAAGAAGCATAAGTCCCATGTCAAACCTCTATCTCTTACCATCTCTGAGATCTGTGTGTTGATGCTGATTAAGAATATATATTACGATTACTTTATAGGATCGGAGATGATTCTTTCTGGCTGTTACATACTTTTGCACAAAATTATAATTCTCTGTGTACCTACGGTACATTGTATAAAAAGGACAACCCTACAATATCAATGATCCAATGCTGAATGATTGTTTTTATTAGATCCGTTCGGATTATATCAAATATCGTATTATTGGCCGCGTTCAGCAGACGAACTTGCTCCCTAATGAAGCATAGATTTTCACAAATCCTTCTGCTGAACTCCCGTGATACGGTAACATGATAGCCATTGTGATGTATCATGATAGAGGAGCATGTATCGAGGAAATAGTACGCTCCTTTTAAGATATACTGCCTACAGCTGCAATTGAATATCGATAGGTTTTTTCGATATCAATATGAGTATCTTGTGTGCTTAATTTAAAAACGAATTTTTCAATGGTCGATAAATAGTTGAGTATATGTAAGAACTATTTTAAAACTAAAGTATAACTACACCCAGAGAAATGTAGCACGAATCGGCAATCACGATTTATGCTTCAATTTATAATTTTTCTTCTTGATATTTTTAAGACGAAATCTGCTCGAATACAAGCAGACAAACGTTCTTGACTTCGAGCTTGAGGGCAAGGGAAGTGCGGGGAGCCACGAGCGGAGAGAGCAAACAGCAAATGAGAATAATTCTCTCTCTCGCTCTCAGCATTGCCGATGGCTGTTGCCTACAATTTATACTGAGAATTTGTCGTTGATTTGGCATAACGCGTTGTGGCGGTGTCGGTTGAGATGTCGGTGTCAGTGAGTGCTTTGCAGTCTTCGGGGCCCTGAGTTCAAGTCCTAGTTAAGGTAAGTACAAAATAAAATTATTAAATGGCCTTTAAAAATTAATCACAATTAATAAACAAGGAGGGAGTGGCGTTGAGGTGTGGGTTTTTAAGGAGGGTGTGTGTTTTGCGATGAGCCTTCCGTGCCACTGCGCCAAGTCTTCCAAGAAGAACTAACACTACTCTTGGAACTCAAACTTTTTTATTTTTGCAACCAACAAGAACTGTTCTTAAAGTCGAACATCCGAGAAGATTTTTTCTTGGATCCAAGAAGATTTATTCTTGATATCAAGACCAAGAATATTCTTCTCGAAAATCTATGCTTGATTTCAAGATTTTTCTTCTTGGATCCGAGAATATTCGATGTTTCCGAACTTTTGACATCGAATCTTTTTGATATCAAGCACGATCTTCTTGATTTTTTCTCTGAGTGTACTTTTGTGAAATTTCTGACTTTTTTGACATGGAGCTGCTTAAATGTCTGCGCAGCTTTTAAAAAATTGCCTTTAAAAGTCTTTGTCCAAAAATGTAGCACTTCGTTCAGCGGAAACTATTCGATGTATAATTGTTTTCTGATACCTGTTCAGCGATCAATCCTTCTACTGAACACGGTCATTAATACACTATCAAAAATTTTCCTGTTCCCAAAATTTCGAAAAATTAAAATTTAACTTTTTAACTTCTTATTTGAAAACAAAAACTAGAAAGCATTCGATAAGCTTTAATTTCCAATTTGGATGAAGTTATTATAAACCAAGGAAATTTAAAAAAAAACTTCTTCAAAACTTATAAAGTGAACCACGAAGTATAGTGCTGGCCTAATTCATATTGGGAAAGAAACTTGAACTTCATCCTACTGGTATACAAATTTGTAAATAAGTCTTCATCTAATTTGTATGAGGACAATGACTCGATGTTCCAATATCATTGTTTTTGTAGGGTGTACAAAATTTCACAAGAAATATTTATTTTTCGGTCGAATAAAACACTTCTAAGAGTGAGTTTAACATAGGACTAGAAGTAAGAATGAAAAAAAATCGTTGGCGGCCCATCGTATAGTATGCTAGCCAGCGGCTTTGATTCCTTGCTAATTGGCCAGCTACGAAAATAGAAAAAAATTGTTACGGTTATTCATGCTTTAATATTTCCACTTTTATCCAAGGAGTATAAACTAAACTAAACTAAAACAATCAAATTGAAGATTTTCTGTTAGAATTACAAAAATTTTTGTGAATCGTTTGAATTTGAACAGTTTTGTAAATAAAATCGGTTACAATTTTGAATGCAAATTCTGGTCATGGGTATAGGCAATGCCATGGACCTTAAATGGGGTGCAAATGACAGTAATTGCAATTTTTATTGTAATATTAACCGAACTCTGAGCTGAACCTCTTTAAAACTTAAGCCTGATCCTGTTGGGAACCATAAATTTAAAATCCTACCAAAAATATATAAGGTAAAATAAAAACAACTGCAAATGTAGATGCAACTAATTTCCGAAAGTACTTGAACTCAAAATATATTCGAACTTTGTAAAAGATTAATTTCAATATCATTTTGGGGACCCTAGCAATGCCAGTTGCATAAAAAGAGCCACGAGTGCCGGATATGACAAATCTCAACAAACAATTTGTGTCAACTTAAAGACGCCAATTGAAATGCAAACATGCAAAGCAATTTAAAGCCAAGAAGCACAGCGCACGAGTTTAGCATATGCTGCATGTGGACACCAGGGAATCGGTTAAAGTGCACTTTTCATGCCCAACCCATCGCTAGTACACTTACCTATAATGAAGTGGGCGCCAGCCTTCATACAGTTTTAAGGGACGATCAATGGGATTTGGCAAGGCGTTCTTCTTATTGACTTCCTCCTGCTTGGCTGTGGGTATATCACCCACAGGTGGAACCACTAAATTATCATCATCTTTAATTATGGGTGGTAATGGTGGCACCGTTGCTGATGAGTTCCGTTTAAACCAGTCGGGAATATGAAATTCGGCCGTGGCCATGGGAGTTGCATTGACTTCATTATGATGATCCTTTGACTGGGCCTGTGCGGTGATGCAGCTGAAAACACAAATGAGCCACACCCAAAAGCATTTAGCATACTTATTTTGACCCTTTCCGCACCTCAAAATGCGTCATAAATTGCTTTCACTTTCGAAATGAGGTCAGGTCGGGTTCGACTTGCCAAAACGTTTAGCAAAAAAATTAATAACCAAATCGAACCACACCCCGCGACTTTGATTTAGTTAGGGTTAAACTAGAAGATTACTCACCTGGGATTGGTTTCCGGGTTGGGGGACAAGCCATGTGATGTTATAAAATAGGTGATAAGAATGCTGAACACCAAAGCCACCACCATAATAAAAGCTGAGATGACCAGGCATGGTTTTGAGACATAGACGCCCGATGGTGGCCCATTGAAAACATATTTTTGACCGTTTTTGGTCTTTAGCTGCCCGCCTAAAAAACGAAAAGAAATGAAGATATAAAATCCAAGTCAGAACTGATTAGACCACACCACTTGCACGCCGCTTCTTAAAGTCTGTTTGATTTTAAGATTGCAATATAGTTTGTTTTATACTTAACGGGGACTTAAACTCAGTACCTCAAAGTCGGAAGTCGAGGCCTTCAGCATTTTAGCGCACACGACTATCAACAGCTCGCGAGAGTTAGAGGTCAAATCATTGTTAAGAATGTAGAATGTAGCAAGAGACACGTTAGCCCCATAAAAAGCCAATTGCTCCAGAACGTCGAGGACTTGGGTTCAAATCGTCGAATGAGCCTAGGAGAGCACTTGTTCTAAACATTGTCAAACTTCAGGAAGTTGTTTAATAATCCATTGCTTGTAGGATGGAGGTGTCGTATTTTTCTCAACACATCTTTCCTAAAAGCAAGTCTTTTTAAAAAACCTCATGAAGTTTGCCTAAGATTGGCACGATTCGATTGGCTTGTCGTTGAATAGAGCAAGGGCTCATGATTGGTGGTTTAAAAATCCCTACTTGAAGTAGTATGTCGGCCGCATTTAAGTAAAATCAGAAGAACAAGGGGGCAGATTGGTACCTTTGAGTCTTAAACGGGAAAACCATAAAAAACATCTGATGGCAATTTTTAGTCAAGTTTGCTAACATTTAAAAAATTGTCATTAAATGTTCGCTTGCATCTTTACTCTGTTGAGTCTTTGGATTTAAAAATTACATCAGTTTACCCAAATAAAAATCAAAGTAAAACATTTTACCATAACATAAAATTGATTATCTGAATTTCATTCTATATTTTAATGTGCCAGCCGACAGAAAGTCTACCAAAATGAAAGTTTTGTTTGTTTATATTTCTTAAGAATCTATTTTTGGAGATTCTTGGCATGCCACTGCATTTCATAAATTCAACTTTCCCATGCAACATCAAATTGATTTATAGCATAATTTAAACATTATTCAAGTGAGTCGAAATTAAATGTTAACGAGCCATTAAGCAAGGTGTCGATAACTTCAGAAAAATTATACTCTTTATGTTCCCGCTGAGAGCCCAGGAGCCCAGATATCACTTTACTTTCTTGTATGCGTCAAATTTATTGTTTAGGCCAACCACCCGGTTTTTGCACAAACATATGTGAGCTAACACAGTGCTTAAGAAAAGTTAATGACCGCATTTAAAGTGACAAGCGAATGTTTGCTTAAGATAGCAGACACACTTGAAGCTTTATGGAAAATTGTAAATATGCTCTGAATGCGGAAACTCTAAATACACTTACAGAAATTGTTAAGTACACGCACAAATGTGACGCACACTACAATTTAGGGATAGGACCAATTAGCTTTAGTTAAACATAGAGCGATGAAAAAATACCTTCGAAAAGCTTGTTTTCTTACATCCCAACATTGGACTCACTAGAGCTCGGTTCGAAATTCTAGCCATCAATACAGTCAAAAGGAAGATACATGAAAAATAAATGTTAATATAAAACAAGTAAGAAAGTCGGTCGGTCAATATCACGGTAGGTATTTAACGGGCAGTTATCACTTAGAAGCTTTAACTTCAAAGCTATGGTCTTTCCAAAAATAAGATGACTAAAATATTAAAAGTCAGTTTTTGTTTTCAGCCTTTTGCAGTTCTCAACTGCTTCAAGTAATGAAGGCGTGGAGAGACAGTAGGGAATCGACAGTCAGCAGCGGAGTCTACTGAAGAGTGTTTCATGAAACAGTACAGCATGGGCAACCAGCTCTTTTTGATTTATATTGCTTAAGTTGTTACAGCTGTAGATCTCGAGCCAGCTTTGTGAGTCTATCTCACTGTTTTCTTGCTTCGATAAGAAGTTTGGCCATTAATATAAAAAAGTGAATATGAAAAGTAAGAATAATTTTTGCTTTCTTAGAGAGTGAAAGTTGATGAAAGAATGATGGGAGATAAGGAAGTGATGTCACATTTGGCTTACCTATGGTTTGAAAGTTATATAGAACTGTTTTAATATTCGATTGGGCAGACGATGCGGATCATCATGATCCCGCATCCGTTATTCAGTTTAAAAAGAAATCTTCCATTATCTTGTAATATTTTGAAGTATCCAAACAAATATCGATCATAAATTGGGATTTAAAATTATTTTTTTCAATCGTGTACCTCAGAACTTGCATGAAAGTGAAAGCAACATCGATCAAAATTAATCCGAACTGATCGCATTTTCGCATTATCGCATGAGCAGTGCTCATCGAAATTGTTAAGGCTGCCATGTGGCTCAAATATAATTCCAAAACGATTCGAACGTTCATTCGAAAAAAATCAATTTCTCTGCAAACATTTTGTAGTTTTTCTTATCTCCCTCGACAATGCGATAGTTTGGCGATAGCTTCAGGGGAGAGATGGACATAGTTTGGAGATTTACACAATCAAAATACCTTAGGTATCGCTTTTTTTTTTATCATGATAGGGATAAATTGGCGATATGTGAAATAGCATTTTGTTCGTCTATTCGGTAAATTGGCGATATATCGCTCGAAAATCGCCTTGAGGGCAAGAATGCGATACTTTATCTGAGAATTGGCAATACATTGCTTAGCACTCACTTAGAAGACCCGAATGCGATTCTTCTTGAAGTGAGTTTGACGACTTTTACAATATTACAAAAGGAAAATACTTTGGCAAAGCTAATTTACCTTTAGTGCAAAATCGTACTGTTAAATAAGAGAATTCGAAACACATTTTATTTTATCTTATCTTTCGACGGAAGAACCGCATTCCTGCCTCTTGGAAGAAGTATCTCCAGGAAGTATCGCTTTCATATCGCTCAGAAGAGATTTTTTCCCATCTCCCAGAAGTATCGCTGTCTTATATCCCAGAAGTGTCGCTTTCTTATCTCCCGGAAGTTATTGCATAGTGTCACCGTAGGGAGATGAGAATGCGATAATAATGCGATATATCTAGAGTAAACCGATACCTACTGGCGAATCACATTCTTATCTTCCGGGATAAAAAATGTTTGCTGGGTTATAATAATTACTACGTATATGCTTGCAAAAAATCATAATTTCTTGCGCTTGAAAGTATGCCGTCTGTTTTTCCATTCACAACTATCCCTATGAATGAGATAATTGATTGACAGTGCCAATCATAGTCCACACTGAACATTTACTCAGTTTATCTGTCTTGTTATGGGTGTATTAAATGAATGAGGCTTAAGAAAACTTTAGAATAAATAATTTCCTTAATGATTTAATTTATAAAAGAACAAACAATGATGTTTTTTTATTTAAGCATAACCGTAGTAAATGATAACGATTCGGAACTGCCATCGTTTTACTTTTTTAACCCACTCGGAAATAGGAACGGACCTGATAAATAGCGTCAGCATGCATAAGTAAGAGATTGTATGAGAAATACGACTGTTTTAAAATAAGCAGAAAATTATTCTCATCAGATTATCTTGAAAAATTATTAACCCAACATTAAAAATAACAATTAAGGCCGATTTCACATCTTCTAGAAAGCCCTATCTGTCACATAAACTTAGAAATAATAGAGTTAATTCTGAACTTATCTGTCATGGGACATGGGAGCTATCTATATGTAAAATTAGCCCTTAGTGAAAATTTAAATCTAACAAAAATTGGTTTCATGAGAGAATAGATTGTGCAGCAATAGGCAGCAATTTTTGCATTGTCGATATCTCGATAAAACTCGATAAAACAGTTTTACTTTTAATACAAATTTTTCTAGAGTTAACTTTGACACACATTTCTTCAGTGTAAATAAGAACGATAAGCAAACGTATTCCAAAAATCTATATATCTGTTCAACTGATTAGACTTGTTGTAATTTTTTTTTGCACTCAGTGTTTGGACTCAAGAAGCACGTGCTGGGAATTTTTGATTTCCGATTAGCATGTTGGTCGTTTTTTTTGTGTTTTGTTTTTATGATGTGTGCCCATGTCTCTTTTTCTAGAAAGGCAAAGGCCTTTTGAGTGCTACATAAAATGTAAGCGGAATGTCAGTGACTTTTTTTTGTTTTTGTATAAAAGTTTCAATTAAATGGCAAAAAGAGGTTAACACTGCTTTTTAGGGAAACTTTCTAACACAAGCTCCTACTGCTACTGCTACTTAATGTACATTAAATGTACACCTGTTGTGATAGTTGTGGTTAACCCATCCATTGGGGCAACATCTGCGTTCATCTCTGCTTTGATCTTCGACCACAGGCAAATGGAATTTATGTGGCAGCCCCGAACATCTTGCACGCACCACCTGCAGCTGTGAGCTGATTAGGTGCCCAGGCTTTTGTGTTCAGATAAATCAGCTGTCAAGAACTATAACTCACAGAAGATACCTCGATGAAAGCTTTTCAAATTTCTATTTTGTTTGCTGTTTTGTTTTCTGTTTTGATGGGTGCACATGTTCAATTTAGGAGTTAACAAACCATACACCTTCACCTACGCTTGATTCCCATAATTTAATATGCATAAGTCGAAGTTTAAGTAGCATGAAGCGACAATAAAACATACAAATTAAGTGAATTATTGTGAATGAAATGATATTTGTGTGAGTGTGGGTGTTAAGCGTGAGGCGCCGCGCCGGTATATAAACGTGTATATTGTGGAACGCCCACGGAATATTTGGGGCAGAGACGCAACCGCGCTACATTTGACATTAATGTGGGAATGTTGAACCCGTAAAATTTTATGAATATGTAAAAGAAGGTTAATGAAGTATTTTCATTTGGGACATCTAATCGATTTGAAATGTCTTGCTTTTATAGGTTTCGTCTTCGGGTCTAATTGCTGGTCATGATTAGCAAGTTTTACTGTGTAAGAATGAGGGCTTTAGGTGGAGTTTGCTAGCAATCCGCATTAACATGAAAATATACCCAAACAACGCCTAGTTTCAGACAAGCACACAACAAAGATTTGAGCAAATTTAAGTTCGAGCCGTACTTGATCAAACTTAATTTAAGTTCGTAAGGATTGAAACAATCACTAACTTCTTCTATCAATCCGAAAAGTCAAAATTTAAGCTCGGACTCGTAATTGAAAATCAAATGATTGTGACTCGAGTTAGTACGGATTTCCAGTGACAAGGCGAAAGAAACGCAAAAAAATCTCTCTAACCAATACAGTGAGGCTAAACGGATATAAACACATAGAAGGGGATATGCAAACAACTAATGATCTCGAGCCGGCCAGAACTTGCTAATTTGAAAATGTCGTTAAGTAAGTCAAATGGGGCTCTTGTGGAAAGTTTATTTTGTTGAACATGAAGCTTGAATATCGAGCTTAAATTGATCTCGATCATGATACAACTTGTTTTCGGATAGAATTCAGTTCGAACTCGGGCAACTTAGCATCAAGCGGATTTGAAGATCAAATCAAGTTGAGATGCCTAATGTAAATTAAAATCGGGCCATTTTGTCTTATTTCTTTTAAGTCAAGCTCAGATAATAAGCTACAATGTTGAATTAAGCCATTATCGAGCAAAGCTAAAGTCGGGACCAAGACAATAAGACAATCCGAGATTGAGACATCCGTACTCGATTCAATCCGCATCGTACTTGGATTGATAAAATCCGGGATTGACCAACTTCTGAAATCAATGGAATTGAGTTTAGCTGGAAATATTTTTTTCTTCTGTGTAACAAAGACTGATAACTATTAAGTGTGGCGATAAAAGAACTGGGTGAAGTTCTACCCATCTTCTTCTTAACATACTTACGCTATAAGCAACAAGCAAAATTTTGAAAACATACCCAAAAATCTGTCCTTTGATATATAATCAAAATGTAAACGTTTTCTTATATTTTTCGTATCGTTGAATTTAAAATTTCGCATTTTTGTAACCAATCCACGAAGAGGACCACCACCAGTGGATGCTGCTCCTGGTGCTGGTGCTGCTGTTGATGGCTGCGGCTGCGTGGATGATGATAGTGAGGATGGAGGAGCATTTGTCGATGTTGTGGGCGCATATATTGCTGATGCCATTAATGGATTTTGTAGCTTGGGATTTTTATAGGATATGATGGCTGCGTAGGGCGTAGACAAATCAACATAGAGGAAGAGAGAAAAAATGCAGTACTTTAAGCAGATGAGTTTTAAGCAAGGTGAAATGGTCTATTATTAACAATTAATGAGCGAGAAATGAGAGAAAATGAAAAGCAAAAGTAATGATCCAATGTGTATGTAAGTGGGTGAAGCCAAATCGATGTCAATGAACATGAACAGCCGCATTTCAGTTGAAAGGCATTTAATCAAATTGACGCCGCTGCGGTTGGGTTGGGATTAGGGGGGCGGTCACTAGCACGTGTCGATTGCACGTTGTTGTTGTTGCTGTTAGCCAATCAAGCGAGCGTCTAAATTACGCCAAGTTGATTGCATTTGCCGGCGCCAAATGTTCAAATGTTTTTCACCCCGCATATTGCTAAAAATACCCCACAATGCGTACAAATGGAAAGAAAAATACACTCTATGCATAGCCCACTGGCCCCCCAAAAGGTACACAAATCAGCGTATTTTCTATTATTAGCTAGAGTGAAATATTTCTTTATTTTTGCACATTTATAAATTAATCAGATCAACAGTGGCTTGAGTGATTCCATTGAGGTATCGAATTTTACTTTTCGCGAACCAAATCAAACCAGAATGACACGGAGTTATTCTCACATATTGTTGGTTCCCATTCATCATCTGAATCATCAATCCGTGCGGTAGCCAAAATATTAACAAATGCTTCACCAGCAGCTGTCAAAGCCATGCGTGAAAATGGAGAAGTTGTTAAACCAAATCGTAAAATCGAAATGTGCGACTCTTTATCGCACACATACAAAATCGTTTTACACAAACAAATCACTGAAGAAAAAAACCTTTGACGCTATGAAGTTGGTACACCCTATAGTCTTAATAATATAACTTCTATAACTTCGAAATGGAATTTAGCTTAACAATAAATTATAGTTTGAATATTCCCATGTGTAATACTAACCGATTGGGTAGTTTTTAAGTCGAATGTGTAAAGCAGTCCATGGTTCGAAACAAAACCCTCTGCGAAAAACCTCGAACTGTAAATTTCCGTACCTTACCCATTGGTTAATTTTGGTTCGAACCAGTGAACAGGAGATCCGAAAACTTTTTTTTGGTTTGCAGCTCTGCCCAGTACAGAGACTTGCTCAGTGAGTTGTTCAGTGACTAGTTCAGTGACTTTATCAGTGTCTGGCAACTCTGTTTTAAGCAATATGCTAGTGTGAGAGTCCCAACCGTTTTTCATTAAAACTGTTTAATTAAGAATCACTACCATTTAAAGTTACCAACAAGGATAAAAATTAAGTTTTCATAATCGGCATAATGCACTATAGATACTTAGTTGACAATCAAGTGAACAACTGAGCAACTAAACTACTTAACAACTGAACTATTGAACAACTGAGCAAGTTGAGTTAAAAATAACTACTGTTTTTTTCTTTCTTAACGGGGACTTGAACTCAAGCGAGCGTCTGCATCTTAGCGCACTGAACTATCAATCGTTGGCGAGAGATACCGAATGAATCATAGTAAAGAATGTAGCCATAAGCACTTTAGCACTATTGCTATAAAACGTAGAGATCGTTAGTCCAAGTCCCAGTCAAAGCTAGTTCTTATAATTTGTTTTGCTATGTTTTTTGTTTTCTACATATGTTTTTAACATTGTTTATATTATTGGCCTGTTTGGTAAGTTAGATATGCGAAATAGTTAGAGCTGTGTGTTCCCAATTCTGGGACTGCGTACAACTAATTGCTTTAACACAGTCATGCAAGTTTGTTTTCCTATTTTATTCTGCACACATTTCCATAGTAAAAACCATAAGCCCCAAATTCTTTTCTATAAATATATTTATATCGGACAAGCCCGACTGTAATATATTCTAACCTAGCAAAAGTGTATGCTCAAAAGTGTATGTAACCTTTCTTTTGCTCATTACTTAACTATCATTCTTCGGCCCTTACTAATCCGTTGGCGGATCAACAAATAATCTATCTATCGACTCGGTTGTTAATGATGTTAAACTTATGAATAGATATAAATTCTTATGTCCCAATAATTATTCTTAGAACTGTCTTTGCGTCCTTCATGATAGGAATATAGTGCCCGTCAGTTAGCCTATAGTACAATAAATGCTTTGTTGTGACAGTGACTCTTATCTGTACAAAGTTGACACTTAATAGTAAAGAAATTATCGGATTTACGTCATCAGCCTAGAGCTGCTTTCTACTGGAGTTCACCATGCCGTTCCTTGAAGTTGTCTGGGTATCTTATCTTTCCCATCGAAATCACAACAAGACATTTTTTGTTAATTGTGCTTATCTCTCTTTCTCTCAGTCTTTCTGTCTTTCTCTTCACACCTCAACTCGAAACATTCAAGACTGTGTCATATTTAATGATAACCCATTTTCCAATTGGAAAGGGGTGGCTAAGTGGGTTAAATAAATAGCTTCTAGTGTGTTTACAAGTGAATTCTTTCATTTCCGCACTGCAGGCATGCTCCGATTTATGAGTCATTCAGATGCCCAGGCAGTGATAGGCTGAGATTAAATTTAAAGAGGGGAGATCAAGCAGAAACAGTTCTTGAGACTTCAGTCCATCTGCTTGAAATCTGTTTTTTTTTTTGGGTCTGCTTTTTGACCCAGTTTCTTCTCCTTGAGGAATTTAGCTGACATTTTTGCATTAACGACAAATAAATGTCAGAGGAAAGTTTTCTCTGGGTCAGCTCTTTTTCGCCTCAATTACAATTATGTCATACAATTTAGGTCGTTTAATTCTCTAACAATTTTTAAATTGTTTATGTTTTCATCAAGAAAGTTGAGTGAACTTTAGCTGAACGTGTGTGGTAGCAATTTTACATCGAATATGCAAAGGGTGCCTTTTTAGGGGTGAAGAACTATGAAAATATATTTAATGCCCTAGAAATAAATTTAAAAAATGGCTTCAAAACATTGCCGATCTGATCATTTTTGAACCACTTAAATTCACGAAACCTCTTAAAAAGTTACCCTTTTCCTATCCTTTATTGTTTTGCATGTCTCTAATGAAGCATTCAGTATTTGCAATTATAGTCCCACTTCGATTTAAGGGAGTGGAGTGCTTTCTGCGGAAACGCCAGTCAGTTTATGCATAGTTTATAAACTTCAATTATACAATGTTGCTGGCCGCAAAGTAATAAACAATTCATTTGTTGTCGCTTGAAAATAGAAATCCAAACATAAATGTGCATTTCCAGTGTTTATTATTTGACTTTTTCTCGTTGTTGTTGCCGGAGAAGGTTTGCTTTGAAAAACTTTGTTTACTTCTGTGCTTGACCCAAAGACTTTGCTTTGATTTTAGCCGCAAGTAACCAAACAACTTTATTTCAGTGATTTCAGCAGAATTGTACAAGTTTTGTGTTTTTGAAATGAAAGTGAAGCAGCTGGAGCGTTTTATATAATTTTTTGGGAAATTTTGATTAGCATTTTATTTAACCCAAAAAAAAAATAAAAATAAATGAAAAACCTGAACCAAAATGCCAGATGAAGTCATTAAAACAATGCAGCTAATTATGCTCAGTCAGATGAAGATTGCTTTGGTTCATGTTTCCGGTCTGGAAAGACAGACTTGAGGAAAAATAAAAAACCAGTCGCATTATTTGCAGTTCCCCTTACAAACAGTAGCCACATAAAGAACTAAAAGGCAGACATAATTATAATTATGTGGCACTGCAGCATATGGCACTATGGTCCAAGAGTCCAATATGTTGGCATATAATCAAAATATGAAGTTTTTTATACAGACAAATGTTAATTTTAGTTACATTTTCATAAAAGAGTAAAAGAGCTTGGTCTGGTTAGATGCCGTTTTGTTTCTATCATAATTTTAAGTTTAAGTGTACGTAAGAATGCATAGATCTCAGAAATGGTAAGTGATTGAAGTTCGAAATGAATGGGACAAAGCTTTCTATACTTGCAGGCGAATTGAATTATCGTTCCTCCGAAGATTTGGTGAAGATCGGACGAGCTATGGCCAAGTTACAATACTTGGCATCCCTTTACACAGTTTTTGACTTACAACTTAAATTTGATCAGATTTGTAAAGACAAATTTTGGCAGGTACAGAGTATATTGTGCATTTCTTAGTCAAATTTGCAACGGTTTTCAATGCATTAGAGGGGAATAGTACTACTTTACATATATTATAGTTAAGGTTAATGATTTGAAATTAAAGAGATAACTTCAGGGTGAAATAAAGAAAACGGAGGCTCACCAGACTAAGCTAGTGTTTTTACAAAGTCTGCAGATAAAATGGATGTAAGTTGGAACAAATTTGAATATTTGATTTATATTTGAAAGAGTAAAACAGATGTGCCCAAGAGCACCTAAGGCTCGAGTAGTCATCATTACAAATGAAGAAAATAGTTCTGAAGCAACGACAACCACCAGAAAGGAAAGATAGTTTTCTCTGATTACCATTTGCTGTGTGTGTGTGCTTGCGGCTGACTGATGCTAACGCAATAGTTCGACGTACAACAACAAATGTCACAAATACAACCGCAAGATAATTTTTATCTGTAGGAGTCTAAGAAAAGAGAGACACATACGAAGTTGTTGTTGCAATTTCGTAAAGCGACAACTACAATAAGCATATCATTGGCCTTGCAAGGGGCCGATGCCGATAGCCCGGTGCACCCCTGGCTTAGAGTCTTAATATTGATAAGCTACACTTTTTTTACACACTCGATTTCAACGTTAATTGAATTCTTCTTCTTCTAATTTGGCACGATATATCAAACACAACCGCTTGACGGTCTCGTCGGCTTCAATTAATGCCCACCACTCGCCTTTGTCTTGTGCGAGCTGACACCACTTTATCACCACATCAAGTGCCTAAATATTGGGTATTAGGGTAAAGGTATTTTTGACCATCAACAATTCAACTCCATTCTTTTGATCCACACTTTCAAAGGATTTATCCGACTTTACTCCAAAAACCTAGACATTTGTACCATAGTGCATTGTGACAACATGTGAAAACAGTCAAGGCACACACACACACACACACACACAAAGGGAAGATGAAAAAGTGGCCCACAATTCACCTTGAAGTGCTGACACCACAACCGGCAGAAACAGCAGCATCAGAAGAAGGAGGAGTTCACATAACTCAGCGGGACTAAGTAACAAACCTTAAGATTTAAATGCTTTACATTATGTCTGTGACCTGTTCCCGAGTATATGTATCATCAAATGCTGATGCGACGGCTGCTGCTGCTGGGGGCGACACCTTCTCTTTGAAGAGCTTAAGGCAACTTCAAGTGGGAGTGGCCATTTATGTTGTGGGCATCATGCTCCACGAAACGTGCCGTTTCAATTGCAATTCTTTCCGCTACATAAATTACCAGACAAAGCAAAGCAAATAATTATGTTCTGTGCATAAACTGCATGCTAAATGGGAATGACAGTCAAGCGAGTTTTACATGGTACATTACTCTTAAGGCAAAACAGAATGAAAAGGTGTTCGGCTCCTATTTGCTATCGAAATGAAAAGTCAGATTTCAGGCTTAATCTTTTATGTACTAAACCAAATTACTTAATGAGTTATGAGTACTGGAACAATGAATACTACAGCTTAGCTTTGCCGACTCATTCAAAGTACTTATTATGCCATAGCCTAGCACCAAAGTTACGCGACACTTGCCATGCATTTTCGACTCCGCTTAATTTGTAAATTAAATTAGCGTTTGTTCTCACTTGCCTGACTGAAAATGACGCCACCCAAAACAACAAAGCCATCGTCAGACGTAAAATCCAACTCAACCCAATTTCAATTAGCTATGCAAACCGCGAGATAAAATACAAAAAATCGCGCGTGCAGCTTGCAAGCTTTGGAACCGGAGTAGGCGCCAGTCAAAAGAATAAAAGTCACCTATAAAACAGTTTTGCATGTCGGGCGGTAACCTTCATAAAAACTGAACTGAAAAAGCCACGCAATAACATGGAATAGAGTCGCTTTTTGTTTGTTTTTGTGACTACCGGGAATACAATTAAAGTGCCAAGTTGAATAAACTCGAGTGGGAAATCATAAAATACCACAAAAAGCCAAAAAACTCTCTCAACACTTTAAACAATTCTCTGTTTTAATTATTAATGTCACGTTATGCAATAAAAACATTTCTTTACAATTTGCACATAGCGTTTCGTTTTTGTTTGGCATGCAATCTATTTTGATGAGTTTTTGATTTTCAAGTAATTGCCTGCCAGGCAATTTTGTAATACATAAATATTGAAGCATTTAGCTATTTGTAGCAACTTTTTTTTTTTTTGCCATTTAACACAAATTAACAAGCTTGGTTCATTCATCAATAAAAAGATAACTTGTCGTTCATTGAAAATTGAGATACTGAGCTTAGGGTGTCGGTATTATTGCTTTTTAATAAATTGGCAGAGTTCGTCGATGTATGAATATGTATTTACATTGAATTTATATTTTCATAATTCGTTGTGGGCGGTTTCACCGATCAGGACTGAAAGAAGAACCGCTTGGCCTAGAGGTGACATAAAACAAGGATGCAAAGATGACAAAATACACAATTTAAGTTAAAACAAAGATTTTTACATCGATTTTTGGAGCACTTCGGGCCTATTTCACAACTTATACATAGCACATCGGTCACATAATTTATCAAATAACAGAAAAATTTCAAGTTTATCTGATGAGAAATCGGGCCAATATAAAGTGTAATGAAAACTCATAGAAAAAAAGTACATGTGCATTTTGCTTCTGTCTGCTGTTGTTATTTTAATTGATAGTTAACAATGGTGGGATTTAAAAAGGTTTCGAGTCGTGTTTTCATGCCGACTCTGACAACTATATCAGCAATCCTTGCCATTGCATAAAAGTGTGTAAGCCGGGGTTTGCTTACATTTTGATATCCTGCAGATACAATAATTAACCAATTCAAACCAAATTTGTTTATAAATAAGTTGAGTTGAATAAAATTTGCCAAGAACCTAAGCCAGAGCTTGGTTCCGGTTTTAAAGATATTAATATTTTGATTTAAATATGCGAAATACGAGTTTTTCTGAAACATTTATTTTTCTTCGGAAGTCCAAAAAACTCTTAAAATTAATCTGAAAGTCGAAAAACATTGCGAAATTATCGAGCTAACATACCATTGTATTCCCATGTTTATTACATTTATCCATTTTTGAGTTATGGACAAAAACCAACAAATAATTTTCGATTGCGATGAAACTATGTAGAATCAGAATTGAAAAAGGTGTGCCTGTTCCCTCTACCTGAATGACTTGACATTTCCATTTTTTCATCAAAGAAAAACATTCCAATCGAAAGTAGAACTTTGACCTATGGGTTTACGGCTTTAAAGAAAATGCCAGATTATTCGAATTCGTTAGGGGTTTTAGCTGGTAGTCTTTGAGTCTCTGTGTTATGGAGGCCCAGGCTTGATCCCGCCTCCGAGCATATAAGGAAATAGATTTCAAAGTTTAGAAAAGAAAAAGTTGTTCGTTCGGATATGGCCTTAAGCTCTATGTATGGAAAATAAAAAGGCTTTAAGTCTTGAAACTTAAGGAAAGTATAATTTATTTGTTATTATATATTTGAAATCGACTGGTTTCTACTCTAAGCAATCGACTTCCGATGATAGGTTGTAGCAAAGGTTTTAGGTTTTAGTTCTAGTAATCTAAGACTGTTCAAAAATTTCCATTATTATCTGCCACACCATTTGAAAACTCACGCTCTACTACTCCCTTGTTTTTCTACCTCATAAGCAAATGCCCTCCACAACTACCGCCCTATATCATAATATAAATTGGCACATAATGTTGATGTGCCAACGATTTGAGTAATCTATTATTAACTACACCTAATAAAGTGTGCTCATAAACAATAATTTCATATAATATAATACTTTTTGTCTCACACTTTTTGTTGAATGTCCTTCGTTGGCATTAAAATGTCAGGAAAGAAAAAAAACCACACGATAATTATAATTTGTGTTTATATCATCTGTGAGAATTTTTCCGGCTCACATTCTGAACTTTTTTGGGGTCTAGTTTGACTTTTAATCGCTTGTTGATTTGGCCGCCAGCCAAATTATGTTGCTCTAATTTTCATTTTCATTTTCATTTTCATTTTTGCTTGGCACTGACATTGTCACGCTTTGTGTGAAAGTATTTAGGTTTTTAAGTAAAAATATTTTTTTATACTTAATATTTGCTAATAGTTGTCAAATGACGCCAGCTAATGTATTTTCTGGGAAAATTCTTAAACGGATAACACGGCTTGTTTACAGATTTTGAAGGTGTGTGGGATTTTGGCCAGTTCTTTGATCTGCTTTGAGGGCAGCTAATTCCAATTTAATGAAGTTTTTTTTGTTACACCTTGAGAGCTTGTCAGTTGTCCAATCGTCGCACAGCCCACGCATCCACAAGCTTATGTTCATTATATCAATTGATTAATTGCGACTCTGCACCATTTCCGCTCGCCAATTTGGAGTAGGCCTAGCGGCGTACCAATTAAAATTAAACATTTATTTTTATAAAATTGTGTGGGATAATCTCGATAATTGCCAAAATGTTGGCCTTTTGTTCGCTGTCTTACTTTAATCTATGCACGGCACATAGATCATTCATTCATTCAATCATCTGTTCCGCATTTATGATGAATGTTCGCCACGTTCTCGAGTGCCTTTATGCAACTCAGGTGCCCCGGCAGCTTGGCAATTTATCTATTAAACTGCAATCAAAGCGCTTCAAATGTCTACGTGCCGGCTTCCAGGGGACTCTTAGACAGATAGGCATCATTTGGCATTCATCGTCATTTACTTTGATGCATTTCCAATGCACCGTAAAATTGAGACGGTGGCTAACCCACGACACCACCGCCTCTAGGCCTTTGTTGGCCATAATTTTAGTTAATTTTTGTTAAATTTAGCATACCAGCTTCGAGTTTTGTGAATGCATTTTGTGAAATCTACAACGAAAATCACTTAACCTCATTTATTATGGCTGACCATTTAAATAAATTATTTAATTTTATTATTACACAGATAAGGCTGCTAAAATAAATTCAACAAATCTGACAGACAGCTGACTGCAAACTGGATAACATGGACAGCTAGCTGACTAAAATTATTATGGAGAAAACAATGATGTTTGATAATTGGAAGACTGGCCCGTTTAAATTGGTTCAAGCTAAGATTTTCCAGATACTTAAAGTCAGCTTAAAAGTAAATAGTGAAATCAAATCAATCAATTTGTATTTATGTCCCTTTTATTCTACTGGAAAGTACGTTTGCTGGAACTAGCTTGTCCGCCAAATTTGGAAATTGGGTAATCCAAGAACCCTTGCCTTTCAGTGGCATATGCAATGGGGTTTTTTTTCACGCTCGGAAAATTCGCAAAGTAATATTCTAACACAATCATTTTTGATTTTACTATGGCCCTTTTGTATTTAAATTAATTAAAAAGCACTTTGAATGAAGTAAAATCATATTAAATCGTGCAATTTCAGTAACCTATTTATATTCCCACTTCAGGGCATTTCGACTTGAGAATTACAAACGAATTTTTTTTCCAAAATGCCATAAATACGTTAATGAATATTTTTAGGCAATGCAATATAAGAAGTGTTTTGGCCGTCTTTAAGCCAGCGGACGCTTTGGCACAACTGGTTGAGACGGCATTCCAATCGTGTTCAAGTCCAAAGATCCCGAGTTTGATTCCCCCCCAAAGTAAGTTAAAACTTTATTCAATAAATAAATTAAGTATAAATAAAGTATTAAAAGTATCAGAATCCCGCACTGAATATAAAATTTACATATAAAATGTTAGACTTGGAAGAAGTGACTAAAAAAAATTACCACAAGTAAGATAAGTCGATCATGCCGGAATGTATTTATAGCTCCGTTCTAAAGGAATATGCTCAGTATTTGATGCAGAAATCTAAGCAGAACCAATGAAAACTGCAAAATTGCTAATTTTTTATTTTCATCTTTGAACTAGATTGCAATTAAAACTGAGAGCGTAAGATAATGTTGGCCATCTTCTACTTCGATATAACCCTTACTCAGTGAAATTAATATTAAAATAGCCTTTTCTCATGGTAAATAAATGCATTAGCATTATTGTAAATATGTCCACATTTCATTGCAAATAGCGCATAATGCTCTGTAAAGTATGCTACGTGTTTTATAGCCTCTATAACTATGCCATATATTATCCAATTTTTATTAAAATTTCAGAGATTGTAAAAAATTTCAATAGTCAGCTTTATAACTTTAAAATTGTGGAAGTTATTCAACAGTTTTTTGAGGGCAGGAAGGGGCGTGCGTAAAATTGGAAATAAACTTGGTTTCGGAGATGTTTCTGTTTTGCTTGCTACAAACATTTGCACGGCTTACGCATACCCTAAAAGGGGGAGACAAAATCAAGCTCAACAGATTTGATTTTATCTCAACCTTCGGATTGAAATTTCATGCAAAAGTCCTACTTGATCCGGGATATCCATGATCAAGTCAATCCTATTCGTACTTGGAATGATAAAATACGTAATTTACCGACTTCTCACAACGCTTGCGATAGATTTTATCCCGGATACCTCGATTTTTTTAACCACATACGGAAAATGCGTATACGGGAGAAATAAAACTGCAACCAGAGAAAGTATTCAAGCTCACTGTTTCCAACCACGAGTTTTTTGGAGATTGATTCAAAATTTTGTTTGTAGGGATCGGAACGAGGCGGGATCTGATTTTTATCTCGCTCCCAGCTCTTATCCTATGTAATCGGCGTTCTGTTTTACATTCCTGTCATAAATATATCATGTTGAAAAGGTATTTGAGGGTATGCTTATCTATTACAGGAGTGACGTGACATCGCCAACAATATGGTTGCAAATTATTCTTGTTCGGACATCCCATCTGTATGCTGATAAAAACCAAAAAACAGTAGCTCACTTAATATTTCCAGAAAAATCTACACATCAATTAAATATATTTCGGTTTAATGTTTTTCAAAGAAGTCCAATAAAATAATTGAATGAAAGTTTGCCTTGCAACCGATTAAAACTTCTCTACCATTTTTATTTCAAATTTGGAAAAAATTCATTGTGAATAACTACTTAAGAATTTCTTATGCAGCAACTTGTCTATTTTCCATTCCGAGGCGGAACAATAAAAATTTGCATATTAAGAAGTTCTTTTTTATGATGCGAGCATTTAGCATTTCTCCATTGAAAGGCCTTAGATAAAAATGTGTCAACAGCAATTGGCGCTACTGCAAATTGCCATTAATTGTGCGACAGACCCACAAGAATCGGTCAAACGCTGACGTCATTTTCTATGATTTTCCAAGCGCAATTGTTGCTGTTGGTCGCAATTGTTCAGGGGCAAATTCTCGCACCGGCAAAGAGCCAATGCAAATAAACATTTCTTGGTTTTAGTCAAAACAATTTAAATGCAAATAATGTGTTTTTTTTGTTTGCTTAATGCACTTGCTTCAATTGGGTGATTGGACAGAACTGGTCTTGAGGCTGACTGAACTTGGACTGGGAGTGAAGGCAATGAATATTGACATTTGAGTGAAAATAGAAATGATGCAAAAAGCAATTCAGTCACAAGGTTCAAGCAATATGTCAATATTTATTCCAATATTTCCTATCATCATCATCCATCACATATTGCATTTCCAATTGAATGACATTCTGTTATTAAGCAACACGTTTTCCGATGCATTTTTCATGTCAGGTAACTGAACACCCCACAAATGAGATACTTAAGTGATTAAAAAAAAATCACTTCAATTTTCAGTTCAATTGCTTGAAAAAAGCGATCTGACAGCTAAGAGATAAAGTGGCATAGCTTTTATATTTATAGAGTGTTAAAAATAACGCCTATTTTTTTAGGGTTTAATGTGGTTTGTTATCATTATGTAAATAGTCACCAGGTTTCATGGTGAAGGTCAAGTTGAAGCGTAAATAAAGAACAGCTGCCTAATCGGCGATGGTAATAAATTTTGCTACATTTTGCGTTCCATTCATGCTCTGTCGTCATCGTTGGGCCCAGTCTATGGCATCGATACATACACACATAGTAGTTTTGTTTACAGTTCAAAGCCCTCACGGCCGCAGGGTCAATGTAAAATTGGAACCACCAACCATGTCCAACATTTCAGTTTCAGTTTCGTTTGAGAATTAACATTTTATCCATTTTTTTTTGGGCTAGAAACACCGACACTACAAGTTAACTAATTGCGGTTTGAATTGGTTAATCCGCATGGCATTGGCAATGGTTTGAGGTTAACTATTGCAGCTGTGATTGTGTTTATTTTTATGAGTATAAATTCTCAGGAATTTCACACAAGCAAATTACGAGTAGCAAGAAATATATTTGAAGAGTTCTGCCTGAAGAAATCCTCTTAACAAACAATCTGTACGATTTGCTAAGTTGATCCTAAGGCCAAGAGAAGTTGTTTCTGTGGCAAATGCTGACATAAAAAAATTCCTGGAATCAAATTTATAAAGCGAAAAGAAGGCAATAAATTTTAAGGCGGTTTCGGTTCGACAAACTGCAAACTTATCTTCATTCTGTCGCTTTTCAAGTTTCTTTTCCACACCCTAACAAAAGGGGATATATAACTTTTCACAAGTGGGGGGGATAAAAAATGATTAGTATGTTCAATAAGAGGCTTATCATACTGAGCACATCTAACATCCCATAGATTTTATGCCATGCCAACATTTTTTTTCAAAACTTAATCAAAACTGGTTTATCCATTTAGACTTTGCACAAGTCAAAATAAACTGTTCACCGATTGGTTCCTGCAAGTGAGATCAGAGATAAATATCTTCTCATTGGCTTGAAACTCGGTGAAATGAATTTGGGATTGCACATGGAATAACACAAGGAAACAAAATTATGCTTCCTTTACGTCTAGATTTTAAGAATATAAATCTAAGGTGTCTTAAAAGTAAATTTTTGCACCATACTAAAGTATTTAAAATGGTATGCATTAGAGCCCTGCATGATTGGAGTCAAAGTACCCTTTGATTCAAGTTAAAAAAAAACGTTCAAGTAAATCAAGACTGAAATAGTTTTGATTCAAGCTAGTCCGCTCAGGTTTATAATGATTTTGAACAGATCAAGCTCCCTTGGTTGGTTATATCTTGGTTTGATAGCACTTAAAAAATTCCCGAATAATTTGGGACAGCTTATTCCTAAGTTAAGCAAGTAAGGGCGCTGTAGTCGAGTGACCCGACTCCAAAATACCCAGTACACTTTCTTATGCTGTCACTAGTTTCCTAGTCGAAAGAATACAACGCACCCTTGGGTACCATTAAAGTACATTTAGGTAAAATTAAAGAGCATACACGCTTCGACACATCAGTTTGGATCCACAGTTTTTTTCTTTTTCGCCGAAACGTGATCAAGACTTATAAACAAAGAAACCGCCAGCAAGGCGCGATCCTTAAAAATGACATCATTCGCTTCAGTTGGCATTGCCCAAAATTTCAGTTTCTCTCTTCGATAATGTTGGCATCTTTTTTGAGGTCCCCAAAGTAACATGATGCATCTTACAGCACGTGAACACTCATAAATACTTGAAGGCGCCGTTCAGTGTAATTTGTCTGACTTTTGGACTGAGCGCTTATGACAGTTTCCCAGCTATGTAAATGAATATTAATTGAAATTCACATAAGGTTGGGCAGCTGCCGCTGAAACATCATCAGTGATGATCAACCAGTTTGCTTTATATGGAACAAAGATGTCAACAGGCTGACTACCTTATGCATATTTTTGAATACTATTTATGTTTAAATCTATAATGTGATATTCATAACCAATTTGGTGTGTGATTTACATTTAATCTACTGTTCCCTAGAAGAGCCACTTGTGCACACATAAATGTGGGCGAGACGAGAACCGGCTTGTATCTTGCAGATAGCAGAAACCAGTCTAGTGCCTTGATGCAGGCGACATTTGTACCCAACCCCCTCTCTGTCTGTATGTAATTGAGCATCTCAAGTTGATTGCCCCCTTTTAGTTTTTTTATGCTCCCCGCCGAATCATTTATCACATTTGATAATTGGTGTCTTTAATGATGCTATGACATGATGGCACTTAAATCGAAAATGTTTCAATTTACCTGGACTTTCCACACCCATGATGGCATCTGAATCCTCTGGATAGTTGGAGCCGCATTTAAAAGATTGCAATTTTCAATTAGTGTAGGCATTTTTGCTGACTCAACCAGGTAACGCAATTGTCTATTTCTAAATATGAAACCAAAATGTTTGCCAAATTAAACGAAAAAAATGAAACGAATCTTGATGCATTGGCTCATTGGGCTGACTAATGGTGAGTGAAGTGCCGGTTTGAATAATGCCTAACCATTTTGCATTGCTAATACAATAAATTTGCGAATGAGTGTCACTGTGCAAAAATAACCAAATGACCTCCACCCCATCTCCCCCGGTGGTATACCTACTATACATTCAAAGTCAAATGTTTTTCACCCAAAACATCTGTCCGTCTTGTATTGAATGAATTTTTGCATTGTGCGCGAAATATTTTTAGGTGAGCAAAGCGCAGCCAAAGACAAAAATGAATGAGCAAATATTTATTGTGGCACGAAATGATGTAAGATTTATAGAGGAATAGCGTGGGCTACTGGATCGGTTAGCTATATCCATATATTAGGTGCTTTACATATATTGGCATTTGTGGTTTTAAGTGGCGTTATTCGACAATCGCCAAGAACATTTTTTGTTTTTTTTTTTTCAATATTATTTTGAGCACGTAGAACATTTGGTTTAGTTGTAGAACAATGTTAACTAAATAGGTGAAACAATTCAAAAGATAAACAAAATAATACTTGTCTTTTAATAGTTTTGATGTAGAGTCTTCCTAAAGTGAACAAAAATTTGTATATATATTGAAAAGGCAAAATATTGAATGTCAATCGATAACGTTTGTAGACTCCGCTGTGAGTGAAACATGCACTTCGACCTATCTTTCTATCATACTGTTGAAAAGGGAAGAACTCTGATCAAAGCTCAAACAGCGAACTTAGAGAATATTTTCTGACCAGGCCAAAAGTCAGCATTTTTCTGTTTAAAAAAAAAAAACGCAATCTGAAGTGGATATTCAATTCAATAATATTGAAATGTATTGAAATGGATTGTTTGGAAGTGCCAATCTTGAGAACTATCGTACCTATTCGGGTACTCCCTTTTGCGAGATTGTTCCTAATTGCTACACTCAGAGAAAAAATAGAGAAATTCATACTTGGATCAAGAATGTTCGAGGTCAGAAGTTCGATAAGAGTGAAAATTCTTGATCCAAGCATGCATTTTTGATCCCGTTTTTCTTGATCCAAGAGTATTTATAATTTATCAAAATACGAACAATACTGAAATCAATGAGAATTGTTCTTGAATTAAGTGCTAGACATACTCAAATTCAAGATTGCTCATTCTTGAATCAAGAGAATGTTCCGAGAATGTTTTTCCTATTATCAAGAGCTCATGAGATGCAAGAGTAAGATCGCTTACTCTTAAATCAAGAGCTTCATAGATCATACAATAATTTTAAATCATTGGTTTTTTCCATTTTGTTTGAATTTATTTAATGGTATACTAATTGTTAAACCGTGTGGCAAGTTTTAGCCGGCTCGAGGAATACATAGTGCCTCAAAGCAGCATCAGTCGTTGCCTGTCAACAGGCAGTCGCACTTCCGTCGCTCCATGCCAGCAATGCCATAACTGGTTGGGTATTCCAAAGCAACTTGAGTGCAAAAATCGATTGCGCTCTCCACTCGATAGATTCCCCAAACACCCCTCTCCCAAACTGAGAGAGCAAGTTTAACGCTGGACTTCTATCAAATGTGCTTGCTCTACTCTTTGTTTCTTATACTGAGAATGAACTGAGCTCGATTTCAAGAGCGAAATTCTTGAAAATTCAAGAACGAATAAATATTTTTCTACTTTTTTCTGGGTGTACATGTGAAATTTCCGGCTTTTTTATACTCTATATGGCTATGTAATAGCCAGAGGGAAGCATCTTTGATCCTATAAATTATATATATATTCCTGTTCAGCATCAACAGCCGAGTTGATATAGCCATGTTTATTTGTCCGTCCTTTCTTATGTCTGTCTGTATAAACAAACAGATTTCAGAGCTGGTAACAGGTAGAGGTTGGACATGTATGGACTTAATGTGATTAATTTTTCATCTCTATTGTTGCTACCATAATTCTTACTCAAAGTACACCCTTAAACAGTGATGATATCTTCCATAAATCAAATGCTCCAAACAGCTTACAAAATTCGTTACAAATAATATAAACAATTCAAAAATATGAAAACGCAAAACAAGAATAGCATTTTCCACATCCACAGCACATTCCTCGGGGGGTGTTGTGCTATAAACTCATTAAATTCCCATCAAATCGATATGTGAATTGTACATCAAATCAAAGCATAACCCATTAAAACCAAAAAATTAAGCTCATTAAATTGCAGTTTACAGTTTATACGATTGGCTATTCCACACTCACCTTCGTTGACGTAACCACCTTCCATGGTGCCGAATGTGTACACCTCGCTGCGATTGCCTTTGAATACCTTGGCCACGACCTACGTCTATATTGCCTCCACACGTGCCGGTAAGAGTTTCGTTTTGGGTTATGGATTGCTTTGGGGAATTGAGCGTTCCCCTCCTGGCCAATGCACTCGACACCTCAGCTGGCTGCTGTTGCGTTCCTCTTTCCGCGTTCCTCGATTTTTATTTATTTTTATGCCAAGATTCTGTTTGTCTGGGCTATTTATTAGAATTTATTTTGCGATTGCTTAACGCAACGCAGCGGCACTTTCAAAATATTGTTGCCCAGCACTTTTGGAGTTGGGTTGAATGAGCGGGGCATGTGCCGGGGGATTATGGCATCTTGTTGAGTGTCTCGAGTCAGTTGCTCCAATAAACAAACAGTCGCGTTCTTCTCTCGTCCCACTGTGCCAAGTGCGGAAATGTGTTAGACAGGCTTTATCTACCAGTTGTATCTTCCTCTATCCTTTGCCGTTTACAGCTTGTGGCGATTCTGGTGAATTTGCATCGGCCACAGTTGAGTTTTTGGGTTTGGCTTCTTTTTAATACTTCTTGGTGAGGTACGGGTTAGATGGCCTGCAAGAGTAAAAGGTAAAGAGATGGTCACATAAACAAATTGCTCAACAAAAGTGACCCCAGTCTCTGACCCCAAATTGAGTGCCTTTCAAATTATATAGTCAACCTACTGACTAGCCCTCTTGAGTTTTCTAATTTTGGATACGAAATGAGACGCCTTGACATTTGTTTGCACTTGCAAAAGAATACTAAACAGCTTGAGGCTGCATTATTTAAAATAAAAGCAACGATTAATGAGACAAGTGCAGTCGGTGGCGACCGAGTGGCTAGGCGTTGTTGGTATTTCTTGATGAATAATGATGGGCTTAAGTATTCGAATAGAGAAACTGAAATGATATTTTTAGATAAGATTCATATGGGTCCGATTGCAGCCACTAAGCATTGCATATTTTCGATAACAATAGGCCACAGCGAAACAAGTAAGAGCGCTGCAGTCGAGTGCCCCGGCTACAAAATACCCTGTTAATTTGTTTTCCTTTATTTTTTAAAGAATTTATGCATTATATATTTCCTTAACCCCAAATAAATTGATTATAGATTGAATAAATGGGAATTAGTTTTTGAATTTGAATGTAAGTGGTTTTTGTAACAGCCATTAAAGGGTCATCCTGAAAGTAGGCAATATAATTTTGTCCTTTAAGCCGTTTTAGCTCTAACTGACGATGCGGTACCCCCCGCTTCTACAAGCTCAATTGTTTCGCTCATAGCTCCGGTGTTTTTGTGCGATCTGATTGTACTTTTCAGAATAGATAGATATGGGGCCTTGCTTGATGTATATTAAAACAAGATACCACGAAAGGTCGAAACTTTCAACCAAACCTGAATAAAACTTTAATGGGAGAAGGATATAAAAAGCTCAGCACGGAAAATCTTTAACTTTATTTTGGGATTCTTAGGCGAGAGCCACTATGGGTTTCGTTAAACTAAACCGAAACCAAAGTCGATTTTAAAACTAAAAATTGAAAAGTCTAAGCAAAACGAGAGCTTAAGTTTATGTCGACTTCGATATAATCGTTACTCAGAGGAATTAATGTTTAATAGCCTCTCCTTATGTTAATTAACATAATTCTTAAATCAGCATTATGTAAGCAAACAGCGCGTGCGGCTCAGATAGGTTAGGTTTGGTAGTTCCAGCTGACCTTAAGGTCCTTAATGAGACCGGGGGTATTATTTTGGAAATCCAGAATACTTTTCGACGTTTTGGCGAATGCCAATAATTGTTATAGGGTCCTCTTGGCCACTTCTTCTAAAGGTTGCGGCTCAGGTAACTAAGCATCGATTTTTGTGATCTGTATAACTCTGCCATTGATTATCCGATCTTTGTGAAAATTTCAAAGATTGTAGATTTTTGGGCACAATCGCTATCCTGCAGTTCGAAACCAGCTGCACCATCGGCCTTTTGGCATACTGGGAACACATGGGTGCCTTCTTTAGTAGCAAATCTTAAGCTAATAGAGTCATACCATGATCATAAATTTTAGGTAAAGTTATAGCAGACTTAGGAAGTGTTTTTTTCTGAGTGTGTACATTCGGCTAGAAAATGAAGGAATTCACACGAAATCAAGGAAACAGAGTATTTAGTAGACTAGACACTCGACTGCATCGCCCTTACTAATTATTTATAAGAATCTGCATTGGGCGAATTGTACATCTCATCAGATATTTTAGGTAAGGCATAAAAACTGCATGGGCGTGATTTAGAATGGACTTTTGGTAGCCCTGTTCAATTATCTAGGCAGTTTATTCACATATTAACTACATTTTTTGTCCAATTCCGACTGTAAAGTTCTCTGTACCCACGAAAGTGTATGCTCCGTACTAATTTTGATGCTGCAGTTGCAGGTGAAAGTAGCGCTGCTACTATGATGCTGCAGCAAACATTCTTTTTCTTATAGCTCGACTCCCGCTCATCCGATCTTTGCCAATCCTTTGGCGGATCGATAAGTACTTTTAATTACTAATTAAGTCCAGAAATTAAGATCCCTTTATCTCTAAAATTGTGAATGATATACCGGTTGTTCCAAATTGCGGGGGCGGTTGAAAAATTGAAAATAAACTTTATCTGCCTGCAAGCAAAAGAAGTATGAGATCTGTTTGTTCATACCGACAGACGGATATCGCTATATGTTGATACTGATCAAAAATATATATTTGTAATTTATTATGGAAACATAATAGAATTAATGTTACAAGTAGCGCGAGGGTTTGTACGTTCTCTCCGGGAGCCCAAAATATACGCATATTTCTGAATTTTTTCTTCATTTCATTTTTTACCCACAAATGCTTGAAGTGGGTGAAGCTACCCTTTTCTCGGAAATTGTTTTGTCCATTTGCAGTAAATTTCAAGAAGGGTCTTCATTGCTATCCAAAAATCCCACATTGTAATCGATTATGGGTTTTGGGGGTTAAACATTGTTCTTGGACTAGGCTTTAGGAAATACTTCCACTATATATTTTTAGTTCTTACCACTTTGTAAAACTTCAAAAGTATGCCGCCTCAACGTTGTTCAAGTGTCAAATGCTCATCACGCTTTGGCAATTTGTTTTTTCGGCAGATAAAATCGTCTATGCTTTTCCGACTAAGCCTTTTTTGAGTCTTCTGATGTCACAGCGTCAATATTGCCGCTTTAAATTGAAAACTAATTTAAAATGCAAACACGCAAGTCAAAATTTGTTTATCGAGAAATGGAAATGAATGCATTGGCTTGTTATTGCTGTTTGCATGGGCAATCTTGAGTATGTTTTGACAATGATTAAGCGGCAAGTTCAATGTCAAACGAAGCTAGTGGCGATCACATCGAACCGTTAAAATATCAGATTTATGCAAACACCCACAGTTCTGCTATTACTTATTGAAATGATAAACAAAACGAACCGCACACGAACAAAGCTCATATTGGACTGCAGGAAACGATTCGAAAAAACCCGAACATGTATAAATTGCTTTACCAAAAACCACGCGTCAAAATTTATGCACACAAAAAGATATTGTAATAAAAAGAGAGACGCCTCAATTGTCTCGACGAAAGGCCATCAAAAGTGAAATGAAATGGTCTGCCTTGGATTCTTACTTGACATTCGATTAAACGCCAAGAACAGAACTCAAGCCAAGAGGGAGACGCCTCAACTGCCAAAACGAGGCTCATAAAGTTTCATTTTGTTTGTTCAAATTGATCGAAAGCCGAAACGAATTTTAATTGAAGCCACAGACCGCAAGGGTGTAGTTAGGAGACGTACGGAAGACGATCTGAGTTATTACATGGAAGAGACAGAGTGTCTGGCCACAAGTCGCATAATTAAAGTGGCATTTGATTAATAATCATTGAACTGGGTATGACCCGCGTTTCCAGTCTTCGATAACCCATCCCAAGACACCCAACTGTTAACAATTGTTGTTATTGTTATTGAGGTTGTTGTTATGCATTTTTAATAGATCTTTATTGAGTTAAATCTGTGGAATGGCCTTCGTTTTAAACACAGAATGAAGCAAAACCCTTAGAATTCTCAATTGATGCTCGATTGATGAGTGTAAATATTTGATGTTAAGGACAGTTGCGGGGACAATGATGACTCTTCTTATGCTTAATTCGATTCGAGGGCCATCCATCAAAAGTACAAATTGCTGGCACGCGGGCAGGGAAAGGGCTGGGGGAGATGCGACTGCCTACTGTTCCACTCAAGTGTCGAGTTAATTGCCAAACACGAGTTAGTAATTATGTAATTGTCATCAATGTCTGCTTAGCCACCAGTTGGCCTTTCCTTTGGGGGATTGTATTGTGGCAATGACAAAGGTTGACAGACAAATGACCCCACATCAAGGCTGTACTGAAAACAATCGAGTTCCTGTTACAGTTCTCCGTGAAGCTTGTGTTATAAAAGTGAGATTTAAAAAAAAAGGTTCTGTAAGTAATTGGCATTGCAGCCCTCTCAATCTCTTGACTTGTGTGCTGTCACACTCACTACCAGTTGCAATACAAGCGGCCTATGAGCTGATATGGGTAAGTTTATTCTGAATAGCTTCACGGACTTTAAAAAAAGATATGTACCGTATTTAAGAAGAGAATGGTAAATCTTCTTACGATAAAATTAAGTTTTAGCTTAATTGAATTAAAAAATATGTGTCAAAAGTAAGAAATACTTGATTCAAGTAGTAAATTCTTATATCAAGTACTTGATTTTTAAACCGAAATACTTGATTGAATACTTTTGTGCATGTGTTAAGTTCACTTCGAAGTGTTTTTTTACCTTTTTGATCATACTTTTATGTTGTAAAAGTCTTAAGTTAAAACCTATTATCCTTAAAATAAGTATAATATAGTTTATGTTAAAGTCTAAAGGCAATCCCAGTACATTCTTGATGCAATTGATTTCAATTGCGCCCAGATAATTTTAAAGCTATTTCCAATTTCTTCTTGAAATGTGGCCTCTTCATTTAACCAAATTAGGCTGAAAAAAGCCAGGGGCCATGAATTAACCAAAGATCAATCATCATCTGACTCCGCAGTTTATTTTGGAGTAACAGGGCAATGCACCATTTTTAATCTTCTATGTCCTGCAATTCTTAGGAAACGCACCCAGCAACTGGGCAAACCGTTCTTTGAAGTCCAGGGTAGTCTGCCACATATGCGCCTAGAAGACCTTACTCTTTTTATCAATTCCTCAAAACTTAACCGTCAATACCCACATAAAATACCCCTACACGGCACCGCAGATAGGGGGGCTTAAATCATCAATGGTATCAATGTAATCAATCAATGTAACAGCCATAAGGAAGCACGCTAAAAATTATTTGAAAATAGTTGCCTTTGCTTGAATTTTAAAGCGCTTTACAAAAAGATAGAAGCTACATTCAACTGAATAGTATTAGAATAATTATTATAAAGTTACCTTGTTATCCCATATTTCAGCACAGTTCTTAGCTTTGTTCTTTTCTGGTAAAAGTTTTTAGAAAACTATGAAAGTTCTTAATAATGGTGATCTCTAGTTTGAATTAGACTTTGATTTGTAAGGGCATTCAAATCAAAGTTTCCTGTAATCTTTTTCGAAGTTGCGAATTCTTCAAGTACTTAGAGTTCCGAGCTATTTGCCATTTATCATCGTTTTATTCTTTAAGATTTTGGCCTTCATGTTTTACTCTCTGTGCATTGTCTGATTTTGCACAGCGACACACATAAGTTTTCTAACAAAACCTCCCAGTAAACAAACACAAATTACCAATTTTCAAACATTCATTATCTCGTGTCAACCCGCAAAACCACTTAATATATCATTTGGTTTTACAGCAAGGGGGAAATTACCATTTTGTCAGCATTATTATTACTTTTGAGCGTTACAACGCCCACCTCGGCCTCTCTGCACTAGGCACTGTCATATTACGTATACGTAGATGTTGATACTAAAGCCGATGTGAACTTGATCATTAGGGCAACCAATTGAGAGAGCGCCACACAGCCAAACAAAACAATAGAAGCGAGCGCGATACACAAGACACTTGAGGAGAGGGATGGCAGTCGAAATTAATAGCGCAAGTTTTTGTCCCCTTTTGTGTGTGTTTGCTCGGCGACGTCATCGTTGTCACTTTTGACAGAGCTACTGTAGAGTAAAATAATAAATATTAATATTTTACTGACTAGACAAATTTTGTTGTTTTTTTTTTGACTTTTGTTAAGCGAATATATTGAAACTAAATAACAAAAGTAGGTCAGCTACAGAGATCAATCATAGTTAAGAGGGGAAAACAGAAAAAAAAATATAAGTACCAAACTTAGCACGTGGCGTATGCGTAATAATACAAATACAAATAAACATTTTATTTGTTTGTGACTCACCCAAAGGTCAGCGCACTATAAACAACAATAACAACATCAGCAAGCAAGCCATAAACTGCCCCATGAGCATAAAACCAAATGAAGTTCTGTCAGAAAACTTCTGTAAGTTTATGGTACGTGATGGAAATTTGCAAGTTCCGACAAAGGAACGCCGGAATTGGATTTCCATTTTGACGTTATTGAAATCTTTCGTTTTTCAACACCTAGAGCGAACGATGAGTTATAGCGAGAGCTGTTTCATAAGTAGGCTATATATTTTCTGAGAACCTTAGTAGGAACTAGCGCCATCAGAGTAAGGTAAGAATTTTTATAAAAAAAAACATTTCCATTAGATGTCCCGAGGCTGAATCGATCCCAGGCACACGCCGTACTCTCTACCTCTACCACACCCGGCCATGAAGGAACACAGAGGTTGTAATTGTATGAAACTTCCAAAAGAAAGCATCTCCGACCCTGTACAGTATATATATTCATGATTAGTTAAGTCGATACAGCCGTCCGTCTGTTCGTCTTTCTGTATGTCCGTATGAAAGCTAAAATTTTACAGTTGGTCTCCCACAGGTTTGTAAAAATAATAGTTCGTACCTCCTCGACATATAGGTTTTTAGTAATCCGGACTTTTTTTAAATCCGCCAAGATCGGCTGAACGATAGTCGAGCCATAAGGAACACAAACAATTATGATGGGCAGCACCGGCCGAAACTACGATGGATAGCTCTTCTCACATCTTAATATTGTGAGAGGCATCCAACTTAAAATTGATCAAATATAAACATACTTTAGGAGATACAGAGTAAATCAATCTAAGAAAAAGCTGAATAAATACTGTGTTTTTAAGTGTGTTTAAGGCTTGTGAAATCTTTTTACATTAGAAAAAATGAAATTAGCAAGAATTTATCAGTAAACCCAATAAAAAATCTCTCTCTACCAACTCTCTAACTTATCCAACTGCCCTCTTAACACCCGCACACAATGACCTGACATCATCACCTCTTTCCCATTTCAAAAACAATATAAAATGCCATTTCAATTAAAAATTTGTGGCAAATGTTGGCGTTAAATGTCGCTGGTCATAGAAATTAAGCAAAATTCGTTCTCCAGTTTTTGTGGGCCATATGTTTCCACGAATTTTCGAAGGTGAATCCAAATTGTTGTTATTTTTTTGGATTCTTCTCCTGCCTCTCACTCTTTCAGTTTATTTGTATAGAAATATTTTTCTTTTAAGTTTATTTAAGTTAGCTATTTTTATAGCCAATCTATAGTATAGGCTATATGTTTTGTCTTTCTAAGTAGCCAACTTGCCATTGGCATTATTGAAGGTGCAGTAAATCATCAGAAATGGTTTTGATATCACAAAATTTCATTTGTTTTTATCGCTCAGCTTTTTCGTAAATTACGCGTGCGTTCCAATTTTTATGTCATTATAAAAAAAAGCCGCCCAAAGTCTCGGTGACAATTTGTTGTCAGTTTGCGCTGGGCCGGACATTTCGATGGTGAACAAGTGACGTAATTTGGTTGGTTTTGTTTTGTGGTGAATTCAAGGTTAGTTGTTCTTTGGGGGGAGGGAATGAGTTGCACTTGTTCATGATACGCGGACTGTACGTAATGGATCTGGACTGTGATATGCAAGTCAGTAACATGTCTTCTGATATAAATCTCAAGCACTCCACTTCTTGTTTTTATATACATTTAATTTAGGTGATAATTTTAAGAGCTTACACAATCTAATAAATTGTGATGTCAGAAGAGATAGCGCTTCTGCGTTTCTTAGGGCTGATGTCATATTTACACTCATCCAGATGTAAGCGCCACAAAATATAATTTCTACTGAAAGGACCGACATCATACAATATCTGCTATCTCTATGCTTATCGCTCTTACACCTAGAAAAATTAGGTTTGCCTTAGGCCTCCAAGTCAGGGATTTGCTGTGAGTGTATCTAATAGGTCGAATGAGATAATAATTTATTTCGGCACAACTCGACACTCATTTTGTAGGCGGAATAATTTTGCAGTCTACTACAGTCATTAAAAACCTTTTTAAATTAATACTAAAATCGCGATTCATATTTTAGTTATTGGCATGTATTTTTTCTCAAAAATATCGCATTTAAAAAAAATGAAACATCAGTTTTGGTTTCGGTTGTTGTTTTAAGTTTCTTTTGAGTCCGGTTCCGGTGCGCGTTTCGTTTTCATTACTAATTTCAACTGATACTTTCGCTACACCGTTGCAATCTGACATCGATCGAATTAAGCTGCATCATGAAAATTCTCTGGTTTTAAAAAGGGGATAATATCGATGATGGTCAAAAAAACCGGAACTTAAAAACCAAAACAGATAACCGAAATAAACCGTTCCGGTAGTGAATCGATTCAAGATTTGTTTTGAGTACCGAACTCATTGGAACTGAACTGAACTCATTGGAACCGATAGAAGGCGAAATCTTTTCAAATCGAAAAGTTCTTACCGATACAGTACCTTTGCAGAAGGCATTCAAATGTTGGTATTCGTAGCTCAATTTTCTTGCAAACTTTCTTAATCACATTTACGATAATCACGCATTCATCGTTTAAAGATCCCTAAAAGTACCCAATTGCTTCCAAACATCAAATAGTCTATTTGGCGAAAATCGCTTTTAAAGTTGTCATATTAGTTTTTTGTCAATTTAGAGTTATTGTTAGAGTTATTATTTAGAGTTAATTTACAGAGTTATATTGGCACTGACACTATTGAGAGTGTTGTAGCGTTTGCGTGCTTTTTGTCACTTTCTAAAGTGTCATAATGCCGGCTTCCAGACAACGCCCGCGGATAATTTGTCTCTTTTAAGAGCGTTATAGCGTTATAATTATAATTCACTTCTTCTAAAGTGACCCTCAAAAAGTGACAATTGTGTAGACAATTGTTCGTCAAAAATTTGGACATATTGTTGATAAGAGGAATTATCCCATTTCACAGGCTATTGAAGTATAACATTTTTACCACCGTTTTCAAATGGAAAAATATCTTGGATGTACATAAATAAAGAAGGTATTTTTTTGGTATTATATTAAATCCAGAAAGCGAAGTATACAGAATTTGGCATAACTTTAACCTTAACAATTTTAACTAATAATGCTCCGACTCAGCACTATTAAATTTATAATATCCAATCAGAATGTGTCGAAGATCAAGTTAATTCAAAATTACTTAAGTGATAAATGAACCGAACCTTTTTCAAATAGTGGCAGCCTGTTTGTGTTCAGGTTTGGGGGGTTGAAAAGTTCGATTCTTGGTGTGAACCGATCCGATTCTACGGGATTCGGTACTGTAAACTGAATAAAGAAATCAATCCGAAACGGTATTGAAAACAAGGTAGTCCCGGATGTTCTTGAGCCGACCCGGGAAAAGATTGATTTGACGCCCGCTTTTTTATTTTAGTCCCAAATAAACAGGATCACTTGAAGCCTGCTCCGGGATTACCCTGTTTTCAATCCCGTTTCGGATTGATTTCGTTTTTTGCATAAAACGAAATGGCGATAGCAGATTATCCATTCACAGGTATTTTGTTATGACTTGGAGTTAGCAGAGATCGGTTACTAAACTCAATATATTTATCCCTGATTTTACATTATTTTGTCATGTTTAGTCTTCAAACTATACATTTTTTTTGACAAAACGCCCATTAAAATGCTGTAACTTCTCTGAGTGTACTCACTATCAACAAAGTTTCATTATCTTTTGCATTGCGTGACCAACTCGCGGTTACACCTTCAACTTTAGCTGCAACAATTCCACACATCTTTGCTCCCAAACATGCAGTTGTCATTTTCTTTTCGAAACACGCATAAAAATTTAACGCCATGGCATGTTTGTCACTTGGCCAGTTGCTGTTTTGACCCTTATGTCACTTGCCTGACGGTTGATGAAGTTTTGCTGATATGACACACAAGAGCGTAACGCTGTGGAGGAGTAGGAGAGGGTTGCACTTTCGGCCTAGGCTTGACGCGTGACGAAGGGAGGCGTGGCCTGGCCCCCTTTCATTTGTTTCAACAAATTAGTTACGCGCTGTATGCTGCAGGTGATTTTCAAATGAAAATGTCAAACGCTTCTGACAGCTCCAGTTGGCAGCTAAGTTGGTTGCCAACACAAATTAACAACAAAAAAACTGCAGCCTCATTGCATACAAACATTCGCTCCATTCATCCATACATCTTCGTTTATTTCTGGCTGGCTAGGAGGCCTCTATTTGCATTTGTCTTGGAGATTTCCGTTTTGTCATCTATCAAATGCAAATGCTGACGTCACGTGGTTAAACTATTCTGTGGCACCTTAGTCATAAATATGTATATTTGATTAGTGGTATAATCAGGCGCAGGTTAGCTTATCAATCATAATGAATGAATGAATATTTGGTCTAGCATTTCGTCATCAAATTAAATGAAAACACTGCAACATGCTATATACCACAAATCTGTTCATATTTACTTTTAGCTTTATGGCAAACAAATGTATTTTTTGCTCAAACACACGACAACAGAATTTTTACGACGCTCGCGACCTTGAAGGTGAAATTTATATGCTTTTTTTTTGTATATTTTTAAATTAATTAAGTATGAGAGAGCAAACAGAAAACAGAAAACACCTCCCTCACTTTACACTTCTAATTATATTTCTGTTTCTAATTGACTGAACATAAAATGTCTTAACTATGGTTGCGCTGTTTGTAAATGGCTTTGGAGTAGTTGCTTATCAAATGACTCATATAAATATTATAACTAAAGCGCACAGAACAATTGGAAGTTCGGGCACAGTTTCTACTTGGGAAAAAGACATTTATAAACGGGGTGGAAAAATCACAAGGCAATACATAAATGCCTTGTGCAATAAAATTTATCTAAATTTAAGTGAGATAATTAAATGTTGCATAAAAAAGATTGTCGTAATGAAATGAAGAAACATTTAAAAAGCATTAAATAATTTTACAGTTATCCCACGCTCTGAAATGTGAACTTAGCTTTGAAGGTCAAAAATATTGATTTGATTTTATCAACTCTTGTCTAGTAACAAGGGTCATAAAATACTTGCTGATTTGTCTTTATTAATTACCTATGAGTCTAGTCAAGGAAGTGCTTTCGACCAAACTCCTGAGATTCTAAATTACTTGATCAAATTTTCTAATCAATTTTGGACTAAAACCGAAAAGGTTAACCAACCGATATCTGCATCCTTGTTTTATATCAGTACAAAGAATTTGCTGGATTTGGTGAGCACAAAAGTCTTTTGCCGATTTCCTGCTGATTTTCATTTTTTCAAAAACATAAATATGTATGATTAAAAGGAGACTAGAAAATGACTCATGCAAATGCTCAAAGCGTGATCTATACTAGAAATTCTGCTCGAAAAAGACTCGCAAATGACTCGAAAATCAATCTGAACTAATTAGAACAACAGGTTTAAAACGGCTCGTCCAGAAGAGCCGCTGATAGGACACTATTTTCGCCTGACAAAACTATAATTTATGTTCATAAATGGACAGTTTTCGAATGTGTTTAGATATTTTATCAAATGTTTGCAGGGCTGGACTTACCGATTTTCACATTCTAAAGTTTGGCTTGCGTTTATGTAATAAACTCGTGTGATTTCGACCACCAGTGGCCATGTGCTAGACTGCACTATTATACATTATTGATCAGTGCCATCTAGTTCATTTGTCAGCTTTTTCGCAGCCTAATCTCTCTGGTTTAAGATTCTATACTCACGGTCAATCAAATAAACTCATGGTTCTGTATAGCCTTTTAAAGATCTAAAATATAACCATAAGAAAAAAAAAGCCACCTTTTTCCAAATTGCGAGTGAATTTCCATGCTAACGTACACAGAAATAAAAATCTGAAAACTAACCGAAAAGGGATTGAAAACAGGGTAATCCCGTGACAGGATTAAAGTGATCCTGTTTTTTGAGATTAAAAAAAAAGTGTGATGCAAATCAATCATTTCTCGGATCGGCTCAAGAGTATCGGGGATTACCCTGTTTCCAATCCCGTTTCGGATTGATTTCTTTTTTCAGTGTAGGCTTTTCTAACTTCCAACCTTGAAAAATTTGATTGTGGTAAATTTAGGTTAGGAACAATATTGTTTTGGACTGGGAGAGAATATTATTTATAAGTACTAGATATGCTTTATACTTGGCAATTTTGAATAGGATTATTCAAAGACTCCATTCTGCCTCCAGACTTGGTCCATTCAACTAAAACCTTTCACAAGAACCAAGAAAATTTTTCATCGGACTTGTCTGGGAATAGAACCCAGGACCTTGTGTACTCCTCAATCAAGAATCAGAAATAAAAATTTTTTAATATGGTTGATTTATATTTTAAGTTGGGTTTGTGTTGTGTTGTTATCGTAGATATTATAAAGTTGTTGCAACAGATGTACCAAGGCTGCCTCTGAATTCGCAATGGGGATTATATAATTGTAACTTCCCTTTAGCACTTTAGGTTAACGGGCGCGAACCCACAACACAAAAATTTCATAACCTCGAATAGTAAGTAAGTTTTTTAAAATTTTTTAGTATTTCGAAAAATATTTTATTTTTAATACAAAGCGCAGATCGATCTGAAGGAATCGTTAAAGTTAATAAAGAATTAATCTTGAAACATTATAAAATTGTAGTTATTGTGATTGTCTCAAATTTGCCTGGTTAAAAAGCCAAGAAACTTCTTCGCAAACGGAGCCCAGGATAATGCAACAGTTAGGCCAGCTGATCGGAGAGCTATCGAAACGTCAGAACAGGCGAGCAATAGACTCCAGAAGTTGCAATTCGGAGGGCTGGGCGCGATGTGATGAACAGCTGCGCAGTGGACTAAGATTAGATCTACAGAAATACCGGAGCACTCGAGCAACGGCAGAAATTTAACACATCCCTTAGATGTGCTGAATAAGGTGAAAGCAGAACGGACAGAGATAGGCTGTTGTAGAAAGCGTGGTGGTGGGGTATATTTTAACGAATTGCAATTAGCCAATATTTCACATGAGCTTAGACTATTAAGAAGATTCTATAAATGGAAATTGTACACGCTCTCGTAGATCAAATTTAAAATATTAGTTTATTTTAATGCTTTTACTTGTTAAGCCTCGAACCTCATATATGTGAGCCAGTGAATCGGAGTTAAGAACAATTTTTAGGGCCTTACCGCCTAGTTTGAAAGTCTCAAGTCTTTATTCTGGCCATTGCTAATACATATAAAGACGAACTGACTATTTGTAAATATTGTAACCAAACTGCGCTTGTGTTTTGCAGTTTAGTATTTGACAAATCGAACTGGCAGAGCGAACATCACCCGTTTAGTAAGCAAAATGTGCTTAAGTTCAAATATTTTGTTGTAAGCACTTTTCAATAAAGATGAAAAAAGATAGCTTGCAGCTTCGCCCAAGACTTTATTAACTACTTCATATGGCTTCCCATTAGCATTCTGCAAAATTCCAATTCATATGCCGGTAAAAGGATACTCTTAGCTCTACTTTCACCCTCTTTCACCGCCTTTAAGCCAAAAAAGGTGTCAACAAAAGAGCGAAACCACAAAAAAAAAGAGGAAAAACTAACCCAAACCAAAAGGGAAACCACAAAACGTAGCAATCAACGGGTACTTCGTGGGGGGTAATACAAACCAAAATCCAAGCAAAATGGGCTGGGCAGGCGCTTGCCTGGGGAGAGGCCCTATATTATAAATGCAATTATGCAGATTCTAAAAAGGCAGTTGACTGCAAGCAGCCATAGAAGAGTACAAAGAAATCGCAGGCAAACACAATAACAATGAAAAGGGTAATAAAATCAAACAACCATACCTATATAAAAGACACAAACGATAAGCAATTAAACTAAAATAAATTGAGAACACGCGCCAAAACCAAACCGGAAAATAAAAGAAAATTTTCAATTAATGTGAAATCGATGCCTTTTGGCGAGGGGTGGTTTTTCACCCCTAAATTGAAGTGGGAATTTGATAGTTATTTGCTCTACCTGAGCCTCTGATGAGCACATGGCAAAATAAAAATCAAATATTCAGATAAGAATGGCCGGATGCAATGCTATTTTAGATACGACCCCCGGTTACAATTTGGGCGCATGATGCAAACATTTTGCTCCTCTTATCTGAGAGCGTATATCAAATTACAACTTTGCATATGCTATGGCAAATATCTGATAAACAAACCGACAAAATCGCTCTAGTGTTAAATTATATGAAAAGAATTGAATGGAAAGCATGCCAAACGAGAGAAAAATAAAACGTTTGTACAGTGAATACCTCTTATATTGAACAGAGCATACAAAGAGTGCAAATTAAATTGCATAAAGAATCTGTTTAGTTTTTGTCTAATTTTAATTATATTTTGTAGTATCAAAATAAGAAAATCAATGAAACAAGTAAAGCTCTCAAGAGTCCATGTGATTCCTTTGCCCAGATATGTTTCCCAATACTTAAGATCATCTCAGATTATTTATTTGTTTGAATGGCTCTATACATTTTCATTGGACTTAAACACTATTTAAATAACAGAGCTTGTTATCACTGACTAATTGCCAATCTACACACAGCCTAAACGGTAAGTAATAGAATGCTAACATTTGGTCAGGAGCTTTAGTTTGTGTTGAAAGTTTAGAAAATAGTCGCCCTCTGGGAAAATGCTTGAAAAATTCCACATGCAGATATCTATTTTTTATACGCTTGACTTGAAATTCGTTTTCCAAGGATGGTATGCGAAATATTTTGTGCTTTCATTTTGCGAGGTTGAAAATCCGCCCCCGTGTTAAAAATTTAGTGCGGAACGATATCTTTAGCGTTCGAATTACTTAAAGCTCGATCTGTAAGAACATTATAAGAAATGTATGATATCTCTTACCGATGTTGGAATATCTGCACTTAGGGTGGGAGGACGCTCGGATGCAATGCATGCAATAAACCCTATTTCATTCAATTGACTTGAAACTCGTTTTGTAAATATAAGAACTAATTTGTTGGATGTTGGTTTATCCGTCCGATTAGTGAAAATCTTCCGGAAAATTCAGCTTAAAGCAAACATTTTCACACGCTTGACAGTCGGCTGCGACTTTCCGAAATTCCCGACTCCGGAGCGGTTCGACTCCGAACCCATTTTCCAGTCCTGCTTTCACGGTCGAAAAATACTTAGGTGGCGGGTCATTTTATAATGCAAGGCGTGGTTTCAGTGATCATATAATGCTGATGAAGGCTCTACTGATGGCAGTATGCAAGTAGAATTATACGCCTTGGAAATATAGAAATCCATACGAAACAAGATAAATGCATGTACTGTCGAATCGTCCTCTAAAGCTCCAGACTTTGCAGTGTACAATTGATTTGAGAGCAAATAATTTGTTGTATGAGCCGAACCTTATATATAGGTATAGTTATAGGTTAAAGTGTTCGGTTTGGTTAGGTTGGATTCGTGTATTACAAGAGCCTGGAATGTACTTGGTCTGACCGATTTGCCTTCCTTGATCAGAAGAAGTTTCTTAAAAACAGGCTTTAAAAGAGTGCACAAAATGCTGGCGAACAATATTACAATTTGTTTGAATTTCAAAAGTTCCAATCAAAATATCAGCGACGATAAGTTTAGAAACTTATAGCTTTACAAACGGCTTGAACTTTCGCACAGAGTCAACTGCATAATATTATGGGTTTGGCCATCATTAGCTCTTGTCCCTAGGTGTCTACTGTAGCTAATTGCCGCCTGATTGAGCAGCATTGAAAGTTAATTAATCGAATCAAGACTGGGAAGGTGGCCTATAGAATGGACCAGCTGTAGCATACTTTCAGGAGCTTAGCCATTATTGAAACCATAGCCGACCCAATTATTGTAGTTTGAGGTAATCACCAAATGACTTGGCTGGGTATCATAATTACGCATACGCCCCTTGTGTCTGCGAGACCCACGCGGCATAACTAACAAGTGGTCCACACAGAGCAAGTATGCCACTGGCACTGTTAGTGTGTTGCAAGACACCCACCCACCCACGCTCCCACACACACAAACACACACACACACACATCCTCATCAGGCCGCAGCAGGAGGTTGCCGGTTCGGATCTGACACTTGTTTACCGGGCGAGAACTTTTCACAGCTGTTCTGCGTTGGTTGGGTGAAAAGGTGGAAAGTTCAAGCACTGCACCAGAGCAGCTTTAAGAGCAGTGTCCTTGGGCTTTCAGTTGCTACCTACTAATGCACATACATATATACTGCAGAGAACCTGCAGCCGGCCGGGTTGCAGCCAGCGAAGGACGAACTGGCTGCAAAATCAATACTTTTGGGAGTGCATCACTTCTAGAAATTTTTTTCAAACACTTGAAAACCATTTTAATGTAAGAGGAATTACAAAACTCACCTCAGTTAAACTGAAATTCCACTTGTGTTGTAATTAAATTTTTTTTTTTTTGGATTTGTTTGTTTGTTGTTAATTTTTCCTCTTAAAAAAAAGCAAATGAAACATCAAACATGAAAATTTAGCTTTACAACACGCGTTACATTGAAGCTACAAGTTCGATTTTGATTTCTCTATGTGCGTGTGTGTGAGTGCGATTTGATTTAGATTAAAGCGAAGGGGCAACCAAATGCAAATTAATGAAAACGAAACTTTATATTGTTGTTGGTATTGACTGACATTCATTGACAATGGCAGACAGCAAAATAGTTCAACACTTTATATTTGTTTTATTTATAGAATATTTTTTTTTTTGCTTATGAAAGAATTTGAAATTAACTAGTTTTCAGTCGTTAAACAAACGCCCACTACGAAAATATCGCCCACCTTCAGTTGGCAAACGCACGTTACATCCACACACACATACGCACACAGATAACAGCAATTTGTTGTTGTTGATTTTTCGAAACTTTCGTACTTAATCAAATAAGCGTAATAACAATGACTGTTGGCCAAAACAAAACACAAAACTCTTAGACCGAGAACTCGCGCGTACCCAAAACGAATTTCCGTTCAAATTGAGAATGCGCGACGATCAACCTTCGCCTTCGAATGGCACCAACAAACTGAAGTGTTCAATATTGAAACACAGCCGCACGAGCGAGGAGAGCAACGAGCAACGGCAATCGGCAACGACAGCAGCAGCAGCAGCGACTGTGACAGCAGCAACACCAACAAATGCCGGCAACAGCAGGCAGCGTTCAATGTGGAAGTCTCGTTCAATTTCAATGCTCAGCAATGTTTTAGATGGCAGAAACAGCTGTTATTGTACACTCAGCGAAATAGATTGCAAAATTATTGAGACTGTTTGAAATTGTAGCACTACTTTTTTGTACAGTTTTTAACTTCGTCCAGCGACGACTTATAAATCGTTAAATTTATGGATAAGCCCGGAAGACTCCTACTGGCCACGACACTGCTCTAAGAAGCTCTGCAGGCGTCACATATTTCTTAATTTTTATAAATAAAAAACCTAAATTCGCATTGACTATAAGATAAGCTGACAGAAGTAAGCATTTTGCTTATAAAATTAATTGCAAAATTTTGGTGCAGTTGGTGAAACCCTAAATACAAATAGTTTCATAAAATTCTAAAATTAATTGAATATTTGGGTCTGATCCGGACATGCAGGACAGTTTAGAATTCAATTTGAAATCATTTACAAGCAAATTGTAATTGTTGTTGATTTGTGTTTCTAGTACAAAAGTTGTCATCGAACTCGAACCTTATAATCAAATCTGGATGCGCGGCATACACAAGTCATTGGGATCAAATTGTATGGATCCACCGGGGTGTTTTCAAAAGTTGGATTTTCGATTAAGGGCAAAATCTATGTTTATCTGAAACATAGCAGCTATGTAGAAGATGTGAAATCGGCCCTTAATGTTTGTTTTAATATCTAACATTTTTATACTCTGTACCGTAGAGTATTATAAGTTTGTGCAAAAGTATGTAAAATCCAGAAGGAAGCATCTCCGACCCTATAAAGTATATATATTCTTGATCAGCAGCCGAGTCATGTCCCTCTGTCCGCCTGTCTGTCCGTATGAACTCACAGATCTCAGAGATTGTAACAGATAGAGGTTTAACATGTATGGGACATATGCTTCTTATGTCTGCAGGCAGATCAATTTTATTTTAAATTTTAACCATGACCCCTCCGGCCCCCGCAATTTAGAAAAAACGTCATATCTCCCACAGTCTTAAAGATAGATGGTTCGTTCTTTCTGGACATATTTAGTAATAACGATAACTTATCGATCAGCCAACAGAATGGTGAAGATGGGATGAGCGGTTGTCGAGCTATGATCAAAATACTGTTCGCTGTTGCGGCGCAGTAGCAGCGCTGCTTTCAAAATGTATGCTAAGCGTATAATTTCGTTGGTACAGAGTATGTTATAGTTGGACTTGATCGACTTTCTTTCTTGTTAATTATGGTTATCAACAAAAATATAATACACAACTTGGGTGTATTATTCAGAGATAAAACCGATGTGAAAAGCGGTAAAGGTTACGGTATGTCATGGCCTAAAATACTGCAAAAATGATGGGGAAAAATTTATCTTAAAAAGTAATATTTAGTTTTCGTTGAGATAAGTTTAACAATGTTCAGTTAAACATAAAATGGAAAATTACAAAGGTACAATGAGAACCCCGGTTTAACGATCTTGCCAAAAGTTTGTGGCCAAAAATGACATCATGGCAACTTCTCCGAGATTTGGAATCCTTAAGGGTCGATTTCTCATCTTCTACATAGAGCTACTTGTCACATATACTCAGAAATAACTGAGTATATTGGAAGTTTATCTGAAGATGAGAAATCGACCGTTAATTTAATAATTTAATAGTAATGAAAATGACCTATTTAAATGATTTAAGGCAACCGTTATTTTTTTTTAATATTTTTTAATTACAAATAGTTTATTCGAAATTGTCATTAAAATGAGTTCCATAAATGTATATTTAAGCATTTCAACAACCTCTACAGAATATCAATGCATGACAATGATGTCTTCCCTAGGCATGACTCAAAGGCAATAAATACAGAATTTATGGTTTTGGAAACTTTCAGCAAATGAGTCAATCTTCAATATTTATTAGTTAAGATCACATTTTGAGTAATGCCTTAGAATAAATTATAGATCTTAAGCAAATATCCATAACGATTTCCTCTACACGATCAATCATCATCATCAATAAATGTTCCAGTAGCTGAGCAGCTTAATAATATATTAAAACCATACTGGAAATGACACCCTCCACCAAAGTCATCAACCATCCTGCCAACAACCCAGTTAGCTTCAAGTCCCCATTTAACTCAAGGTTGTGGGTAGGTGCAGTCCGACCAAAAAAAAAACTTCATAATTTATGTGGCGACCTAGAAAAAAACCAATTAATTAATACAACATTTGAGCTGGAAACATTAAATTCAAGTGAGCTATGCTTTTCACTGCCTTTGAAATGTCCTTGGAAGAACCGGAAATGCAAATTCCTTTACTTGCTCCACTTTCAGTTGGTGCGATGTATTGTGGGAGTTGTCCTATTGATTTAATTCCAACTATTTCTCAGTGACGCAATTTCGCGTGGAGTTGAATGCTCCTTTGTGAGGGCCAATAATCCTGTGGCGCCCCTAAGGGGTTGTTTTTGCCACGTTCTGTGCTGGCAGCCAGCCTGCCTTGGGGCGGCTCAGAGTATTTACAAATTTTTGGTAGAAGGCGCCGGAATGACTGCGCATAATTTTATGGTATCGTTTTATGTGTTTGACGTTGTCATTGTTGTTTAGTTCCCATGCGAGTTGTTGTTTCTCGTACTTTTCCTTTTGCCGTAATTGATAAATATTTTTTGGGTGGTTGTTGAAACTGCAGTTGTACCCAGCATGGACATGACCTAGACAATTTTCGGAGCAAGTTTGTGTTTTTTGGATTCCCATCGGCAACAAGGTCAGAGCGCTCATTTGCATAGTCCCCCTCAATAAAAAAAAGTGACTAATAATGGCCAACTAATTTATCAAGTCACTTATCCAAACATCTGCAAAGATAATGAGTCAACTCGAGTCAGCAGGATGAGGCCACTACTTTAAGTAAACGTCTCGAATGAGGTTGCATTTGACCGTGGCGCTAGTAAATATTAGTCAACCATTTTGTGGATTTACGAGTATGTATTTTGTAAAGCTTGTCCAATATCTCTCCTCCACTCTTTATCAACTTTGGTTAAGAAGAAAATCAAGCTAGAAGGTTAACGATATTGCAGAAGATACTATTAAGTCTCCTTACTTGCCCCATTCCATTGGTATATATTTACATTACGTCAAGAATGTGATTTTACACAGGAAAACTACTTATTTTATTTGCTTGTAGAGGGTATATTAAAATTGTCCAGATGTTTGTAATGCATAGAAGGAAGCATTTACGACCACATAAAGTATATATTCTTGATCAGCACACCGAACTGACTTGATTTAACCTCGTCCGTCTGATTCAATGCTATCTGCACGAAGTCTTCTGGTACAAGCACGCTGCACATTTGTCGGAACCGGCCGGATCGGATGACTATAGCATACAGCTGCCATAGGAACGATCTGTCAAAAAACTCGTACTAGTGAAAAAACATTTTTATTTTCAAAGAAAATGCTTCCAAACTTTGTATTTCTTAGTTTGCTATGCTTTCCCATAATTCCACTTAGTTTGTTCGAAATCTGACATCTAAATAGTATAGCTGTGATAGAAAAGTAAATTTGGGAAAATAGTCTTAGTAAAAAAATATTTTTTTTGTTTTCAATGTAATTTTTATTAAAATTGGCATATATTTATTTTATAAGCTTTCAAACAATTCTTCAAAGTTTTGTCCCAATCGGATAACTATAGGTTATAGCTGCCATTGGTAGGGTCTTTCTTAGTTTGCAATGCTTTTCAATGATTCCACTAACTTTGTTCAAAGTCGGACATCTATATAATTTAGCTGTCATGGAAAAGTAGACTCAGAAAAGTAGTCTTAGTGAGAAAAACTTGTATGCTTTCAGTGGAAATGTTCTTCAAATTAGTTAGATCGAGTGCGTAAGTTAAAGTCGGCCCTGTCCGACTTCGAAATACCCGTTACTCGAGGCAATTAGTGTTTAATAACCTCATGCGGCTCAGATAAGTATGCAACGTTTTTTTAACTCTGCCATTTATTATCCGATCTTTATGGAGTCGGAGTTGCTTCCTTCTGGCTGTTACATACTTTTGCACAAACTTTATAAATTCTGTGTATATATAGTATATATAATACAAAAATTTCTCCATTGGGATAAGAGAACTGTTTACCACCCTTCAGTTCGACTCAGTACTGAATCATAGCTAAATAAGCCCTCATTTGAAAAAGCTGGTACTGAAATCATTGTTGCCTAAACATGCACATTGCTCACGAAAAGTCAATTTCTATAGTCTATAATAGTCCACCTAACATTTAGCAACCGGTTTTAACTGGTAAAACTATTCCGAGCTTACTTAGCCCTGGTCAAGTAACTGTACACACAAACTTTGACGCGAAAGGACGTACTTAGACTACGAAGGTGCAAGTATCCCATATCATGAAGGCCTACCCAACCTCTTATGATTACGAATAAATCAATCAAATATTTTGCACACTTGATTTACATTTAATTTAGTTTGTTTAGTATTTATTTTGTACGACAAGCTAAGTAAACGCTTTGGTTAGATTATATATTATAAATTTATAAGCTAAAAACTGTAGATTATTATTAAAGTCAACAACGGTTGAGAGACATTTATAGTAATAAAGCTTGAATGATCGTAATGACTAAGCTCACTAAGCTTTTATCGTGAAAAACTTACTTTTGGGGCAAATTAAAGAAACAAATTCAAAAAAATTAAAAATAAATTTCAGTCTTGATATTTGAAATTAGCTGACAGTTATACAATTGAAATAACTGTCAAAGGTGCGGAACTTGCAAAATTTTATTTTAAGTTTTCCATTTTTAAGAAACATATTCAGTGCTTTCTGGACTCATAAATCGCTACTGACAAAAAAAAAATGACATCTAAAATTGATTCAAGTCAGCTAGCAAAAGAATTAATTAATTTTGTCATTTGAGTTTAATTGTTAATGGGCTCGCAATGAATCCATTTAGATGCCATTTGAAGAAAAGAGAGCATAAAATTTTGAAAAATAAAAACGAAATTGGCATTAAATTTATCCACTTTGCCTGAGTGAGGTCTTCAGTGGTGTTATCCAATCAGAGCTAACACAGACAATTGTCAATGTTTGTTAAAACGCATTTGAGGAAGGGCTCCACAAATGGAGTCAGATAAAATGAGTGCTGCTCCTCTAACTCAACTGCACTCAGTGAGTCAATCAGTTAGTGTGCCACTGGGCCTGAGGCATAAAGGCGGCCAATTGTCTCTGATGTGGCTGGGCGCAACAGTAAACCAATGTGTCAACACTTCAAGTGCAAAACGCACTTGTTAAAACAATCGATTTGCCATGTTTTGCCCACATTTTGACCCCAGAGCGGAGTAGGGAGTGCGGAGTTGATGCAGCGAATATATATAGAGTAGAACAGAGAGTTGGGTACAATTCACATTCATTACCTCATTGTGGACTCAGTTGGCAATGTTTGCTTGTAAATTTCTAGTTAAATATATAGGGTGACAATGGGTGGGTGATACAAATAAAAGGTGATAATGAATCTTTGTCATAGCGTTGACTTTCAATTGAAATTAAGAGCAAAGAGCACTAGAAAAATTGTAGCATTTGCCTTTATCCTTTCTACGAGGTAACCGAACTCAAAGCTCTGCCACATTTTGCAAATAACAGCATACATATAAAGTTTATCTGACACATTGACCCTTGGTATACCTTAACACTTTTGTAAGAGGTATTAAAAATACGTTTTGAAAAAACTTCCTCAAACGATGGCCAAACTTGTTGAGATAACAAACGTCCAACGAAGTATTAAGTAGAATTTCATTGTCAACAAAAAAAAAAAAATTACATTTCACAAAAATTTTGAAGAATTTATAAGACTTTTTATATCCTTGGAGCGAAGGTCATCTTAATCAGGGCTGCAAGCCGGTTCGGAGTCGAACCGCTCTGGAGTCGGAGACTTCTGGTTTGTTTGGAAGTCGGAACCGAACCAGAACAACTTTAAAAAGGGTTCGGTTCATAAATATATTTCTTTCACATTTTTCCCATCGATTTCAACTCAACTTGGTACACTTATCGCTCACAAGTTCCGAAGTCTTCTTCATAATTCTGTAATATCTAATCAAAAGGTTTAAACAATCGTTACCACATTTTAGGTTCAGTCCCAATTCTAACATCTGTTTTTTGGATCCAAGAATTTTTGAAAAATTGTTTGAACTTGAAAAGGGGTTCAGCGACCTTCCGAAACCGCTCCGTAAACCCGAACTCCAAATTTTTCGCTAGTTCGAACCCCAATGTGAACCCCCCTGATTTTTACAAGGTTGACTTAATTGACCTATGTCGGCAGAAAATATTGAAGCTATATTTGTAGGATACACGATTCGGGGCCGATACGGTTATATTAATTATAGAATGTAAAAACAAGAACGAAATTCGGTCGAGCCCGACTATAACTTACTTTGACCAATAAAATTATAAGCTCAAAATAAATTTTGATGCGGGAAGCAGCGCTGCTACTGCGCGACAGCAGTGAACAGTCTTTTCGTCATAACTCGACAACCGTTTATCCGATCTTCACCATTCCCTTGGCGGACTGATAAGTAATGCTGATAACTTAATATGTCTAGATGTCACAATTTATCCAGTACGATTGGAGAAAATTGAAGTTAAAATTATATTATTTCGATAAGTGTGGTCAATGGTCATACTGCAACTTGGCGCACTTGGCGCGGTCCAGTTGCAGTATGACCATTGACCACACAAATCGATATAAAATATTTTAAACTTCAATTTTCTCCAATCGTACTGGATAAATTGTGAGGTTGGTTCACTGTTAAGCGGATTGCTCGAAAACGTATGGATTGATTTTGATCAAATTTTGAGGATATGTTCTTGAATGTGTGTCCTTTAAGCTGTTATACCGTGCATGTCGGTCCAGACTCTGTGAGCGGAGATCTAAACGATAATGTGAGATGGTGATTTTTCAACTTTGGTTTTTTAACACCTGCAATGCATAGATTCGCCCAAAAGATAATTTAAACGAAAGCTTATGAAATTCTTAACAATTTCGCATTCAAAGTTTTTTAATTTGATTACTTAATAAGGTAGAAATTCAAAAACAAAAAATGCTCCAGTGTTCCAAATTCGACGCTATCTCACCGACGCTATTTTAACGGACATTAAACATGTAAACAATGTGACCGCTTACTAATATTTCGACGGATTTTTCAGCAACGCGCTAGGGAAACGCTCAGTGGCGCCATCTGGCGTGAACAAAAAAGAAACGTAATGATTCGCGGCAACCGGTTGGAGATTCAAATACACATCTTAATTACATTGGAATTTATCATTTTATAAAATAAATAACTCAGGGGAACAAAATTACACTTTTTCTATGTTGTAGCCACTTTGATGAAAAATTCTGGTTCAGTTTTGTCCACTGATTACAAAACTGGTCTCGGTTTGGCTCCATCAGCTTTTGTTTTAAAGATATAGCGGAAAATGTGTTTTGCACGGCTTTTTGCTTTAAAAAAATATTTGGAGGTCACATGGAGCAAAAATTTCTGGGTTTATTAGTCTTATTTGACAGAGCACATATCAATGCAGACCGAAAAAATCAAGCGAGCAGCATCAGCCAGCCCGAAGGTGCCCAAATTGGTCTTTGGAGAGAGTAATTCCTTAGATTATAGCAAATTTTTTAAATTTGATTGTCATGTACAAGCCAGAGCGGTGGTCGAATTTTTATTTCAACAGCATTATCATATAGCCCAAAGACCCTTCTATTTTCATGAATTTCGTTGCATTTATATAAGCTTGATGGACAAAGCCACATGCGGTTAATCCCGAAAAAATGAATTAAAATTTATGGCAGGCCAACTAGATTCATACACGAAATGTTTATAGGGTATATTAAAAGACTACGTGATCTAACACAGATCTTACATTTAAAGTCAATCAAATGTACAATAATAACATTAAGGCACTACTAGATTCCAATAATTTCAGCTAAATTCATTGTTTGCTTAGGTTAGGTTGGTTAGTTCCGGCTGATCCAAGATGGGACAGGATGATTATTTGGGTCCGTTTGACTTAAAAATCCAGGAGGATCTGCATTGATATGTGCTCTGTCAAATAAGACTAATAAACCCAGAAATTTTTGCTCCATGTGACCTCCAAATATTTTTTTAAAGCAAAAAGCCGTGCAAAACACATTTTCCGCTATATCTTTAAAACAAAAGCTGATGGAGCCAAACCAAAACCAGTTTTGTAATACGTGGACAAAACTGAACCAGAATTTTTCATCAAAGTGGCTGCAACATAGAAAAAGTGTAATTTTGTTCCCCTGTGTTATTTGTTATTTTATAAAATGATAAATTCCAATTTAATTAAAATGTGTATTTGGATATCCAACCGGTTGCCGCGAATCATTACGTTTCTTCTTTGTTCACGCCAGATGGCGCCACTGAGCGTTTCCCTAGCGCGATGCTGAAAAATCCGTCAAAATATTAGTAAGCGGTCACATTGTTTACATTTTTACCAGCTTATCAATTTATTATGTCCGTCAAAATAGCGTCGATGTTATAGCGGCGAATTGGAACGGTGGTATATGAAACAAAAGGAGTTTTTATTTTTTATTTTGTCATTTTCTCAGGAACTACTTACCTTTTTAAGACAAATTAAATTGCAAAACATTAATAATATTCCAGGTACTAAAAATATCAGGTAAAAAATTTGTCACCCGACATTTTTATATATATCTCTCTTTCCAGATGTTGTGCCGCAATGCACGGTATACCAGCAGAAAGCTGACATATTCAGGAGTATTTTGAAAAAGAAATTATGAAAATCCTCCCCTCAGTTTTTGATATTTTTAGTACCTGGAATACTGAAATCCAACCAAATCTTATTTTAAATAATAGTTTATTCTTGTCTTAATGTTTTGCAATTTAATTTGTCTTAAAAAGTTAAGTAGTTCCTAAAAAAATGACAAAATAAAAAAACTCCCTTTGTTTCAGACTCGACCGTTCCAATTCGACGCTAAAACATCGACGCTATTTTGACGGACATCAATTTATTTACCATAGATTTCCTTAAAATATTAAAGATTGTACATAAAATTTAAATTAAATGGAAATGGATGGCCCCAATGAACTGTCCGATGAACTGATACGGCGCCTAAGCGTTGGCGGCGCTCTAGGTGAGTCGTTAAGTTAAGTTAAGTTAAGTAGCAACAATATTTGTGAAATTTATGTTATAAACATAAACGATTTGCAGAGGAGGTGATTGCCAACGAGATGTTTGAGGAGACGCACATTTACGAGGACGAAGCGGACACGGAGCCCGACGATACTATTATTGTGCACATGGATATCAGGGAGCCGCTAAGCACACTCAAGTAAGAAAATGGTTGGCACCTGCGGCTGGACTAATGACTCAATATTGCAGGAAACTGGTAGAGCTAAAGATTGGAGTGGAACTGAACTATTATTCCTTCTGGCTGCAGGAGACGCAAGAGGTGGGTCTGTCCATGGAATTTGATGGATTTTGTTTTAAACTGCAAGATCTTTTCTAGCTGGAGTCTCACAAGAACCTGGTGGATCAGTGCGTTAAGGGTGAAGGTCTTGTCCAAATCAATGTGCAAATCCAGACCATTAGCAAAAGAATCAATATTGCTGATGTCCTTAAGCCCACCGAGGCCGCCTTGGCTGCGCTGGCCACAGAAGAGGTGACGCAACAGCTTTCGCCCCCCGACACGGTAAGCTGCAAGAGCACAGCCAGCGACAGCAGTCCCATCAAGAATGGCAAGCGGCGTAAGCTGAAAGAGGAGTCCGAGGATGATTTGGCCGAGGCAAACAAGGAATCGGTGAAGCCAGTGCTTAACTGGGTGCTGGATAGTAAATTTAAGCGTGAGCAGGCACGTCTGAAAATACCGGAGGCTGCTAGTGAATGGACCCAGGCTCATGTGGCCCATTGGCTGGAATGGGCGGTAAAACAATTTGAACTGCGTGATATAAATATGTCCGACTGGCAAATCAATGGCCAGGAGCTTTGTGCCATGACGCATGAGGAGTTTACCCAAAAGTTGAACGATCCAGGCAATGTGTTCTGGACGCATCTGCAGTTGCTTAAGGAGTGTCACTTTGTGTCGGTGGTGCACAAGCAGGCGGAGGAGCTGAGAAAGCCGGCAAAACAGCTTAAAGGCACGGGAACAGCAGGAGCAATTAGTGTGGCGGGTCCCCTGGAGCAGCGCATCATGAGAAAATCCTATCAGAGCGTCAAGAGCAGCGACTGTAAGTGGCAAAGTCTTCAATTTCATTCAATTTGTGTGCACTTCAGTGTTGGGCTAGTGGGTGAGTGAACAAAAGTGAGTTCACTAAACTGAGCAAGTGAGCATGTTCTTCATTAGTTGTTCATTTGTGTTTAGCCAGAGATGTTCAGTTGCTCTCTTTTGTGAGTTGTTCAGTCACTCTTGGTCAGTCTTTCTTGTTGTGTGAGATCTTCACTGAGAGTTGTTCAGCCGCTCTCATGATACAATGTATCATGATGAGTACTTTTGCCAAAACGTGAACGTACTTTGCAGAGAATTCACACTGACGCAGCCGTACCTTTAATGTTGTATCATGGCCGCTCCTGTTCAGTACCTAGTTCAGTACCTAGTTCACAGATTTGCTCCTAGTAACTAGTTCAGTAACTGTTCACTTAATTGACTGACTGGCAACTCTGTATTGAGCAGTTTTTTGGAGTGTCAGTCTCGTCCGTTTGTTTTTGTACAAAATGTCTTTGGCAAGAAAGCACGGCAATAATAAAAAGTCAAAATGTAAATATTGCTGCACTACTTTAGCTAGTAACTCACAAAGCAAGCACCCGTCTGCAGTCGACACAGTTGTTCCACAGAACAACAACAAACACCGAGAACTCTGCCGTGAAATGTCGAGCAAGTCGATCTTATTCATAAGGCAACAAAGGATGGTGGCTAATGTGACAACCAAACTACTAGGCTATTCACACTGAGCACATCTAACATCCAACATCCAAAATTATGAGTCATAAAAATGTATCCGGACAAAATTTGACATATTTGCAACGCAATTTAAAAAGCCACTAAACCGCTGAATAATTTGACAAAACAAAAATATTTAGATGTTGGCATAACCAATAGTTATTAGGCATTTTAACTCAGGATGTGGAATGTTAGATGTAAGATGTGCTCAGTGTGAATAGGCTAATTGGCTTAAGTGAAAGGTCCTTCCTGGGTGGAAGAGTATAACTAAAATCCTCCATAAGAAGGCATGTTCGCCAAATTAAGTGGTGAGCTCAGACGCGCATCTCAAGAATGTTTAAAAACTTTGTGAGCATCGCCCTGAAAATATTTGATGTCCATGTATTGGATTTGGATCCATTCAAAAATTTACGAGACCCAATATCGGTATCTCTGTTACTTACAGGTCAAGCATGTCCTCTGAGTTTAGAATCACAGCTGCAAATTCAAAGAATATTTTAGAAATTCATTATTATACCCTTGCAGAGTGTATATTGAAATTGTCCAGATGTTTGTAACGCATAGAAGGAATCTTTTCCGATATTTTATATGTATTCTTGATCAGCATGACGAGCTGAGTCGATATAGCCATGTCTGTCTGTTCGTCGGTCCGCCTGTCCGACTGTTTCTATGCTATCTCCTCCGTCAGTTTAAAAGCTATCGCGTCCAAGCTTGGCACGAAGTCTTTTGGTACAAATAGACTGTAAATTTGTCTTAACCGTCCGGATCGGATGACTATAACATATAGCTGCCATAGGAACGATCGGTCGAAAAACTAGTTCTAGTGGGAAAATCTTGTTTATTTTTCATGCAAACTTACTTAAAAACCGGATATACTAGTTTTTAATGCTTCTCCATAATTCTGCCAAATTTGGTCAAAATCTGACATCTATTTAGTAAAGCTGCCATAGAAAAGTAAGGTTAGAAAAATAGTCTTAGTAAGAAATACTTTTTTTTTTCAATGTAGACTTCTTTAAAATTGTCATTATATCAAATTATATTATTCCTCAAAGTTTTGTCAAAATCAGATGACTATAGCTTATAGCTGCCATTTGAATGATCGGTCGAGAAACTAGTTATAGTAAGAAAAGCTTTTTTGTTTTCAAAGAAAACGCCTCCAAACTTTGTATTTCGTAGTTTTCTATGCTTTACCATAATTCCACTCAGTTTTGTAGAAATCGAACATCTATATAGTAGACTCTACAAAAGTAGAGTCAGAAAAGTAGTCTTATTGAAAAAAACCAGGGATGCAAACCACTCGAAAATAAGTACTGGTTCGGTTCAGTGGTTCGCACAGTTCCTACACCGCCGGTTCGGTTCATAACATGATTTTTGGAGTTAAATGAACCGCGGTTTCGGTTCGGTTCAGTGGTTCACAAAGGCGCATAAAATATGATTTCGGTGAAGTGGCTATTTGACCATTTTTGAAATTTGATTCCCATAATCCATTCGAATATCTTTAAAACCCTTAGAGCAATCTGCAAAGATTATTATGTCGGATTCCCAGGACTCGTCTATCAGTTCCTGGAGGAATGCCCTTATTTATTGGCAGATTAAGATTGAATTAAGGTTAAGAAGTACCACAGAAAATTGTAAATATTGTCTAATGAAAAAACAAATTTAGATTGATGACAGGTAAATTAAGAGATCGGCGGGAAATTGCAGAAGACTTGTAAAATTCTCTTCAGGTCATCCTTAAAAGTTATATCGATCCGAAAACGCTAAATATGTAGCGAAATGGTTGAAAATTATCTTCTTCTTTATCTAATTAATCAAAATCATTGACTAGAGAAAAGCAATTCCCGTTAAAACTCGTCAGAGAACTGAACCGAACCGAAGCGTTTTTATTTGTGGTTTTCGGTTCGGTTCAGAAATTCTGAAAGGAAGTCGGTTCGGTTTGCGGTTCGGTTCACCAGCGGGAATAAGCGGTTCGGTTCGGTTCAATACCGGTTCAGCTGAGAACCGGTTTGCATCCCTGAAAAAAACTTGATTGTTTTCAGTGGATATGTCTTTCAAATTAGTTAAAAAAAACGTGCTGCAAAAGTATACAAACTTCGGCCGACCCGAAGTTAACCTTCCTCTATTTCGTATTAATTTTTTCATGATCACTAGGGCCGATTTCTTATCTTCTAATTAGCTCCTGTGTCAGATAAACTCAGAGTTTGCTCTGTTATTTGTAGGTTTATGTCACAGATAGCTCTAAGATTTGATTTGAAGATTTGAAAACGGCCCTAAGTCCAAAAAAAAATCTCGAAAAAAAATTTAAGTGATGTGATCTGAAGATATTCATTAATACATCTACGCTTCATGTGAATTTGAACTAAAAGTGTCATACGACATTCTCACATGATGTTAACAAGTCAATTGATGAGCTGTTTACATTAAAAACATGACAACATGAAAGCCTACTACATTATAATGTCATCACATATTGAACAGTGTGAAGGCAGCCTAAGAATGGTCACTGCAGTCTCTTTGACAACAGACGGCTTCCCTTACTAATGAAAGCCAAGACAAAAGGCTGTAGATTTTATTGAAAAGAAGTCATCGGAGCTCACAATAGTATAGTATAGTTGCACTAAGCCACTACACAACTAAGCAATTTGAGTGAGTGTTCAGTGAAATCAACAACTTTTACACAACATACAATCTATCCGGATGCGGTATAAATCAAATTTGGAATTGTTCCTTGACAATGTCAGATTGATAAAGTCTTTTAAAATGATTTGTCGTCCACTTTTAATCATGTGATCCCGTACATATCCAGTAATTGCCCACCGACCTCTTCCTTGGATGTTGCTAATTGAGTCGTTTAAGTATTCTATTTTGTCCTCAGTTCGATATCCTTAATATTTTGTCGTGCTTCTTCACCCTAATCCAAGTATCGTTGCCTACAATTCCATCAAATATTGGACTGATTTCAAGGTGAAATATTCAGAAGTTTTCTAGTACGTAATTAAATTTCTTCATAGTCTGAAACTTTTGGATTTGTGTCTTCATTTCGAACTAAAACTACTTACTTGTCTTTATATGTGAAGAGTCTCCAAAATAATTGACTACTACATCACTTGAAAAAAGATGAGAGTTTTGAAAGCGCTTATTCAAAACCAAGTAGATTTAACGTTTAATGGTGTCCTTCTTTATAATCTAGAAGCCGGCATTATTCCTGGCTTTTACATTTAAAATTATACGAGTTTAGTTCAAAATTCAATCGTTTTTACGAATATATCTGATAATTTTTGAGACACCCCAATTAACATCATAGTTCATAGCTTTCTAAGGGCATTTTACACTTGCCGGAAAAAAACCGGCGAAACAGCGGTGGAAATCAACAAAACTGAATATAATAACTTCTCAAAAATATGATGCCATGGCAGATTTATTTAGTCTTGATGAGGAATTACCCGATATCGTTAAAACCATTTGCAATAATTGTGAAAACATTCGCATTCAGCTGAGTTGATTCGTTAGCCATTGAGAACAAATATCTGTCAGTTTCTTTGGCTGGCTAAAACCGAGATCAGTTTGAATGCACATAAGTTTAACCCTAGTTGTTTGGATTGAATAAGATTTAATCCGATAATACCAAACATTTATAAATGGAAAATGAATATATTGTTTTTCAAAATAATCTCCAAGAAAATTGATGAACCAATTTGCGAAGCACTTTTTCCACTCCGATTGAGGAACCTTCAAAACATGGGTGTTAAACGCATCAACATCCTCGCAGTTTCCATACTCTGTACCGGAGGTACATGAAGTTTGTGCAAAAGTATGTAACAGCAAGCAGGAAGCATCTCCGACTGCATAAATTATATTTATTCTTGTTCAGCATCAACAGTTGAGTCGATATAGTCATGTCCGTCTGTATCAACGAACAGATCTCAGATATGGTAAGAGATAGAGGATTGACGTGTATGGGAGAAAAACTTATTATACTTGCAGGCAGATAAAGTTTGTTTTTGTTGTATTTGGGAAGAAATATAAGTCGTTGGGTGCTAAATCAGGGAGAAATGGCGGAAGACCCATCAATTCGACGTTTTTGCCTGAGTAAAAGTCGCTTGTGTAACATGATGATGTTTGAGGGCTCATAGTGCCATGATGGAGAATGATTCGTCTCTTCGAAGAATGTTTAATTTCTCCGGTTCTGGCTTGTCTTGGAACATACACACGGTCGAATGCTGTTTTGTTTCCGGCTTGTCAGCTGAGACGATCTTATAAACGTCTTTTGAAGGACCTCGATGGTATTTTTTCAGCATTTTCTTGCCCAATCCACACGACCCATGTTTTCGAGCGTTGTCCAAACTATTGCCACACAAAGGACTGATTTCATTGACACACTCTTGTTGAGACAATTCATGTCGAAAGTTGAGGAATATAATCCAATAAAATACTTCTCTTCGAAATTCCATTTTAAAGGCATGGTGATTTTTTTAACCCTCTGTAAACCACACAAATAGTGCAAGTACTTCAAAAAGTTATGGTATCGTTTATGTTGAAAAAATGTCGAACTTAATTTTGATATTACCAGATTTTAATTGTTGATTATAAGTGTTACCAGTTCCTGACATATAAATATTACCCCGCGTAAGAGCGGAAGAAAACTCCTTTTGTCCAACTTGCGAAAACACTTCCTGAAATGGCGAAAAGAGATACGAACCGTAGGCTGTGCATTCCATTAGAGAAGCGGAGTTTCAGGTTACAAAGTCATAGATAAACAGAGTTAAAAGTAAAAAAAATAGTCTTTCTTCAAAAATCCTCCAAAATTTACTTTTATTTAAGCTATGTTCTGGGTCCTTTTGCTAAAAGTTGTATTATCTAAATGGCAAGTGCATTAAAAGCCCGTCCTCTCATCATTTTCATCTCAATCTTTTCTTTTAGCCGCGGACAGTTCGCCGGCTCCTCAGAGTCCCAACAACTATACCGCCATAGGATCTGGCAACAATGGCCAGGTTCAACTGTGGCAATTCCTGCTCGAAATACTCACCGACTGCGAGCACACTGACATCATTGAATGGGTGGGCACGGATGGCGAGTTCAAGCTTAGCGATCCAGATCGCGTTGCTCGCCTCTGGGGTGAGAAAAAAAACAAACCCGCCATGAACTATGAGAAGCTGTCGCGTGCCTTGCGTTACTACTACGACGGTGACATGATCTCAAAGGTCTCCGGTAAACGTTTTGCCTACAAATTCGATTGCGATTTGAAGCTGCTGATTGGCTACGATGCCAGTGAATTGTCCAAACTGGTAAATGAACGCAAACTCTGCTCCGAGCGACTCTTGAAGCTGGAAAATTGTAATGTGGAGACATGACATGCGGATATCCGGATTAAGGAGGAGGAACCCTTCATACTCTGGAAGTATGAGGAGCCTTAACGATGGCTGAAATTGTTAGACAATGATGTTATACATTTGCATTTAATATTCTTAAGGCACATGAATTTATTTTCCAGTTTTCGATATTCACTAAGCAGTATAATAATCTCCGTCTATGTTAGCTATAGCTATAAGTATTGCATATCTACATCTATCGATCATTATATAGTTATAGTATGTGTCGTATTCTATATTGTTCGTTACATGATTGTTGCGATTTTTGTAAAATCCATAAAAACTAAACTAAATTCATTTCCATTTGTGAGTTTACTTGACTAGTTTACATCGTTGGACATTGGCGGCGACAGCGGAATGTGGACGCAAATGCTCCTCCTCCTTCTCCAGCTCCCTGGCTGAACAGAGGCTAAACTTGCAAGCATTTAGCCTGGTCAGCCAGGATAATAATACTTAAGGTTGAACAGCAGCAGCCGTGGAATCCAACTACAGTTCGGTTGTGATCTCGTCCTGCGGTCGAAAGCCCAGCTTATAGAACTCATCCTCCAGCCACAGCGAGCTGGCATTGAGATCTGAAATGAGATTCCCGCTCTTTAATGTGTTGAAGCTGCTACCAAATGGATCCGATGCTCGCGGCTCCTCGAACTCGTGCAGACTGATCAATGAGCCAAACAGATGCAGTTTCTGTTGATTGGAGGCGCTGCTGCTCCGATCCCCGGCCAGCAGTTCACCGCCCCCCTGTTGAGTGGGCATGGCCTGCGACCTGAAGATACTCGTCGTCGTTCCCTGCTTCTTCAGTGGCGCTGCATAGAGCACTTCTTGATGCCTGTGGCCATTGGAGGCCTGAAAGAAGTCAATTAGCTGGCCCACCTGCGGCTTATAGCGCTCCAGAGCCTGCTCTGACCACGCATACAACCTGGACCAATCATGTGGCGGCGTCGGAATCAGTTCTATGGGTCTATTGAGCAATATCAACAGCTTGGCCAGATCCCTGACAATTGGCCGATACGAGTTGGCGGCCGCCACTTCGCCCGATAAATACAGCTTTCGAATCTGACGCCGCGTATCGTTGAGCATGGCCAGAAAGTATTCAGCATTGGGTCGCATCTCATTTAGCTGCCGCATAAAATCCGCCCGATCCATGGTATTCTCATTGATGAGCTTCTGTTTGACGGATTTGCGCCTGCGCTTACGTCTCACCAGCATAACAGCTACGGCCAGGAGGGACAAGCAGACAAGAAATCCACCCAACAATCCAGCCAGGGCGGCCATCAACGGTCCCGAGTAACCTGTGGGCACACACACGCGACCCATGAATTCGGTGTGAGCTGACCATTGATCCAGATAACCAGTGGGACATTCCTCCACACACTGGCGTGTGTCCGTGACCAGATACAGGGGGCATTTGATGCAACCAGCCTTGTTACAGCGCAGGCAATGGGAACTTGTCGTTGCCGGACAGCCTGTGAATAGATGGAAGCAAGCAAAGAGAATTGGGTCAGTTTTATGTAGGTATCTCTGTGTGTATGTGTAGCTAGCTATGGGTCAAATTAGCTTGGGGTTCGTCCAATTAGCGCTGATCAACATAATTGAGTTGCCCCCCTCATTTGCATAGGAATAAGTCACGCGGCTCCCACGACTGACAATTGTCAATTTGAATCCCAAAATAAATTAAGTCATCCCTGGAACCTTCAACAACACTGGGCAACAAGATGGGGGGAAAACCCAATTATTAAACTTATATAGAATTTTTCAATATCGCTTAGCCGGCACTGACAAGGCCAGACCAAAAACAAAATACTAACAAATCAATTTATAATTTATCGAAACATACGGAATGATGTGTTGGAGAGAGAATGCCAAAATTAAACCCAGCGTTGATCCATCATCTGTGAGCATTGAATTATATATTAAATCTATCGACTCAAATAACGATTTCAGTTTATCGAAATGAGGCAAGGGGAAACTTTCGAAAAACTTCATTGTCATCATCATGAAGCTTGCTTCTCCGTATAAATCTAGTCTTCGTCAACCTGTAATGTAGGACAAAGGATGGCAATCTCCCTGACAAAAGCAATGTCAAATAATTTTTTCATTTTTATCCTGACCAAAAAATAAGTCTGTTTCATTCCAAATTTCTTCCCTCAATAGAATTCATTCCACATCGCAAATTTGAACGTTTTTAAGATCCTAAATTTGATCCCAGAATAATCAGTGTTGGTTCATACACAAAATATCGATAACCGTAGCAAATGAAGATTAGACTTAAACTTATCTATTTTTCAAAACTACAAGTTAGCACAACCGGAAGTGGCGTGACGTTATCAAGAAACAAGAAGCCGTTGCTTTCTTTTTTAACATTTATCCATAAACAGCAACCATGTTAGTTCGATATAGCCGATTGTAAAAATTAAATCGTCGAACCAAGATTAAGATTTTAGGTTTCTTAACTTCTTCTTAACCGGATTAAGAGTAGGTTTTGGAGGACTACAAAGGAGCTCTACAAGGATGTAGTAGGCAATCTTTTTTCAGCATGAATTCTGCACAACGCATGTTGACCAGTGTTGCCCCCCTCTAACCATATATCTATACATCTTGATGTCGTCTTCTGAGTAAATCGCTATTGTAACTTAAGATTTCCGTTGTTGCCTTTCGAAACGAAGGTAAAGAAAAAAACAGATTGTTTGACTTTTAGTTTCATACACAACATTAACATACGCTTCCCCCACCCTTCCACCTTCTGCCCGTCAGAGTGTTGGGCAAACAGAAATGGACAAAGATACGGACACAGTCTACATATTCTAGGAAGAGCTGCCCCGCCCGGCGGCTAAAACGGCGTTGTCGTTGCCGCCCAACATCAAAAGCTTTGGAAGCCGCGCGTCGCTGGTTGTCAACGACGACGACAACGCAATAAGTCTCCCAAACAACTCTGTGGCCCATTTATCTTGGACAAAAGTTTTAGTGACTCGATTTGCCCATTGCCATGCACTTGGCGTCGGCGTCTGTTCAGGTGCTGTTGCCTCCTCCTGCTCCTCCCCCTCCTCTTCCTGCTCTGCAGCTTCGTCATCATCAATGGCATTAACTTGTTTATGCTCTAATCAGACACACAGCCCCCGAGCAGAGCTGTGGCACCGATGCCGCCAATTGAAGTTCACCTTGGCCATGGCCAATTCCCATGCAAGAAGAGGAGCAGCAGCTTGCGGATAATCAGACGTAATTCGTAATTGATATTGTGCAGTCCGTCTGTGGGTTTCTGTGTCTCTTCCTTGGCATTGTCTCTGCGTCGTGTGTTCCGTCTGCTTGTCCCAGGTCCCAGTGGGCTGTGCTGGGCGTGCAGTTGATCAACGATAATTGGTTATTAAATGGAAGATTGGTTTTTTGTGCGCCTGTCAATGCTATCTTTGTTTCCAGTTGATCATGTAAATGGACTGAAATTATAGTTTGCGGTGATCCACGCATTGATATATAAATAAATAATGACATTCGATTGGTTTGATTGCTAAGAACAATTTGTCGATTGGAGTGGAATAAATGTATTAAAGATGATGCGTACGGAGATCGGGATTACTGTTCAGTAATCAGCGAAAAAGAGTCATAAACATTGCTCCGACAAATGGTTGGGTAAACAATAGTGTGTCAAGCGACTCCGCCCATCTCCCTTAAGCAGGAGACTTTGCTTATCGCAAAGACTGAAGATTATCTTTTTACTCTATTCCGACTGAATTCGGTATTCAGGTAGGTTCTTGTGAAAGTATTGAAAAATATTTAGAAAGTCACAAGATAAAAGATCTTACAAGAAGTTTTCAGGATTTGACAGAGATTAGAGTTTTCTAAATTCAAATGTAATTTCGTCGATTTTAGCCTCTTTTATTTTTGATTGATTTGTTTTACTAAATGGTACAGCGATAAGCAACCATTACCATTACAATATTTTCAGATAATTACAAACAATTCCTGCTTACGATTTTTTAGTAATCGTAATTGTAACTTGGAATTATGATAATTAATGATTATTCAGTGTTATTAAAAAGAGTAATTACATGTACAATTACTAAAGTAATTGTACCTGTTACCCTTAACTACCCTATTAACTATTAATTATTGAGTATTTGTGCTTGAAATTATTCATCTATTTCTATGTGTAAACTGAAATTATTAACCCTGCCAGTTTCGTTAAAATGACAGGAATCATGTTTGGGGAATATGACCATTGGTTTCTAATGAACCATTGCATATTTCACTGCTTCTGCTATACAAATATGCTTAATATCGAGAGTTTGGCGCTTGGGAATAATACAGATGCAATAATTGCAGTGTTTGCTTCTGCTGTAAGTTGAGCAATATTGTACAAATCGCTTCTTGACTTTATCCAGAACATCAATCGTCGCACTCTTTAAGCTAACGATCTCTGGGGAATCAGAGATTTTGTTTAACTTTACTGCATCTGTAATTATTACCGGAATAAGACATCCACTATAAAAATTATCCTCTATTTGTAGAAAGTGTAATTTTGATGCTATTGTGGTCATAAAAATTCGAACTCTGCCAGGCTTGATTTGTATTAAAAAATAGTACTGATCGAATCATATGTGAAATTCTATATTGGGACAGCATGATCTCAGATAAATTGAGCAAATTGCACCTTTGACAAATTGGTTTTTTAAATTTAATTTTTTATAAAAAATCATTGCTTTTATCTACAAATTCTTCAATAATTTCAATTTTCAAGCACAATAACTCAATAATCATCCCATTAGAGGTACAAATATTGAAATAATTGTAAAAGTAATTAGAATTTGAATATACGCTATTCCAAGTTACAATTACCATTATTAGAATACATCGTTATCAGGAATTGTATTTTTATTATCTGAATAATCTAATAATCAAGATTTTTTTAATGAAAAGTAATTAAATGCATTACTTCGATTAATTCAGAGCTGCAAGCCAAATATATTTTTTAGAAGCTCCATTTTGTGGTTTCGAATCAAAATTTACCAGTGGTTAAGATTCGAAAAATTGAGACTAAAGATTTATGGGTTAAGGTTTTTGTTCGAACCTTGGTTCAGCTCAAACATTAAATGTATTTAGTTATCAACTAAGTTCCATGTGTACTCCAAATAGCTTTTGACCTAAAACGACACATATGATATAAGAATCGGATTGTTTTTGGGTCGGAATTGACTTGTTACAGAGCTTTTGAGACAGGTAGCTTGAAAAATAAAGTCTAATATGACTGTTAATATAACAGATAATTTTAAAGGTTTTTATAGTCATTTTACTGAACTTTCCCGCCGACTTAAAGACTCAGTCAACTAAATCCAACCAGATATCAAGTAGTCGCAAGTCAGTAGGTCTAATTTCTTGAACCGAACCGATCATTCCGAGGTTTAGGTTCAGCTATTTTGTTTGAAGACGTTCGGTTCGATGTTTGAATTACAGTTAATTAGAGTTCTGAGTTCCGGGTTTGAGGCGTTTTGCAGTCCTGATTACATTACACTTAGCTCTGCTAAGTGGAATGGAAAAGCATTAAAGGAGTTTGAAAGCAATTTTAACCTCAAAAATGTTACAAAAAGTATGTTCCGGAGGAATAAATACGACGTTCAGTTCATGATAAAGTTCGCGGAACGGTTTCTAAGTTTAGATGTTGGTACGATAATTGGAATACGGCTTCTTAAGTCGCTGAATCAACTTTGCCTAGATTCGTGTAAAACTACTGAAAATTGGGAAACGTTCAAATATGCTCTGCTTTATTAACTGAGGAGGTCGCATCCAAATAACGCTTCGTCAGTAAAAAGTTCTAAAGACCACATTCATTACTGTGATTTTTCATAAGAACTCTTCTAAGTCTCTCTCTCCTTTTAACTCTTAGAAACCTAAGGGCCATTTTAAAATAGGAGTTTTGCTTAATTTTCTATTAAGGTCAGAAATATTACGGATTTAGTTCAATGTTCGGAGAGAGGGAACTCCGATCTGAACTAGTTTTGTTTGAAGCATAGGTTTTAAAGTTTAAGGGATAAAGGTTCGGGTCTATCCCTAGGAACACAGAAAATAAATTGGCCAATTAACTCTGAGGTGTCGATGTTTTTTTTCATTAGACTGTATATAAGACAAAGATGCAAGTCGTTCCAGAATTGAACACATCGGAGGCTCCAGGTTCTTGTGAGGCTTAAGCCGACCGACACTTTGAAAATGTCCACCCCATTAACCTACCTACAGGGCATCTTGGAGTCTGGGCACTCGATTTCACCGCTCCTACTTGAACTCTTAGCAACGGTTTGGGTCTGCAAAAACTGTCATGATTCATGTTTACACTCAAGTCTGGTACCTGCCAAATTGCCTAATGCTAGTTTAACTTAAATCTCTTAAATATTTCGTCATTTCATTATTGATTCTCAATTTCGTATTCTAACTTTGATTTTGCTAAGTATTCAAGCCCTACCCAACTAACAATATGCATAAGCATATCATCGCCCGCTGGGCCACGCCTCGCCGGACCACGCCTCAATGGGAAATTTCACTTCATCTTCCTTATGAAACCTGCGCTAAATGATTAACTAAATAAGCGGCTTTTGAGTATAAACATTAAACAAAATTTGATGGTTATAGGGCTTAATAATGACTACATCTGCTGACACAACCGCTTGGAGGAGATAACTTTCTACCAGCCAGCGCTGGGGATGAGTCAGAGAATCTCTTGAGATGTTCTCTCTCTTTTTTGGCATGTTTTGTGGTAAGTAGCAATCTAGGCGTGTCTTAAACCCACACAAGATAGTCAACAAAATTACTTTCACTGAAACGGCGGCAACAGCAACAATTAAAATCAAATGTTTATCGGGGCAAACGCGAATCGTGTTGGAAAAGCGTTGCTTTTATGGCGCATAAAACTCATTCATTAAATCATTTCACACACACACACACACACTCGCACATACATATGCACATAAATATAGATAATTGACTTGGAGCATAAAGGCTCAAGGTCGTTCCATGTCAAAGCACACCCCGCCGCGCACATTGAAATTGAAAATTGGATATCGAAAATCAGCAACGAAACTGAAGCTAACAAATGCGGAGCTGTCGACCCGTCTCGACATCGTCATCCGCCGTCCGCCAGTCCACCAAACAAAGCCCGGCCACTGTCAATTGTCAATTGGCGTTTCGGTCGGAGAGTGAGAGGGATAGAGGGAGGGAGGGGAGGAGTGGGTGAGTCAAACACTCGGTGACTTGTTTGTCAATTAGGCCTTAGACATTTGCATAAATGTTTATGCATTAATTCGAAAGAGTTCTCTGCACTCAACTAACTAAACTAATAAGTCGCCTAGTTTATTGGTTACAAATTCACTTTGAACACTTCCTAATCTGCAGGCACCAGCAGCAAGTCGAAATCGTTGTACTTTTTTCCTGTTTGGTTTTGGAAGAAAGTCTCTTGCGGAAACTTTTACCACAGGAACACGAGCGCATGTGCAAGCGGCGTTTATTAAAATAACGGTACTTAAGTACGCCCTAAGCTAACAGCACTCAAGTCGAGTCAACAGCAACATGCAACCAAAAGGAGGCAAAAAAAAAGGGTCGATTGTGTAGCACTCAAAATACCAAAAAAAAAAAAATTAAAAAGAAGTAGAAATTCAACATGGGCGGACCCTGGAGTTGGGAGCAGACCTTTAATAAGCATTTAAGCAGCAAAAGCAGGCGCTACAACTTGGACAATTTGTCAGTTATAGATGGTTGATATGAAACTACTTCAGTTGGTTAATAACACGTTAAATTTAAACAAGTCAATTTATTGAAAAGTTTGCCAAATTCCTTAAATAATTAAAGTAACCAACGTTCGGCTTTTTGCTGCAATAAGAAAAGTATTCAAGGAATGTAAACTATTGCCTTAGTTGAGGTATGGAAATGTAGCAGTGTCAGTAAAACTCGATAAAAGCCGAAAAATCGTTTTTTAGGTTAAGGGCTTCGGAGTTTCAAAAGTCTTCCAAATAAATATATATAAAAATTCATTTTTATTAAAAATACTTGACTTTACAGCCCCAAAGCGCCAAGCCGAACTTATCTTATCGGTCAGGCACACTATGCAAGTGCATTTGACACCAGGTACCCAGGTAAATCGGGTGGTTTAGAATATACTAAATATATGCATGGTGCACCACGATAATAATATCTATAGTAAACATCGAACTTTTCTTAAAAATGCTTTTAAACTCGTGCTGTTCAATATATTCAATACCATGGCTGCAAACCGGTCCGGAACCGAACCCCTGACAACCGGTTCGGTTTGGGTATTTTGGGGTTCGCGAACCGCACCATGAACCAGGCGCCGATTAAAGAGGTTCACGTCCAGGGTACGAGTCTAAATCTGACTGCTATCATTCAAGACGATCTCCAATCCTACGATATTTCTCTTAGTCAGATAAATACTATTAATATTGGATATATACAAATTGATAAAGCCAATGCTAGAGTTGCTAAAGTTGTGCAAACGTTTACAAAATCTAACTAAAGATTTTTATTGTGTGTCCGTCTGTTTTGATGCTATCTCCTTCGTCAGTTTTAGAATATATATACAATATTTAGCTGCCATAGGAACGAGCGGTCAAAAAACTCGTTCTAGTGAGATAAACTTTTTGGTTTTTAATGCAAACGTCTCCAAACTCTGTATTTACTAGTGTTCTATGCTTCTCCATGATTGTGCCAAGTTTGGTCGAAATCGGAGTTCTAAACAGTATAGCTACCATAAAAAAGAAAGGTTAGAAAAATAGTCTTAGTAAGAAAAACCTCTTTTGTTTTTAATGTAAGCCTCTTTAAAAATGGCATATATATGTACATTTTATAACCTTTCCCACAATTTCTCAAATTTTTATCAAAATCGGATGACTAAAGGTTTTGGCAGCCATAGGAATAATCGATCAAGAATCTAGTTTCAGTGAGAACAACTTTTGTGTTTTCAAAGAAAATGCTGCCATATTTTGTATTTCCTAGTTTGCTATGCCCTTTCATGATTCCACTAAGTTTGATCGAAATCGTACATCTATATGGTATGGCTATCATACAAAAATAAAGTCAGAAGAGTAGTCTTAGTGAGAAAAACTTTTTTGTTTTTAGTGAAAATGACGCTCAAATTAAAAGAGTTCTGTCCCAATTAGTTAGAATGGGACTTTGTTAAAAATATTTGTATCTTGCCACAGTCATTTTATAAAACTTCTTTAAAACTGCAGGATTTGCAATTACATCCAAGTGATCAACTATCAATCAGACGGTACGATTGCGCAGAAGATAAGTTTATAAGAACGATAGAAAACCATAAACATATATAAAATATAAAATTTCTGAATAATGTAATAGATTCTCTTTGATAATTGCCACATAAATAAATCGGAAATGCCTTAAAATATTGCCTTAACTATACTAGCAAGTCCATCAACATAGGTATCAGTTAAACTATCATTTTAAAAAGTTAGTTTTTCCAGTTAAGAGCTAGTATAAGAATAAATGAACTAAGTAATTCCCATAAGTAATTAAAATTATGATTAAGTATATGAATAGAAAAGTATATTTATTTCATTATCAACATATTAATAAAACGAAAGTGGAACTATTTTTTGTTGCAAGTGGACCCAGGCTCGAACCATACCTTGACCGAACCTTGAGCCTTGAATTTTACAATGGGTTCGAATCCCCGGACCGAACCTCTGGGAGAATTTTAGAGGTTTGCAGCCTTTGTTCAATACTTGAACATCCGAAGACTAATCTAAGAAACTCTCTGTGCCGGCAAACATATTGCAAAGGGTACTTTCCTTGGTGTTGTGCGAAAATTAGAAGCACACAAGCCAAGAGACTGAGAGAAGCTCAATATTGGGGCTATGTATAGTCAATTGATTTTTTGTTTGTTTATAAGACCTTCGGTATAGCGAAGGTTCGACTTTCTTTCTACTTTGTCGCTTGCCTTATGGGTTTTTTGTTGTATTTTCTAATTTATTTATTTACTTGTCTATCGCTGCAATATCTCTTTATTATGGAAATGTGTGTGTGTGTGTGTGTGGCCTATCTAGAAATTATGCAAATGTCAGTGGGTCGATTATCTCGTTCTCTCTATGGTGCACCCTCTGCGAGTCCATTTGGATGTAGTTTGACATTGCTTAAACAGTTTCCCTTGTAGTTGTACTGTATAATTTCAAATTTATTTACTCTCGCTCTGTGTGGGCCCACGACCACAAGGAACTTGCGTCTACATGCAACAATTAAACTCAACATGCATTAATGTCAAGTTATTCGCGCTGCGCCAGCAATTAAAGCCGGCGGAGAGTCAAAGTGGGTAACGCATGCGCATTGAGCAGTAAATAACACAGGCAACGAAAACAACACTGCCTAACAAGAGTTGTGGCCGACAGCTGCAGTTGTAAATTTGATTTTTATGGCTAGACACATGTTGCCAAACAAGTTGGCCAAAATTGTTTCCAATCAGAGCTGTGATATCTGTCACCAGCAGAGAAAGACTAAAACAAAGCAACTGCAATTGCACGCAATGATTTTCGCCAGGTTTTGAGGTCTTTTTTAAAGAAATTGCTTCTGACTCGTGGATTGTGTTCCTCTCCGATACTTAACCAACAAAAAAAACTCTGTTTTTTTGTCAGCTGCATTTTAATTACTCCGTCGCAGACTCAAAAATAAAAGCAAAAATAACTCCCAAAATTTCAATTTTGTGCACATTTTGTATGTGTTGTTTATTTTTACAGTCTTGTCCAGCAAGAAAATCGTGACAATCATGCCAAATCGAACGAAGGTTTGAAACGAATTTGGTTTTCGTTTTTTGTCTCGTTGCCGAACCAAAAACAAAAACGCCATCAAATTAAGCAATTTATCACAGAAACAAAGCAAAAAGAGTTTACCTTACAAATAAAACGCTATGATGTTTGCATCTTTATAATTTATAATAAATTGTCAGGCACTAAATTATTGGCAAATAAAAATTGTTCGGACAAAACGCCACTGGGTTGGCAGGAGGGCGTGTTGCTCCTTTGTGCAATAGTCGCAACGCTTTGGCAATTATATGAGGGTACCATTATTTATCGAGTTTATGAACTTTTATGCCCAACACACAGAAACCAGAATTCTGGGTGTGCGTTTTTAATTGTAAGAAATTGCACAATTTGTTCTCAAGGCAAGTCTAAGGTTCAATAATACAAATTCATTGCTCACTATGAATCAGGGATGAAAACCGGTTCGAAAACGAACCGACACAAATCGTAACGAGACGCCTGAAAGTGATTGTATTGTATTCAATCTATCTTTATATTGAGATTTGTAGAAATTTGAATGTCGACTAGGAATACAGTTTTTAAAAAAATATGCTTAAATTGTGGTTGAAAGCTACTGTGAGCCGCTGAACCGAATTAGTTCCTATTGAACTTGTAAAGGTTTATAAGTTTTGGCACTATTGGTGGTAAGTGTACTTAAGCCAAGTGTACCCGCAGACTATATGCGAGCCATGCGTTCGTTGTTGTTTTACGCAAAGTCATTGCCTCGCACTTAGAGACCAACGCATAGCAAAATTGCAACTACAACTTTGATGATGTGTTCTCTCTTTTCCTTTTTCTTTCATATGCAACTTGGAAAGTTGTATTGTTGTTAACGATGAATGATTTCGTGTGCATCAAACAGCCACAAAAACACATATATGGCTCCTGGCAATAATCGGGGTTGACTTTCCTTTTCTTGTAGTTGTTGTTGCTTAAGAATTATTTGCTTCATTTGTATTGGTGTCTATGCCGCCGTAAGCTGGCTCTGGGCACCTTTGGTTTCCAACGGACTGAGTACAAATATTTAGAAATTTTAATGTTTGAATAGTTCTAGTGCTCAAGGCTCTCAGCCACCGAGGCCTAAATGTTTATAAATAGATAAAATTCCAAAATCACAGATATAAAATGGTTTACGTTAATACTTTGCTGAATTTGAAGACTTTTTAAAGATTTTTAAAATGTTCATGATATTTGAGCAGCTTTGTAAAGGCAATTCCAAACAGACTGTTGTGTAAAGGATTGACTTGTAACAGAACGTGCCGATAAGTCATATCATCATCATATGTCAAATCAAACCAGTTAAAAAAGCTAAACAAAATAGAAATAGTGTGGTGCGATTACATTTATTAAATTGAAGTTTTGCCGCTATCGATTGAATGTTGAAATCGACTTATAAAATTTAGAGAAGTTCAAAGTCGTTCGGTTAAGCCACAGTCGTTGGGTTTTGGGGTTTAATTCTGAACTTGAGGTTTTGGTTAGGTTTGTAAAGGAGTATGAGGAACTCAAATTTGGCTAAACACAGATAAGTTCACAGAAAAATAAACTGTTTTCATTCATTTTCTATACGAAAATTGGACATCTAAACTCAATTTCACAAAAAACTGATTTGATCTAGACCTTTGAATTGATATAATATCTGTATGAATGGATTGAAACTCGTGGATCAATCGTGTATTAGTCCGAAAAGAATAATTTCAAGCTCAGATACGAACTTGAAGTCAATTTAACTTCCTGACTCAAGATGCGATAAGTACGGATCTCCAATGTTAGAGCGAAGAAATCGAGAAACAAAATCTCTCTCACCAATACAGTAAGGTTAAATGAGTACACACGAGTCCGCGGTCTGATTAAAACAGTCATAAGAGCACCCTTTCTCTGATCAGAAATTTTACTTTTGTCGGGAGAAAATGGTAACATGGTCAGAAAAACGGGTTAAAAACTACTCATCAAAAAGAGTCGCTGGTAGGGTACCATTGAGCGTGTTCAGCAGAATAATGGATCGTTGAGCAAGTATCACTCGAAAGAAGAGAGCTTCGATATACGCTCCTCTATCATGATACGTCAAATTGGTTATTATGATACCGTATCAATCTAGTTAAGCAGAATGATCACACAAAATAATGCTTGATCAGGGAGCAAGTTGTTCTGCTGAACACAACCATTTTCTCCCTACAAAAGTATTATTTATGATCAGAAAATGAGTGCATTTATGATGATTTTAGTCAGAACGAGGACTCGAAAAAGACTCGATTATAATTTAATATTACTGGGCTAATTTTGTGGGGTAGATTTTTACACTTAGAATGCCTTGGAATTTCCAAAGGGTCATATCAATGTTGGATAAGGAGAAAGATAAATTCTACTAAAGATAGAACCAATCAACTAATGACCTCGAGACGGCAAGAACTTGCTGGTTTGAAAATCAAAAAGGTTGTTAAATATATCACGTGTGGCTCTTGTGGCTTGAAGCTTTTTTTGGGGTAACATGAAGTGTGAAATATTCAATCCCGGTCAAACTGACACCCAGTGTATTTATAGATAAAATCAAGGACGAATGTCGAGCTCAATTTAATAAAGTGCCTTCTTCAATTAAAGTCGAGCTCAGATAAAACGCTTAGCAAAGCTACATCAAAGTCAAGTTTATTTCAGATCTTCGACCAGATACGCATTGGGAAATCAGAGCGCAAGTAAATTCTGTTTCTACTTGGATTGAGAAAATCCGAGATTGACCGACTTCTGGCATCGTTTGGGATTGATTTAGTCCCGGATATCTCGATTTTTTCTGTGATTTCTGGAACAGCTTCCTTTTATGATTTGATTATAGCAATCAAATGTAATTTTTTTTTGCCATCATAAGACATAACTTTTAACAGCCATTATCTTGAATGCTCGATCTTAAGTGCTTGCCTCCATACTTCATTAACATAAATTCTTGGCTCATTAGAGCAAAAAGTTGTTGTTTATGATCTTTGCTTTCTGTGTTGTGTTTTGGCTAATAAAATTTTATCACCCGGCACAGCAGGCGCAAAATAGTTGGCCTCAATTTATTTACATTTTTTCCTTAATTTTTTTCTGTAAGACGTGACCTTAGGCAATTTGTGGAGAAAATATAGAAACAAACTCTGGCGGTAAGCTCCGCCTAAGCCAATTAGCCAATGACTTGACTCCATGCTGATTAGCATGACGAAATGTCGTAGCCTTTTAAACAACATGCCCCATGGTGGGGTGATTGGGGCAACAAACAACACGGTGAAACAAAATAGCCAAAAAGTTCAAATGGTTAAGAGCCCGCGCACGCCGTGTCGTCGGTTTACATCAAATAAAATCATTTATGGGGCAGCAGCGCTGGAGGAGGGGAGGAGGAGGAGGAGGAGGCTCTCGCTGAGCGACAAAATTTGCTCAATGTTGCACACGCAGACCGGTCCAAACCGACGACGAGTGGGCTGCACTTGCGCAATGCAGCGACGCATGCGCAAATACCCAAAACACCGCCCTGCCTGCAGCCTGCAATCTCCTCTTCCAGTCCGGCTTTCAAACGGTTGCACTTTTTGGTCTGCAAATTGGCCAGCTAAACGCTGACTGCGTCAATTGCCACAAAACGTGGCGATAATTTGGTTTCTTTTTCGTGCATTATTTGCGCATTCCGGTTATTTGGCTCTGCGTCTTTTTATCAATTAATTTGAATTTATTCAGAGGCGTTTAATGTTTTCAGTGATATTTCTTGTTGAAATGAAATCTAATGAAGTTGACAGGCACCTGTGGTTGGCGGGGAAAAGTGGTGGTCGCTCAATTAGCCAAAATATTGCACAAAAAAAACGAAGACAGTTTTGAAAGTTAATGATTTTACGAGGGCAGCCTCCAATTTCCCTTAACAATGCCTTCAAAATTGTTTGAAAAACGGTAGCAGACATTTTCCAAAGCTCAGACACTGACAACAACGGCTGGCTACAGCTTCCGTATGGCCAACACGAGCCACAAATGAGCATCGTCATCCCAAGTAAAGGCTACAAAGCGACATGCTAGGCACGAAAATCAAAATTATCCAAAGGCCCCAGACATGTCATGGCTTTCTTTTTAAGGTCGGCAGCGGCGGCTCATTAAAAAATGTTTTACGTTCAAGTTGTTGTTGCTGCTGCTGTAGTAAGTGACAGGCGAAATAATTTAATTTTTGGACCTTCCAGAAACTGTAACAAATGCGTAGAAAGTGGCTCTCGTGTTTGACAATGTCTCATGCATATGCAATATGCCTGATAAAGTGTCAATAAGCAGCCGCCCGACAGCTTCCACATGTCACACAAATCAAATCAAACAAAAAGCAACCGGCAGACAGTTGACACTCGTGGAGTGGTGGCATGGTAGAGCAGCGACTGGCGGCAAGTACTTGACCGAATTCCACAAAAATTTACAACTAAAGCCAAAGAGTTGCAGAACTGCAACTGCATGTGCATAATTATGCCCAGTTGTCTGCCTCCAAAGAGGCAAAGAGGCCTCCATTTTGCAGCTGGCGGCCAAGCAACTGCGACTGCGCGTCGACACCAAAAGGAAGGCTGAGCTGAGCTCCTCTGACTGACTGCGCATGTGGAGAAAAAAAAGAACCGAACGGCAATTTGCAAATCAAACATGGCTCAGACTTTAATTGAAAAATAAATACAATAAATGCATATATATTTTCTTGTAAGTTTGTATATTTAATTAAACTGGCTAGCGGATCAAAGACATAAAAATGCCAAAGGTGTTTCATCGAATAGTTAGAGGTTTCGAGATGGTTAGGTTGTAGATGTAGTCCGGAAATTCCGGAAACACTTTATGAAGCTTTCGAATATTCGCATAGTTGTTTTGTAAATTAAAATGTAAAATTAAAATGACATGAAAGAAATCGTATAACTATTATGGTTAGATTTCATTAAGGCTAACCAATAGTTCTTTATGATAACATCAAAGAGAGTTTAAACCAAACCAAAGGTTTCCCGCTAAACGTACCTTAAACGTGTCTAAATATGCATTTTAAGTCAATTAATGCTCAAATATGCAATACATTATAATCGAGAAACTGAAAATCTTAACATGTTTAAAATCATAAAATATTTTTCATCAATGCTGTAATATTCTATGTAAATAGCTTAAGCTGTATTTTCAGTTTTCCTGTTATCTCCAAAAAGTTTCTCAATTGGCATATCACTCAATTGTTATAGTCAATTCGAGAACACAAAAGTATATGTAAAGCTGCAAGAGAAGAAGAGAGGGTATTTGACTTCTCTTATGAGTTTTTTTGGCAGCCAACTCACAGTAAACTGAGGTATTTTTCGCCCATCTCATTTGAAATCTCGAGAAGTGGAAGTACAGCTGTATCAAATTATACTTTTAGTATAAATCCATAGCATGCATAAACTTATCTATAAGCACTTTCTCATACCGCTTACTTCTTATATCCGTTACTCTTAGAGCAGTCGTGCCGGAAGTAAGCTTTTTCAATTTCCGAATATTAAATATATATTCTGATGAACCGAAGCCGAGTCGATATAGTCATGAGATATTGACAGCAGATTTTGATTTTGGATAAAGGATGAGTCCTCGGACCGCAGCAATTCGAACGCTTTCGCATTCGTTCTCAAATTAAAGTCATTCTTGGGATGCGTCGTAGCCAGTAGCCTTCGGAAAAAATATGGTAAATTGTCTATTGTATGTCCTTCCTCTCCAAAAGTTTGAACATTATTTTTCCTCGAGAGACAGCGAATTATGAAGAATTTAAATTTATTCTAAAGTACCTATATATATTTTGAAAATATCCGGCAACCCTAGTTATCTACAGTCCGTCATTGCGAAGTGATGTGGTCGCTGTTGGTTTCTTAAAAAGCGAATAACTTCTAACCATAACTGTCAAAATGGTTATCTGTTTGGACCTGATTTTTGTAAGATTTGTAAGATTTCGATTGAATCAATGTTACTGTTGAAATTGCAACAACAACCTTCAGATGAGCATCTTTTCTCCCATGCCAAAGATGAAAGCAGCGACAAATCAGGGACCGTAATTTGTATGAGTTCTATTATTAAAATGTATCTTTAATAATTATTTTTAATTCTTTTTATTTACTTAAAAAATAATGATTAAAATTGGGGTTTTTTTGGTTTCCTGCATGGGCTGTTTCGTGTCGTTTAGAAGTCTCTCAAACAACCTTGGAACATAAAATACAAACAAAATGTTTGATACAAAGATAAAAGCCATAAAAAATGTTCCTAAACATTGAAACTGTGCGAAAATTAGATATACACAAGCAAAGAGATTGAGGGAAACTTGTTAAGTCAATTCTGAAGGCTTTAAACACTTTTCATTTAAACTGCCTCGTTAATTTTATTATTAGAAGCCTCAGAGGCATTAACAAGTAAAAAAAAAGGGCTAACCGCTAAGCTCAGCACATTCAAGCCGTTATCTCAGGGCTTGTGAAGCATTCAACAAACATTGAAAAAAAATCCCGCATCATAAGCAGCTGAAAAACAAATATTTTCACACATGGCAGAAACAGAAATATTTCGTTGTCATGGTTAAAGGAAGCAAAGAAATAAATTGATAATAATCTGCCATATAACATACAACAGCCACAGCAACAACAACCACAACTACAGCAATCGCGAACACGACGACGTCACAATGTCGCCATGGCCAGCTTCAGCTTCGATCGTGCTCCAAGAGAAATATGGCAAAAATCGTGCAATAGAAAAATGAAGCACACATTCGCGCATACGTGGAAGACTTGGAAAAACGTTTCCTTGAAAGGTGTGTTTGAACAATTAATTTTGCTTTTTGGGCCTGAGAGAGCTGGGGATTTGCGGGCCCAGAATGCGGGCACAAGCGTTGCCAATGCCAGTTTATTTATGGTTGCCAAGCAGATGACGATGATGACAAGCGACCAGTGACCATTTTGGAGCTGAAGTTCTATTGGAAAGTTGCAGTGCGGATTTCTAAGGAAAGGCCAGATGATGACGCCAATAAAATGTGCTTAAAGGCAATTGATTGTTGTCGACGCAGCCACAGACATGCGCTTCTAATGGCTCGAAAGTCGGCCTCAGACCACAGCTGGAGCTTAAGCCACACAGTAAGAAAGAGAGAGGGCGAGCATTGGAGAGTTGACATCTCTAGTGGCACTTGAGGCTTGAAGTGCATTTCAAAAAATATGAAAATGGTCCCAAGAGCGACTTTAGTGCACTTCAACCAACACTTGGAAGATGCATCGATTCTCTAGGCTTTTTTTTTTTTGGCAGTTTGAGCTCAAGGTAATGTAAATTTTAATTTGGGATTGTGATGTGACCCCCAACCTGATCTGCATTCAATTCCCTAACAACTATTAGAGTACAACTTTCACCACTTTCCAAGTCTGACTAAATTAATGTTGCCTGTAAATGCGTATCGAATTAGCCAAACCGACACAAGACAAAAGGCGCATGCTGCAGCAACATGTCGCCCAACATTTGGTGCACTGGGTCACTCTGTCAAGTTTGGGCGTGTCCCCCACCCCTCTTAAAACCATTAAACCGTAGCTTGACTGGAAATTCATTTGAAATTGAAACACCCACACGACTCAGAAACAAACAACACCAACTGCACACTTGTCGGGCCAGAAATGCGCAAATGTCTCGAACATATGTTAAACACAACCCACTGCATTTGCACTTTGGACGTTGCTTTTAATTACCCAAAAGGCAACAAAATTAAAAATAAAAAAAAAAAACAACTAAACCAGAAATAAAGAACCAAGGCATACAAAATTTGTAAGTACAAAAGAAAAAGGAAAACAGAAACGAGCTTTAAAAGTGAGTGGCTGCTGGGTAAGAAATATTGTTGCACCTTTAATCAACTGCGCACAGTGGGACGGAATGGAGAGAGAGGTTTGTGAAATTTTGGACTTAACAATAGCCAATCAATTTTTATTAATTTAAACGACTTGGAGCAGTTACTTTTTGTACTATAAAGAAGACAAATCTTTATTTCGGGGTAAACATTTTTAAATAAATCAATATTCTGTTCTCAAATCAGCGCATACGCTCTCAAAGTCCGACTAAGGATGATATTTCTACATCTGAGTACAAGCTATTTACTTTCAAACATTACCGATTGAAAACTATTCAACATTTCCTATTATTTATTCTAGATCGATCGCTGCAGAATTTCTAACCTTTCGTACTTAACATTTCCAATATGTTTTGTTCTTGTTAGAAAAACAACCTACATTGAAATGAGAAAATGAGCGGTCATATATAAAGAACATTGCTGGAATATACGGATGGAGCAATTTTACACTATATGTGGTTCTTAGATACGTTCAGCCTCTGTTAGTTTAATGCAGAGATATCATATCAAGAAAAAAAAATGGGAACAGCTTTCTATCTTTCTTTGAAAACATGAGTTTAATAGTTTTAAGTATGTATTAAGGTAGAATTTCTTGGACGTCATGAGAGATTATATTGAAATTTATTAGAAAAATAATTGAGTTTAACTTTGGACCGTTTCATCCATAATAAAAACATTTTCGGGAAATAATTGTTTCTTCTTGAAATTGAAATTTACTACTTGAATATAGTAATTTGGATACTTTTACACACAAGTCACGAAATTATTTGTGATTTTATTTTCCGATGTGGGAATATTCCAGGAAAATTCTACATTTATAAAACCCTTTTTCTTCTGATTGATTTAAAACTCGGTTTGTAAGGATAGTACGCGAAATACTGTGTGATTAAATTTCTCGAGGGTTGTAAAGGGCTTACGGTGGTTTAAAGGCGGAACATTACTTGTAATTCAATCTGTTTCAAATTCGGTCTATTAACTCCAAATATAGGGAAAATAGTTCTAGAGTTTTAAGAAATCCAGGGCAGTCGCTATTTTCGTGACGTTCTCTATCAAATTCGGTTGAACGGCTCTATAAATGAGAAAATTATTTTACAATTTTGGCAAACCCACACACACAAGATTGGAAAATGGGAAGTTGGGGTAGGTTCAGTCATTGTTTTCTAGATCCGATTCCGATAAGTCTGAAGTAAGCAAAGTTTGTACGGACCAAAGATATAGGAAAATAATTGACCAGTATAGAATAACAGACATCTGAATGAAGTTCTATTTGCGATCTCTTTTGGGGAAAAACTAGTAATAAGTGTTCCAGCAGGTGCTTCCCTATTACTCGTCAATCGTTCATTCGATTTTCGACTGATTACTAAATTTACCGATGTATGTAAGATTCCGTTTGTGTGCTCTACGGGGGACAAAAATACAGTCATCAGCATAAGTATTTTTAACAGATATTCAACCAATTATTCTATAAGCATTGGAGGTCTTGTGCTGAGATACAACAATTGTGGAATCGTTGTCAAAATATAAACCTTATGCCACCGTCCATTTGGACAATTTGATTAATGTTTTCTAACCCAAGCAGCTGATTGTGGACTGCTTATGTTTTATTGAAAGCTTAACATTATATCAGTATTTGGAAAAAAGTTTTTAGGATTTTTTCTGTAAAGATATAATGGATTATGCAAGATAGATTCTTTGTCAAAATACGTATGCCGATGAGGTGAAATATTTCCCAGGTTGGAAAAGGAATCTGGTACAAGTCACTGCTTAGAAAAGTGTATAAAGTTGATGCTTTCTTGGATTGCAAATCTCAAAAGCTACGCTCGCAGTCTAAAGAGATTTGCCTCACTGTTCGCCACGTCAACGCATTCTCCCTGTTACTGACAAAAGTGCGCATGCGCTTCAGCTGAGCGGAAATGGCCGCAATTTGTGGCAATAATTACGATCACCTCGATGGTCAGTCCAAAAAACTTAAACAAAAACTAACCAAAATAACAAAAAGTTTCAATTTTTGCTTGATATTTCACATTTTGACTCTTTGTTAAATTTTAATTTTGTGCAACGTACCAGAGCAGCGCCAGCGCAATCAAAAAGCCGCTTAAATCAACAAAATTAGCGCAATGTGGGAGAGGAGGGGAGGGTGAAATTGCCGCTGTCAAAATAATTTGTGTTCATTTTGGTGGAGACTTTTTTGTTGGTTGAGGGGGACCACGCGCAAGTGTCACTCAATGACATTTTATGATAGACATAATAATACATTTTCATAAATGTAACATTTTAATTTTCGACCAGCAACGATTATGAAATTTCCGCCGGCAAATTGGGAAAGCTAAGCGATTGAAGAGATTTGTGGGTTGATAAGTTTTTCGAGTAAAAACCTGAACAGCGATTCCGGTGAAAAGTGCATACTGTAAGTGCACATAAATATGAGCTTGGATTTTCTTTGGATTTTCCTTAACCACAGCCATGGATGACATGGCTGACACATGTTTTGGTTTTGGTTTTGGCTTAGCTATGCCGGGGCAACTTAATTTGAATGAGCTTTTGGCACATGGCTAATGAAATTTTCATCTTTGGTTTATGGTTTTTCTATGTTTCTCACCCATAAAAGAGTCTCGTTTCAGTGGGTCGGCAAAGGCTTACCTGTAAAGAGGCAAAGGAAAAATAATATTTGTTTAATACAGCTATGGAATGTTAATACAAAACATTTGGATAAACCAAAATCTGTTGTGGTTTTCGGCTCCGTTCTTAGTCGCTGCTTAAATTGCAGCGGTTTGCCTTCAACCCAGCCTGACCCCTTCTTCAATACAACCGCGTCAATTTGCCATGGCTGACACCCACGACTAATTAATTGAGTTCAACAAGTTAAAAAAAAAATAAAAGAGAAATACAATAATAAAAATCAATTTAAAAGTTTCATTTTGGGGTCAAGCGCTGACGGTGGGGAAAAACACACACACACACAACGCCAATTGTTGCGAAAAATGTTGAAAATTGTTTTTACAGTTGCTGCTGTCATTAACACGCCAATTTAACGCTATTCATTCATAAAACTGTTGTAGTTTCATTTGGCAACTCATGCGGCTGTGGCGCTTGATTTTGCTATTGAAATATTCAAACGTGCACTAAATATTTTAACGAAAAGGCATAACATGCATATCGATTTCCATTTATTTGTAGAATGGAGAATTGTGCAACAGTTTCTATGTTATTTGGATATTAAAAAAATTTGTTGTTTTTGTTTTTGCGGCCCCGCGAGACTTAATAGATTTAATTACATTTTTCGACTTCGACTCGGCACAATGAACTTGAACCTGGGTTCAAATTGTTGTCATGTTGTCATCAACGCAGCCGCTTGAAGTCATGTAATATTGTTTCATTTGCAATCAATAACAAATAAGAAGAAGGCAAAGCTTACTTTGTGTGTGTCGAAATTTGTGTAGCCTTGCAAATGTCTTGGTTTTGAAAGGTTGAACGGTCACTCTGTCTTTTGTATAAATAGACACAATCAGGCACAATCTTAAATCCACTTCGATGGTGCCTTTTCGAAAGTGGAATTGACTCGTGTTCTCGCCACCCCAACTCTAATTCGTTAGTCGGTATTTACACATTTGCTTGTTGTTAGTCGGTGATTCGGTGCTAAAGGCCTGTTCGAAAGTGTCTTTATTTAAATAAAATATTTTAATAAAACTTGATTTTTGCAGGGCCAAATAAATTACTTAAGCTCCACAGTTCTACAAATTTCACAAAAGAACAAGAGCCTGGGAAATGACCTTGCGTACGCTGTAGAGCATGTCGCTTGTAGCACTTCCTCATACTCGATTTTCCTCGGGGATGTAAATATTATTTGTTAACTTGGCTAGAGATTATCGTGGCCCTACAAGCTAGCAGCGCTCGAACAGTTCATCGTGATATAATACGTTAAAATTTACTTAAATTTCACACCAAATAATAACAAGGTAAACTTTTGGGGGCATTTATGGTAACTTCAGAGTTATTCTGCAAGCACACAAAAAAAAATAATACTAGATAGCCGATGTGTGCTCAGAAATACGCGAATAACTTCGTCAAACGGTAACCAAACTTTATTAAACAACATTTGACAAACGAAACATTAAATGTACTTATATAATAAATTCTAAGATAAATTTGCTGTGAGGAATACTGTTAAACTAGTGGCGCTTAAAGTAGAAGTTTCCAAAAAAATAGTTTGAAGTGCCAGAACTGTATCTCGCATTTATCAGAGATCGCGTTACATATCTGAAAGCATTGATTAATATACACTAGAATCTTCCCGTCACTATCGGAACTAACAATATTATATAATATCAAATGGTCCATCACGAGCTTTTTCAAACCGAAAACCGAGAATGAGGAAGTGCTATAAGCGACATTTTTTCCTCACTATAGCACGGTGTTCTTATTAAAATTCTCTTGAATATTATAAACACGATCTTGACGATCGGGAAAGACTCAGGATGCAATTATGTAAAGAATGCAGTGCACATTCCTCATTTATTCACTAGAAATGTGGTCGAGCGGGAGAGCAATGTACTCAAGACCCTCATGTCAGACAGGGATCAATGTGTAATTATGAAATGTATTGCTTATTTCAGGACCAATCTGAAGCCTTTATAGAGTATTTCTTGAATGAAAGCCACAGTACACTTAAGCAGAGACTTCTTAAATCGTAATGAGACCAGTATCTTCGGTTAATAAATCAGAAAAGTAATGTTTGATGGATTCAATCCGAGTCAAGAGTATTAAATTCATACAATTTCCCATTCAAAATATTTAAAACTAGCTGAATACCCGGCCTTGCCCGGATCGGCGAACCTCTTCCTCCTCAGCGGTTTCATTTGCTCTGACAGTGAGAGCTCGAGTTCTGAGTCGTTGGAGACGTTCTTCTCGCTCCTCAGCTGTCGCTCTGGCAGTGAACGCTCGAGTACGAACTCCGCTAAGTCGGACATCTTGCTCCTCAGTGGTTTCATTTGCTCTCACAGTGGAAGCTCTAGTTCTAAGACCTCGGAGACGTACCTCTCGCGCCTCACCTGTTTCACTTGCTCTGACAGTGGACGCTCGAGTTCGAACCCCACTCAGGCGATTTTCACGTTCTTCATTCGTTTCATTTGCTATTTGAGTTTGCCGTTTCAAAGCTCTTGGCGCACGTTGCCCAATATATGATTTCTTTGGAGGCAGTTTTTACAAATTTATTGACAAATTTATCACAAATTTATTTGAAAGAAATGGCAAAGTCAATTTTTAAAATTAACACAATCGGATGAACGGTTGAGTTTTTCAATTTTAGCGGTTTTTGGACCAAGTCACTGACAAGAGATATAGCCTATGACAATTTCCTGATCGACATGAACAAACTGTGAAAAATTTGTGAAGATCGGTTCAGCGGTTTAGACGCCCATAAGAAACAAATATACAAACATACAAACATACTTTCAATTTGATATATAATATAAGTAAAGATACCTATTTGCATAGCGTTGTTTTGGCGAATTAAAATTTAATTACTCTTTATTAAGTAATTAGAAATGTAGTTACCCCAGTTTTTTAGGGGCTATCCAGTACTTTTAGAATTCTTTTTTAAATGTCGGCACAGAAAAGAAGTAAGTTAATGTGAAAACTATAGTCACTTATTTAATCAAGTTTGAAAGAAAATGAAATTTTTAATTACTCAGTCAAAGAAATTGGAAAAGTTAATGAGAAATTCAATTTACGATGGAAATGTTTTTGTCTTGGTGTTACCATCTTCTATAAAAGAAATTAACTTACAAGATTATTGAAAAGAGTTTTACCTTAAGGCAGCAAAAACTGCCTACAATTGCTGGGATTCAAGATATTGAATGATTTTTTATAAGTTTTATGTCTCGGTGTCACTGTAACTTTGTTAGCCAGCGATTATTAAGCCTAAAGCATGTTGGAGAATGACTAAAGTGGTACTTAATACACCCAGGGGACTTCTAACGAAATGTACTTACATTTTTTTAAATATCCATCAAATATATCTTCAGCTTTAATTAGCTAACATTTTCCTTTGCACATGCTTAATATTCCAACTGTTACACACACATTTCCCACACCTTTGTGTGTACGTTCTTGGCATATCAACACTCTCAAAATGGACACTTCCAAAAGACATCAAAAATCATCAAGTTCGTTGCTCTTGAACATTTGCTTACGGAATTTCCCATTTACATTATTAAGTTTAGTAATGAATGTGGGATGCAGTTTGCTCACGAAGCACAATCATGCCCATCCCTAATTAATCCAACGAATCCCTAGACAGTAACGTAAAGAGAACGACGAGAAGACGAAAGAGACAAGAGCGACGATCGGCAGCAAGAAGACGATCAGCAGCCCGGGGAGGAACTCCGTGGCAGCCGACCGAGAAAGACGTGTGCTCGAGAAGCGGATGAGATGAACAGACGAAAGACATCGGATAGCCGTGCCGATAATAGTGAATTCTCACTAATTTAACCTAAATCATTATATTAACTTCAACATTATAATAACTTAACATTATCCTAAATAAAAACCCCACATTTTGGGAGCTCGCCCGTGATTGAATAATGTTGTGAAATTGCCGTGGATGACGCAATAAAAGTGAAAATTTAAAACGACGCAGTACAAGGATTTGTTAAAGACGACGACAATTGAAAACAGAGTTGTGTGAAAAAAAAAAAGTTATTAAATTTTTTTTCTCAGTATGGCGTGTTTAAATGAAGTGATCTCAAAGAACATTAAATCTGCATCAAAGGCAAGCATTTGCGCTTTGCACAAATACATTTTTGAGGAAGAAGGAGACAGAAACAACAGAAAACGGTTGCGAGAATTTTGTGGTTTCCAGTTTGACGAACGAAGCGCAGGGTACAAAGCAAAATGTGTGTACATACAAGCTAAGCTGAATGAGCGTGACCTTGTATCTATCTGCTGTTTGCTGGGCATAGGCCACAACGTCGAAAATGTACAGCTGCACATTTTTAGGAATTGGTGTCTCGGAAGTTTGCTTGGGGAAAATAACGAAAACGACGACGACGATGACGAAGACGACGATGAAGACGACGACAGAGCCTCAGAGAGAGACGAAGTCGAAAAGGAGAGAGACGCACGATCAAATGACGATGTTGAGAGTGTGGTCTCAGCAACAAATGTGTCGCAACATAAAACCACCCCAGAGAGTCAACGAGAGCAAAAGAGAGCAAATTCTGGCCGACAAGATGACAACAACGAAATGCAAGTGCCGCGATTTGCAATTAGCTTCCGCGACATAGAAGACTCAATTAAAAATTTTGATGGAAGTGATGAAGTCCCAGTCGAGGTGTGGATAGGTGAATTCGAAGAACAAGCGTTGCTAATGTGTTGGAATGACATTCAAAAACTTATTTTCGCGAAAAAATCACTTAAAGGAATTGCAAGGTTGTTTGTGTTAAGCGAAAAAGGATTAAATTCCTGGAGTGCGTTGAAAAAAGCCTTGTTGAGTGAGTTTGAATCGAGAGTAAGCAGTAAACAAATACATACGCAGCTTGGCGAAAGTAAACGAAAAAGTGCTGAGAACGTGCATGAATATTTTTATCGCATGAAAGATATTGCCTCCCGTGGACACGTAGAAGACGAAGCTCTCATGCAATATGTGATCGATGGTATCGATGAACAATTGACAAGTAAAACGGTGTTATATGGAGCGCGAAATTTGAGTGAATTCAAATTAAAATTAAAAGACTATCAAACAATGAGTGCTAAATCAAAAAACCATGACGGTCGTGCGAAGGAAAAGTTTAATCAAAGTACACACAGTGGGTCAAAGAGTGGCAAAAAAGAAATTGTTTGTTACAATTGCGGCGAAAAGGGACATTTGTCCAGTGGCTGTAAGAGCAAAGATAAAGGCAGAAAATGCTTTAAGTGTAACAATTTCGGCCACATTTCGAAAAACTGTACACAAAGTGAGAAACAAAGCCCAGAAGAAAAATCAAACACGAGAGTTTTGAAGCCAAAAAACGAAATGACAAGCAAAGAAGTTAAAATTCAAAACGATAGGTGTGTGGCATTGTTTGATACAGGCAGCAAATTTAATATTTTGCGTGAAGATATGTTCAAGGAACTAAAAGTACAAAAATTGGACAAGTGTAGTATTTACTTGATTGGTTTCGGACAAGACCGGAACGCGAACAAAATTAAGCCGGTGGGTCAGTGTAAACAAACCGTTTGGATTGATAATAGTTCCTATGACTTGGATTTTTACGTGGTACCAGTGAATTGTATGGACATAAAAGTGATCATTGGTGAAGAACTTTGTCTGTATGCAGAAATTTTCTTTGGCCGAAACGGCTTACACGTACGTAAAGTATCCGATGAAAACTGTGAACGTGAAGAGTTCAACTTGTTAAAAATAGATGCGGTGATGAACAATGATGAAATCGATATAAACGAAGCAATGAGCGATTCGGTAAAAAATGAGGTGTGTGACTTAATATCGAACTATAGCCCTGAAAAATCTAAAACGACGGGTATTGAAATGAACATTATTTTAACTGATGAATCACCCATACATACGCGTCCACGACGGTTAGCTTTTGTGGAGGCGAACGCTGTAGAAGATCAAGTTGAAGAGTGGTTAAAAAATAGTATTATCGAAGAGTCAAATTCCGAATATTGTAGTCAAGTAGTACCGGTGAAGAAGAATGATGGTACACCACGAACGTGCATTGATTTCAGACGTATGAACAAGGTAATTGTAAGAGATCATTTTCCGTTGCCGCTTATCGAAGACCTGCTGGATCGACTACAAAATGCAACAATATTCAGCACCATCGATCTGAAGAATGGTTTCTTCCACGTACCTGTTGCCGAGTCCAGTAAAAAGTATACCTCATTTGTCACGCAGACCGGTCAATATCAATTTCTTAAGGTTCCTTTTGGTCTGGCGAATTCACCTGGTGTGTTCCAGCGACACATTAATGCAATTTTCCGAACTCTGACGCGCAAAGGTATTGCATTACCCTATGTAGACGACATAATAATTCCTGCCAAAGATGAAAACGAAGCGTTGGCGAACCTCAGAGAAGTGATCAACACCTGCATGGAATATGGCCTTGAGCTAAATTTGAAAAAATGTCATTTTTTGCAAACTCGCATTCAGTTCCTAGGCCACGTCATCGAGAATAAGAAGATATATCCTACACCACATAAAATCGAAGCTGTTTCAAAATTTAAGACGCCGCAGACACTCAAGCAGCTCGAAAGTTTCTTAGGTCTCACAGGATACTTCAGAAAATTTATCCAAGACTATGCGCTGATCTCAAAACCATTAACTGACCTGACGAAGAGCAACACAGAATTCATAATTGGCCCGACGAAAGAAAATGCCATTCTTGTTTTGAAGAAATGTTTGACTTCAAACCCTGTGTTAGCCATCTATAACCAAAAGTTTGAGACTGAGGTCCACACAGATGCCTCCATTGACGGTTTTGGAGCTGTGCTTTTGCAGAAGTCACCAGAAGATGGTCAGCTCCACCCAGTGTATTTCATGAGTAGAAAAACGACGGACGCCCAACGTAAATATTCAAGCTATGAGTTAGAAATACTTGCAGTCATTGAAGCTATTACGAAGTTTAGAGTTTACCTCTTAGGTATTACATTTAAACTGATCACTGACTGTGACGCATTCACGAAGACGCTAGAAAAGCAGAACCTATGTACAAGAGTAGCGCGATGGGTACTATTGCTGCAGGAATATACCTATAAGGTCGAGCATCGTTCTGGCTCTCGAATGAAACACGTAGATGCTCTTTCGCGTTATCCAGTCATGAGAATTACAGACGAGAGTATTACGGTTGACTTAAAAAATGCTCAAGAAAAGGACGAACACCTGAAGATGATAAGGACTATTCTCGAAAACTGCGATCAAACATACGAAGACTATTTTTTAAAAGCAGGAATACTCTACAAAGTAGTTGACGGATCGGAATTGATCGTTATTCCAAAGAACATGCAGAGACAGATTATTGGTAGGGCTCATGATAGAGGTCATTTTGCAGTTAAAAAGACAAAAGAACTGATTTGCAAAGAATATTTCATTCAGAATATTGACGAAAAAGTACAGAAGTATATTGAGTGTTGCATCCCTTGCATTCTCAACAACCGCAAAAGAGGAAGACAGGAAGGTTTATTGCATCCATTGCAAAAAGAAGACGTCCCGTTGCACACCTATCACATCGACTTTTTGGGTCCTTTAGAATCAACAAACAAGAACTACAAACACATACTCGCCGTTGTTGATTCCTTTACGAAGTTTTGCTGGCTTTACCCTACAAAATCGACGACAGCCAATGAAGTCATAGTAAAGTTGCGTAACCAGAGCATTGTATTTGGCAACCCAGCTTGTATTATCTCTGACCGAGGTTCCGCTTTTACCTCACAAGATTTTTTACAATACTGCGAAGACGAGACCATTAAGGCTATAAAGTCGACCACAGGATTGCCTCGTGTTAACGGACAAGTTGAGAGAGTCAACGCAATTATCATCTCAGTACTCTCGAAACTTAGCATCGATGACCCTACGAAGTGGTATAGGTGTGTTGACCGAGTTCAGCAAGCCATAAACTCAACGTATGCTAGAAGTATCGATTCTACTCCGTTCGAACTTCTAATGGGTGTCAAGATGCGAAGCAAAGATGACCAGCAGCTGCAAGATATGATTAATAGAGAGTCTATTGCTGTTTTTAACGACGTCCGCAAGGAACTACGAGTTAAGGCAAAGAATCAGATCCTGAAACTCCAAGCCGAAAATAAGAAGACTTACAATCTACGACGTAAACAAGCCAGGAAATACAGTGTTGGCGATATAGTGGCCATAAAGCGAACACAGTTTGGCAGTGGTCTCAAATTAAAATCGAAGTTTTTGGGTCCATATCAAATTGTTAAGGTGAAGCATAACAACGCATACGATGTCCAAAAGGTCGGCATTTCCGAAGGTCCTAAGAACTCTTCAACGTGCGCAGAGTACTTAAAGCCGTGGTCCGCCCACGACGATGACGATGACGACGACAAAACATTCGAGGCGAATGTTTAAGCAGGACGGCCGAATGTGGGATGCAGTTTGCTCACGAAGCACAATCATGCCCATCCCTAATTAATCCAACGAATCCCTAGACAGTAACGTAAAGAGAACGACGAGAAGACGAAAGAGACAAGAGCGACGATCGGCAGCAAGAAGACGATCAGCAGCCCGGGGAGGAACTCCGTGGCAGCCGACCGAGAAAGACGTGTGCTCGAGAAGCGGATGAGATGAACAGACGAAAGACATCGGATAGCCGTGCCGATAATAGTGAATTCTCACTAATTTAACCTAAATCATTATATTAACTTCAACATTATAATAACTTAACATTATCCTAAATAAAAACCCCACATGAATGAATGAATGATAAGCCATATAATCATTAGTCATGAGCACATTGTGTGTGTATATTATATAACTCGATTTGCGCGATGGCAAACCAGTTGTTAAACCAAAGTCATAGGATTTGCATTTGATACGCCAATCAGTTTGCTCTGTTCTCGCTTCTATGCAATAATAGGCACTCTGGCTACCCGACTAATGCAAACAATAACTCACTTAATTGCAAAAGCGCCCCATAGCACACCTTTCTCTCCACCCCTCCATGTGATGATATCATTGCAAAATTGTAGACTTTGGTGTTGCACTCGCATCTTACATTCCTCAAGGGCAACGAAGCTAAGCAAATTGATTTACAGCTAACTGGATATATGTGCGTATTTATATGTATTACAAAACTGGCCAAAAAAATTTATGGAGAAAATGAAGAGAATGCCGCCGCCGCCACCGTCTGCCGTTCAATGTCACGAGTCGGTTGTTTAAATTAAATTTGTTTTTCTGTGCCTCTTCAAGTATTGAGCAAGTTCTCGGGCGTGTAAATTGGTTTTGTGGAAAATTGGAAACATTTTCGCCGCTAAGTGCCGCGATTCATGGCCTTTAATTAAGAGGCAGCGGCACGCGCGCATTTAACGGTTTATTTTTGCCGCTTTCTCAGTTGGTTATTAAGCAAATGCGAGCAAACATAAATTGTGAGGTATTTATAAGATACAAGCCAAGATCATCAGATTAAAGCCCCAAGCAGGCCTCTCCGATTGTCGAGTACAGTTGGAGAAACAAGTTGCATATTTGCGAAAAGAGGCTTAGAGTTACATTTTTAACTAACTTCTAATCCAATCAAGCTACTGACTTTTCAAAGAGATGATGTGATAGGTTTGGTCATTAATGAGATATATATATTTGAGAAGCTGTTGATCAAGGCGACAGAAAATACAAATTCACAAATGAATTATGCAAATCTGAGAGTTTTAAGCTTGGCTGACAGACTCTTAAAGACTCTTAAGAAAAATGGAATGTAAATATTTACTATGTGAAATGTGTTATATAAGAATAGATTGGAAAAGAAATCTATAGAAAAGGAGAGATCGTGCTAGTGGCCATATTCGCACGTTGCAAAATTCATCTTACAACTTACATATTACAGCTATTATAGATTGTACATAGCCCTAAGAATGATAAACAAATTCGATTCCGAAGTGGGTAAAAATAATCGGAAAAGATTGAATGGGGAAAATTGGAAAAGTCCGGAATATAGAATTTTCCTTACTTATCCGACTTAACAAGATATGTTATTTCCCCATTTTTGAAAATCCGCCCAAGGTCGAATTAATAGGGTAAGGTAGTTGATTTGGGTCGAATATATTTTGTAACGATTTGTTTTGATTCGATGACAGACTGATTCTCAAAATTGATTCAAATATTCATCATTCTTTTGCAGCTTTGGTACTTAAATCGGTTACAGTGTAATTGACAGCTTATTAAGATTGGGATTGAGCATAGAATCCAGTCTGTCACCTTAATAATAAAATAATACAGTTTAACATTAAATGTCGAGCGATCACATTGTTTTGTCAGCTGTGATTTGCTTGCATTTTAGATTAGTAAGGTGTTTTTATTTTTAAATGTGAAGGTACAGTTGGATGATATGTGGAAAGCAAATGGCATATGTACATAATAAAAAGTCTTATCGTTGGTTTTAGTTTTCACCAACCGTTGTTTTTTGCTGTCGACATTCATATGGGTAGCGCAGTTTTAATTTCAAACTATTTTTCCCGCTCACACTAGCTGCTTCTGACGAAAGCGTCAACGGCGCCCTGGGGATACCGATGTCGAAGAACAATCGTGATCCGTAAAGACTTTTTGAAACTTTACAAAATCATTCAGACACTCTTTTTTTTAAGTATAATTTTAAAATATATTTAATATTTATACTTCATTATTTACACTCAATTACACTTCAACACGTGGCGCAGTAGGCGATCATTCCATTTGGAGGAGCTGTCAAAATATTCTTTATAATTTGTTTTGATTTATAAGATAAAAGCAAATTTTTAATTGGGAATCAGCCCGAATGAGGATGATTTTTGTAAATTATGAGCGACGGGCAAAAGATTGCAATGAGCCAACATTATTAAGAAAAAGAATATTTCATGATTGGTAAAGCGATTAAGCAATATTACAAACTTTTCCGGTAAAAAAAATGTATATTTGGAAAGTAATTTAATGAGATTAGATTATCATTAAGAAAAGAAAAAAGGAGGTTAAGATCAAACAGTGATAAGAATCTGGAAGTTTGCCAAATTTTATTTTCAATCTAGACGGCTGTATTGAACTATTATGAAATCGTGAAATATATAGAAAGTATGGTTACGAGTTGATAAATAGAATGGGGGCGTCGACATTCAGCTATAAAAATAATATATATCTATAAATCTATAAAAAGTAAATGACACAAAGATAAAACAGGGAACGTAAATAATGATATTTTGGAAAAATATTTATCCGCAGCAATCATCAACTTAAAGTACCACTTTGAAAAAATACATCATAATAAAAAATTTTTATTTTTCCATAATCCTCGAATTTCCGCAATATTTATAAAATTTTAATGTTTGTGTTATTGCTCAAAGGTTAAAGATTATTCATTAAGTAAAATAAATAAAAATTAAATACAATTATTAAATGTTTAAAACCGGAATTCATATTGTTATTGCAATATTGGAAATGGACCTTATTGGTTCGATTTGATTCACTTACTAGGAATATGCATCCAATTTGCCAACTTAAATTATGCACTAGTCGTGAACAGCTTCTGAGTAATATTTAAAATTAATGTTGTTGAGTTTTATTTTAAAAATCAATATAAAATAAAATTTTTTGAGCTATAAAATCAAAAATAATTATTAAAGTCTGAACTCATAAAGGTTCCTGGTATAGATCAATAATGAATTAATTGTAGATTTCTGAACTAGTAGGACTATGGATTTGTATCCTTCCTTACTTATTTCAGTTGAATTAAGTGATCTGTAATCGATTCAAGATTTTTTGAAAACATTCTATCCGCCTTCTGCAAAATCTTTATCTAGCTAACTAAAACTACCCTCTTGAGATTCCTCGAAGCACGTTGTACTGTTGGTTTCTTAAGTGGTAGTATGTATGGTAAGTATGTTTAATTATTAACTAGAGAGTGAGCGCAGTTCGCCCTGATTTCTGCAAAACTGAAACATAATACTCTCTATTAAAAAAGGAATCCTAAATAAAATGCCGGAAACCCTAAAGAAACCATTTGCTTTGACTGTTTCTTTATATCTTGGGAAGTTATGTAAACAATTAAATTTCGGCTGGAAATAACGACAATAATTTTATATTCTCTGAGTGTATAGCCAAATCGTTTTTTCAAACACCAATTTCGCACTTGCCAACGATAAAACGTATTGTGCTTCAGGGAGGAACTCAACCAAAGACTCCTCCATCCACTCTACTTGAGTGTCTGTGTGTGTTTGTATTGCTCCATTGCCAAAGCGAAAATTGTTTGGTCTTGCATGCCTGCAATTTTTTGCAAAACAACTGAGTGGAATAAGACCTGTCTTCAAATTTATGCACATTTTATTGGCATTTGATTTTTGTTAATGAATAAGAATTCCGTTTCTGGCACTTAAACCCATTTTGTGAAACGCATTAATGGTTTTCCATCTGAACATTACGAAATTAATTGAATTAAATTGCGGTTGGTTGTGGCGTTGGGAATGAATTTTCATTACGTTCTTGTTTGGTGTCAATCAGTGAGTTTTGTTGGAAACCCAAGCGGAAATTGTGCGGTCACAAATGCCAACCAACTGGTCAATGGCACGTAGCAAAAACAGAAACTGAAAACTTCCGCCCAGAGTGAAGAGCCCTCAGGTTATTCAACAAGTAAGAAAGACCGGCTGTAATGTACCCTGAGAACCTGGGAAGGCTTATAAGCCTATTTCTGGTAGAGTAGAGCAGCAGCAAGAACATCTTTGATTTGAATCCAAGGGAAGAAAGCTGGCAATGGTTAAAATAATCTTATTTTATTTTGTATCGAACCCTAGGGTTCGGTGCTTTAAAGAAATATCTTCACTTAGCAACGGATCAGAACCCTCCGAAGAACTTTCGACAACTTCACTTGCACAAACCTACCTTTTGTATACCCTCTGCTACAGGGTATAACAACAGGTATAAGTTTCGCTGGAAATGTGCCAGTCGGGGGCAAAGTTTAACCCTTACCTGCTGCCTGTCAAGTTTATCATTTAGTTAATATCTTTTAAACAATTTTAGACTCTCGCTGACTTTGCCAATAAAGTCGAATTTGCTTAAGATAGAAATAAATTCTTGTGCCTCAAAAAAAAAAAAAACAACAACGAAAAAAAAAATCCAAATTAAACACCAACATAGAACCAGTTTCTGGCAAAAACAAGTTTTTGGCCAAAAAAATCAACCAGCTTGGCTGAGGCTATTAAAGCGCCGCCAACTTGCAGCTGTCTGGAAGCCATATGAAGCCATAAAGAAATTGTCCAAAAATTGGTAAAGAAAAAAAAATTTGTTAATGACATTTTTTTGGGGAGGACGAAGGACCAGGCCAGACTTTCCAAATTAGTTGGCAGTTCATGTTAAATTAATTTCGGAAAATTGCAGTTCGAAACTGTTGCATGTGGCATCTGCCGCTGCCTCTGCATGTGGCAGACACAACAAGATGCTGACTCTTGAACTGGGAGCAAGTACCGCAAGCTGCAGATCAGCAACGGGCGATAAAGCCGAGGAGCTCCTTTTCAGAACAATGCAGCTTGCCTGTGCTGCAGCCCAAAAGATCAATGACACGATGATGAGGATTGGGTGGATGTGGATGCAGCCAGCTTAGATGCTGCAGTTCTGCTGCTGTCATTGTGCCGCACGAAAGAAAGTTGCTCTTAGTCGTGAGTGGCAGCCCCTGACTGACGCAGCGACCCGTCTGACTGACTCTAACATAGAACAAACTGCTTGAATGTCTGTCCTTCTGCTTGTTGTGGTCTTGGCAAGTTTGTCTGCTGTTTGTGAAGTCGTGACACTGAACAAATGTCAGCACTTGCAGGCGTGCGGCTCTAGCTTTGGCATCGGTATCGGCATCGGCTTTGACTTTGAGCCAAGCCTGGCAACCAATCAATTAACTTGCCCAGATAGCGAAAATCGACAAGAGACTCGAAATTTGATATGGCTCACATTAACGATTTATGCCCAGCGGATGCAACATAAAGCTCAAAGGCAACCGCCTCCCAGGCAGGCATTAACTGGTATAACTGTGAAGTTGATCATCATGAATTATAGGACTATCAATATACAAACACCCTGGGGCAAAAATTTATTTTTAAATGTTCTTATCGGCTTACATTTGTTATACATATATTTCGATTTCTTCAAAAATATTTAAGCTATTTTATGAGGTTTTACCTTTTAAAATGTACACCTCCCTTACCATTGCTTACAGATAAAGTGCTGAGGGTTATCATATTTAATCGGCCTACAATTAAACTATTGTAACTATTTTTTAAACATAAAAAACTTATTTCTATTTTATCAATTCACTTTTCTTTCCAGCCTCTTTCCTGGTTTTTTACACTTTCCTTTGCTTTATTTCCCATTAAGGTCTCCATCCCTATTTGTGTTCACTTTCTACTTGGTTTTTGTTTATTTCCTGCTTCTTCTGTGATCTTCATCTTTAAAAGATTTTTTTCTTGAATCGTTTCGACCTTTTTCTGCCTTAGTTAAACGTTCCTTTAGTTTTTCATAACTTCCGTTGTTTCTTACTGACCTTTATATGACTTTCCTGTTTTCGCTCATCTTTATTTCTCTTGTATGCAATACATTCAAAAGGAAATAGGAAATTGCCGTACATATCTTCCGTTCCCGTTTTTTACAAGAAAAGAAGAATGCACAAAATTTGAGTTGCTATTATTATTCTATTAAAAAAATAAGTAACTACTTGGCTTTTCACAGCCCAAAGCGTCAAGCTGAGCTGCTCTCAATCTCTTGACTTGCGTGTTTGTAATTTCGCGCATGCGAAAGGAACCTACCGCTTAACCCTTTTTTTATAAAATGTCCTGAGGCGGTGTTGACCCCCAAGAACTATCGCTAAGCAGACACACACTACCCGCTGCACCACATCGGCCATTATTCTTTTATATTTATGGACAACTATCGCTACACCAAGGATCAACACCAAGGATTAAGAACCAATCAAGTCTAAACTTGTAAAGCAACCCTCTGTGGAAAAATACTGATTAATATTGGGAATAGAAACCGATTTTCTGAATTTTTTTAACCCATAGCCCAGACCGCTTTTCCTAAAGATTAAATATTTTGTATTGAAATTCTTTTTTGATGTGGATAAAAATGCACGTAAAAGCTATTTGGGGAAAAATGTGTCTCGTCGGATTAACTAGAAACTCTATTTGTAGGCACTGAATGTAATATAATGGCACACTTATTTCCCTCGATATCAGAGAATCCCCCGACAAAGAAAACGGCCAGAAAATTCTACATACAAAAATTTGTATTCATTTTTGAACTTCGGTTTGAAGGGTCTTATGCGAAATAATTTGATCTACTCCCAAGAAGAAAAATTACCTGAAAATTTAGTATTGTCACAAATTTGAATCCTACTGACTCAAAACTCAGTTTAGGATAGTTTAGGAGCAAAATAATTAAAAAAATAAAAATTAGATGTAATAAATCAACCCATCGTGGTAGAATTCTTTGAACATTTTCTACGAAAAAATCGTTTATTCATCCGATTGATTGGAAACTTTGCTTGTAAAAAAGTATGCAAAATAATTTGTGATTTTATTTTCCGATGTTAGAAAATCCGACAGCAGGCTGTGATATTCCTGAAATATTTTGTATGGGAAGAACCACTCTTTATCCCATTTGCTTGATACTTTGTTTGAAAGCTAAGCAGCGAATTATAGAATGAATAGATAATGAGAAGATAATTCGGAATGGAATTAATTATGTCCATGGAATTAAATTGTCAATTCCACGTCGCCGATCTGTGTTAAGAATCTGACACAGTGCCTTGAGATTTTGTAATTTTTGGTCTCAAAATCTGATGGAAAGCATAATTAAAACTTTCGATGGAGTCAAACGCCACAAACATATGGAGGTTTCTTCTGATCTAAATAGCAGAGTCAAAAAAAGCCAAATTCAAAGTTGAATTTACATTTTATTGTTAAGAAGAGAGAAATAGTATTGTTAATATTTCGAAAATAAATTGATTTTCTGTTTCATCTATAAAAAACATGCACCGAAGAAAGGCTCGAACCAAAACCTTTGTTCAAAAACTTTCAAAACCTAAAAAAATAGCCAGAAAACTAAGACAAAGAAGCCCAGGAAGCTTTAAAATCAACTTGTAGTGTGCCAATAGTTGCAGACGAGACCTCATTTATTTTCTGATTGGATTATTTTAATTATATTGCAGACTTACACAAAAAACGAAGCGCTAACCATTGTCAACTCCTGCGTTTCCCTATTTCAACTTTACCTGAACCCCATAATCATCATCTGTGGGACATTAAACGAAATGGCCCCAGGCACGCCCACATGGGCCAGCGTACATGCATGCACGAATAGATGCCCGCACATGGTCAACCATTTCTGTGAGTTAGTCAAGTGTCAGGCGGCTATATTTAGAGTCAAACACACCGATATGGATACAGATACAGATACATATCAGTCGCTTGGCCATGGTCAAAAACAAAACAAAATCGAATGTCAATGCACCAAAACATAAAGAGACATTAAAAACTTACGAAACAGAAGTAAAAATGAAGTGAGGCTTCGTTTTGTGGAGTGGCACACGAACGATCAATCAACGCAATATGGTTGCCGGTTGGTGGTTGGCAGTTGGCCATGTCTTTACGCCATAAAATCAGTTTACAGTTCATCAATGTGTGGGCCTTGGATTGGAGTTCACTTAAGTTGCTGGAATGTGTCGGCGAAATTTTATTAAATACAGAGAGAAGCAGGAAACATCCAATAGATGCGGGTTCAAGTCTTTGACCTGACCAAATATAGACCAACGGCAAGCAAAATGTTGAAGAGTTGTGAGTGTTCCAACTTTTACCCAGAATGTGACAGATCTGTCAGTTGAAGGAGAGCGAGGGAGAGAGAGAGTTCTCCACACACAACTTAAATGAAACATGAAATTCATTAAATCGATCATCAAGCACAACCATTTAATGGGCGATCAACCGTGTCGAACTTTTTTGTCGACAAGCGTGACAAGAGAAGGCTGGCTATCTAAACAAGCCAAAGAGACCCATACGCACATGAGAAGACATGGCTTTCTTTTTTTTTTCTTTTGGTTTTTCATGTTCTTTCCCCTCGTCTGTCTATTTCTGTGGCTAATTAACTTGTAGCTTGAATGTGAACATATTTTCTTTTAACACTTTTGTTGTGTTTCTGGGGTCTTGTGTTCAGAGGCGGGGGCGATAGATCGGGCACGCTTATAAATTCAAAAGTCGAATGGGATTTTAATGGTGAAAGTTCTATATACATTTGTCTGATTTATGGTAAAAGTTCACAGAACTTTAATTATGCGGCTTCTTGATTTTAGCATAAAATCTATGTGGATTATTATATAATTTTCATAAATAGCAAACGAGGGCAGGTGTAAAAGTAGACTTCGAACAAGAACCCGAAGCCGAGTATATAAGAAACACTTTTGAAGAGCTGAGATTAATATGTCGGCAAATAGATTTATTTGTAGAAATGTATAAATTTTGATAATCAACAAAATGCTGTCGACCCCAGAAGTCGACTAACCATATATCATTAGATCATGGATCTAGTCGTGGCAAAATCTAAATGAGTTATACTAAGAATAAAGTGAGTTAAGAAAGTTTAAGTCAACCCTGCCCGATATAAATATATGTTTCGATAGATGCTTAATTGCCATTCGTTATGTTTGTTTAAAGAGCATTCACATTAATGCAAATATATTAACATTATGTTAACAGGCATAAATTGTATAAGCTTTATAGCTCTGCCTTTTATGATGCGATATTTATGATCGTTTATTATATATACATATTGTAATCGTAATATGTCGAGGATTATTTTTAATTTTATCGGATAGCAGACAATACTAGCCCACACTTAAAGTTTGGTTGCTCTAGCTTTTCTACTCTCGGAGTTCTAGGTGTTCAATCAGACAGACTCAGCTGTTGATGCTAATGAAGAATATATGTGCTTTATACATGCTTCCTTCTACCTGATACATACATTTGCATGGCTTTAGTATATCCATATTTCTCTACGACTAACGGGTTTAAGAAGTGGGAAAAGTTTCACATGATCCAGAATAAACGAAGTCATGAAATCTAGATTTAAATATAATTTTCTTATTCCAAGTAAGATTTTTCAAATCCCGAAATACCAAAACTAAAACTGTTTCGTGATATTTTAAGTATTTTAAAATGAAGGAAAATTCTGCCTGAAAATTAGCCCCACAATTAGTTTTATACATAAAGTAAGCTTATAAAATTTCTCAATTGTTCTTAATATGGGGTCTCTGGAATGAATTTAATAACATTGCAAAGATTCATGGGCCAAAAATTAATCAAAGACAAACTTTGAAGTGAAAGAAGCTTGGATCATTGCACAGTTTCGATTTTCTCAGTAGATCTTACGAACTGATCGAGATCTTGTATATTTTTTGAGCTCGATTCTAGATCGACTTTTTAACATAATTAAGAGAAAAGGTTATTTTTAAAAACCAGTTCAAATGCATATCAAAATTATTCAATGAATTATCAAGGTCGGAAATCTGATATTTGTTGGAATCAATTGGGAAAAATATGATTAGATCTGCGGCAATATTTTTGGAATTTTTTATTGTAAGGGCGGGCTTCGTGTCAGATAAACATAGATTTTACACTGTTTTTTGTAAGTGCTAGAATACAGATTTCAAGACTGTCAGTCGATTTTTCAAAGAATTTTTCTTGTTCTGTTCTGTTCTGTTCTCAAGCTTTTCGATCACTGAAGAAAGTTTCTCGAAAATCCATAAAAATCTACTTTAAAACGTTTACTTAATTATATTGTATTTTTATCTTGGATAGGTGTTGGACTACCCTCGTATCGGCATATGATTATATGTTTGTATCAAAGCACAAAAATAACACCATAAGAAACAATCAAATTGATAATTTCGAAAAGTCATCCAAGCTGAAGGTTCGTTCACCTGCCGGACAGCAGCGGCGTTAATCGTATGCAAACAAAGGGGCAACCATCAAGTGCCGTTAGACGCATGATAAGCCGTTCGGCAACTAACGGTACAGTTTTGGTCAGTGTGGAAAAATGTGCATAAATAACCATACAAAAAATATGACAAAACATAGAACCAAGACACAGCACAGCACAGCACAACCAACACAACAACCCCCCACCAAGATCAGCACGCGTTCGTTTTCCAAATCAAATTGCTGGCACTCGAAACAGATAAAATCTCAAGAAGGGATTCCACAGATTTGCATATCATTGATGACAGAGAGATTGAGAGTTTACGGCTTACTAATTTGTGTACTTATGTAAATATGTGACCACAAAAATTCGATTTCCATTTAATGCAGTTTATTTTTCACTCTTTATTTTTGTATTTTTTATGCTTATCTCATCACCCTCCCCACTCGACTAAAAATTATGACTCGTAGGTGACTAAGTTTAATGGGAATCTAAGGTCGCCATGTTGAAATTTTCATTGGCGCCAAGTCAACAAAATGTGGAAAATATTTTAAGCCCCCCTGCCATTATAATTGAAAGATAATACTTTGCATGTTGTGCGTCGACTGCTTCCAGTTTTATGGCTCAAAATATTTTGAAATTTATAATGTTTTGATGCTATTTTAAATACTGATCAAAATATTGCGACAAAAGCATTTGGAAACAGCTTTTCCCCTTTTGCCTTATAAGCGGCTTAGTGAAGATGCAACTATAATAATGAAAGTCGGTCAAACTGGTAGGAAAGATACCCTGTAATTAATTGTTTTACTTATATCACAGCCATTCAGCGATCCAATGTTCTGAAACCCCGAATCATAAGCATTGGGAACAGTTGAAAACTCTCTAAAAATTTCAGCGGAAGCCAGCCTTGCTTGAACCTTTGGTACAGGGTGTTTAAAATGTTGCCAACGATTTTGTACATCATTCCCAGTAGCTAAATGCCTGCATGTTGATGCGATGATGATAAGAGGAAAAACAAAACGGCAACGACGACGCCTGGGAACACCTTCTGGGGTGGGGGAAAAGTCAAATTCATCTGAGGCAGGCAAACAGGCGGGCAAACAGGTAATTTTCATTAAATTGCCATAAATTAACAGACACGCCGCCACTTGCATTAGACGAACAAGGTGAGAGATAGCCAACAATAACAACAATGCAAATTTTTCTGTTTTGTTTGCTTCTGGCAACATTTGCGTAATTCGTAACTGACGAATTGACTGCTCGACGACTGATGGATGGAGAGCCCCAAGCCCAGGCCAGAAATACAAAAGCAACATTTAATTTTATGCACTTGTCTGTCCGTCTGCAATAATTGACTGTTTATTGGCAACGTCGTCCGTCGTCCGTCGTCCGTCGGCTTGCGCTTTTTGATCATTTATCGAGGCAGTCGGAAAGTTAATAATTCGCACCGCTGCTTAGTTTGTCATATGGCACCACCTGGAACTGAGGAGTGGGAGCGCCCAAAGGTGTTGCCGTGACAAATTGCTCAGTGCGGAAGCGATTTTAAAAGATTTCCTTTCAACTCAAAAAAGAAAACAGCGATTTTTTATAGCTAGTAATTTTGGCTTTGACTTTGATTTCCGTGTGGGTGCTTCAAGAGGTAAAATGAAATGTCGAAGGATGGAAAAACAATTTTAAAGGAAGTTGAATGACATAGAGGAATTTTTAGCAAAGGGGTGGGCATTTATACAAATAATTCATAATTATTGCAGGATTTACAAATAGATAAGAACGAGAACGAATAGAGGATGCCAAAAAGTTGTGCAAAAATGAGCAGCACGTAAAAAAAGAAGTTGACTGAAAACCGAAAGAAAAGAGAAGTGAATAAAACAAATAGAGAACATGAAAGGAATTACCTATACAAGGAAGGAGGCTAAAATGAGAAATGTATGGGTTAGGAGGTGGGATGAATCGAATACTGAAAATACAGCAATGAGTATCAAGGAACTGAGTATTAAATATTGAGCATCTAGTACTGAGTATCCAGTACTGAGTATCCAATAATGAGTTTCCAGTATTGAGTGGTTAGTATCGAGTTCTAAGTAACGAGTGATGGGTACTGAGGAGCAACTGCTTAGCATCGAGTACTGGGTATCCAGTATCGAGAACTAAGAATCGAATCATTACTAAGAATCGAATCAGAACTGAATATCCAGCAGTGCTGAGTGCTGATATTGATACTTCGTATCAGGGATGAAAAGCGGCTCTGAAACGAACCGAACTGCTCATTCTAGCTGGTGAACCGAAACGGCTTTCCTTTCGGAATTTCTAAAACGAACCTAAAACCACATAGAAAAATATTTCAGTTTTCTGACAAGTTCTAAGACGCAAATCGCTTTCTTCTAGCCAATGATACTTATTTCTTTGGGAATTTGAATCGTTTCCCTAAGATAATTTTTATACGACATTTTGTTCTACCCTCTACATTCATGGCAATGCCGGATCGATATAACCTTTAAAGATGACTTAACAAAAATCTTACAACATGTAATCCTGTCAGTCTTCCGCAATTGCCCGCCGATCTCTTAATATATCTTTCATTAATCCGCATTCTGACTTCTAGTGGAAAATATTTAACATTTTCTGAAGTCCATAATTACTTTGGTTATTAAACCAGATTAAGGGATTACTTAGCCAGGGGAGTTTTTTTCATATAATATTATAGATAGGATTTTAAAGATATTTAGACTTATCGGAATTCCATTTCCAAAGTGTGCGGAAAGTCACATTACGATATAAATCATAAAATTAAATAATGTTCCTTTATAAATCACTGAACCGAACCGAAACAGCGGTGCAGTTGGCTCCAAAATCCATATAGTGAACAGAATTGGCGATTCAGAATCTGGGTGAACCACTGAACCGAACCAGTACTTATTTTCAAGAGGTTAGTATAAGTATTCAGTGCTGAGTATCGAGTACTGATTATCCAGCTCCGAGTATCAAATACTCAGTATCGAGTACTGAGTATAGGGTACTGAGAATCGAGGAGCTGCAGTCTACAGGGTTGTCCATATTCGACGGACCCATCTGGCAACGCCATAACTTTTAGACAGAGATGTCAGATCGCTTAATGACATACCGCGTTTGAAGCGTCAGTCCAAGCAGATTTTTACCATGGAACAATACACGCCACGCGAGCGCTCTGAAATAGTTGAAATTTACATTCAACAGAACAAGTCAATTGTGAAAACAAAATTATCATGTCCGATGAAGCCCATTTCACATTGAATGGGTCCGTAAATAAGCAAAATTGCCGTATTTACGCCACTGAAAATCCTCAAGAGATTCAAGAAGTGCCTCTTCATGACTAAAAAGTCACAGTTTGGTGCGGCGTTAGTGCGAAAACGGTCATTGGGCCGTTTTTCTTCCAAAATGAAAATGGCCATGCTGTTACCATCAACCAGGAGCGTTATCGCGACATGATGACCAATTTTGTGATGCCAATTATTCGTCGAAAGCGTATGAGGCAGTTCTGGTTTCAACAAGACGGCGCTCCACACACACAAGTCGCATAACAATCGATTTGGACTGGCCACCGCGTTCGCCCGATTTGACGCCGCCTGACTTCTTCTTGTGGGGATATTTGAAGTCAAAGGTTTACGTTAACAAGCCAAGGACCGTAGAAGAGCTCAAGGACAACATTCGTGAAGAAATAGCCGCTATTCCGGCCGAAATGTTGGCGAAAACGATGGAAAATGCTGCAAAAAGGTCACAATACGCCATCAACGCCAACGGCCATTTGAGAGATATCATATTCAAAAATTGATGTAAACAAATCTACTTGGAACAAATTAAATGATTTTTTTCTTTGATTTTTAAAAAAAAAACATGGGTCCGTCGAATTTGGGCAACCCTGTATATGATTCCTACAAAATGGATTTTTCGTTGCACATTTTTGCTAACTTATAGAAATTGCGACTTGAAGGCAAATATTTCTGCTTTTAAACCTTTGTTGGATTTTGCTTCAATTTATTAAGGTGACAATCTGGTGGTGTTGGGATGTCTATAAGTTAGTGAACCAAAATTAATTGCATACTAAACTAGTCAAGTGAACATGTTTTTGTCAATTGTTCTTCTGGGTTCAGCTTAAGCTCAGCTATTTTGAGTTAAGCCACTTGCTGTTGGGGATATCCCAAAGCACAGAAATATTTAGATCAATTTCACTGAGTTGGAAACAAGAACTTTTGCTTTAAATCTAAAAAATTAGTTTGGAATGTTGATTCATTAATGTTGCTTTTGATGAAAAAAATTAAGTTTGGGACCATTTTAAAATATTATAATTTAGTCAATGTTACAAGCAACATATGTTCATAAAAACCAATCAAAACAAAAATTGTTGTCTATGCTATAAAGCCAATTCGATGCCACGACTTTGACGTTGCAAGTCAATGGTCTTGCACTCGCAGAAATCTAGCGCATTCTCTCGCTTGTGCTTGTTAGTCGTATGCCTTAAGATGACTCCGATTGTGAACAGTTCCGATGTCTTGAGCTCGAACTCTAGACATAGTATGTAAGTAAAAAAAAACCCCCGCTCTTTTCAATAGAACCCGCGGACCGACTGCGGTTATTTGTGAATTATCGCTGCCTTAAAAACTGGCTTCAAGCGTAATAGCAAAGATTATACAATGTATTGCATATTCTTTGCTTATACGCATTTTCTCAAGCCGTTCATGAATGAGAACATCTTGTCACTGACATGATGTGATCAAATGTTATCGAATATATAAAAGGACACAAAAAAAAAAAACAATTATATTGATGAATTAATTCAGTTCTCTGTGAAAAAATTATTTTAATCTATGAATACTGTCAGATGTTTGTTGGTCATTTTCAACAAGGACTGTTTACTAATCTTCCGAAAAACTCGCCCCTGGGTGGCCAAAGTTGTTAGTTAGGCCGAAAGTTTTCGTCCCGGCGATTTGCTTTCATTCTATAGATGTTGCCCTAATTCTGTTGTGGCTTGCTTTTTTTACCGGAGTCGCATGACGGTGAAGGCTTTTATTACATTTTGAGCTGAATAACGGTCCGGGTTACATATCTCAGTTTTCATCAAATTAAATCGTTCTGAAAGCTTTGAATGTGAAATAAGTCTTCATTTGGAACTTCAATCAAATGTTAACATAAATAAGCATACAAATCTCTTCATTTTCTTACCGATTCAATGCTCCTCCTTACGCCCACACACAAAATTCAAAAATCTCTTTCCCAAGAATCGTATGCTTTTTCTCAATATTTATGGTTTCTTGAGGTTTGTAGCTCTAACCAAATTCATTCCATTCCATTAATTTATGATGCTGCTGGTGAAGCATGTGCATACAAGATAACAAAAGAGACCCCTTTGGCCAAAAGAAAGCCAAATTTCTAGGTCATTGTATGAGAAAGCACACACCAAAGTTATTTATGCAACGTGCCCCCAACTTTTTACGTTTTGCGGTTGCGCGCCTGAAGTTCAAATGTCAGCCATGCCTCTTACCATCCCCACAAAACGAGGCAGAAGAAAACAAAGAGAGAAAGACAAACTGAACATAACTCAAATCATGAAACAAAACATCTGTGTGTGTCGGCTGTGGCTGCTGCAACTCAGCAGTATTCTCACTGCTCAGTGATTTCTATTTCAATTAGACAACGATGGACGCAGACTTGTACACATATGTGGGACGTCAGTTGCTGCGTCATAATGAACACACAATAATCTTGCATCTGCAACTGCAACTGCATCTGAATCTGTTGCCCGCATCGTTCAAATTCAAATTTTATGTGTTTGCTTTTCAATTTATGTTTATGGCAAAATCAAATTACAACAAAAACGAAACACAAAATCATGTCAAGAAATCAAATTAGCATTAAGAGAGCGACACAGTGACATGAAATCGGTGTCCGCCTACGCCATCATTCACAAGTCTCGCCGGAATTCTGATGGAAGTCATGTCGAGACCGAGAGAAACAATAAAATTGATTTTTTAAGATTTCGGAGCTTATGGCACATTTTACGCCCGTTGTTGTCTACAGACTCTTTCTAATTTTTGTTTTTTTTTTTTCATTTGAATAACATTCACTTTTTCTTTGGCACTTTCTTTCTAATCGAAAGTTTGTTTTAACGATTAATGCTGCGTGTTTTCCGCTTGTTTCCATGTGGGTGGAGGGAGGCGGCGGACAGTTTGTGGTGCGTTGGCCAAAATCGTTAGTTAGTTTCCCAAAAATACACTAAAACATTACCAGACACCTGTTTTTAGAGTTTTGTCTTTGGCGGCTCCGCTAAGCAATCTTTGAATAGTTGAGGCCTTGGGGGGCACATTCGACGTAGGTGGTTCGTTTGTAGCCTCAAATTGTTGCACCATGTAAATTGTTGTTGTTGCTATTTTGTTAGCTTGTCTGTTCGACTAAAACAACGAAACAATGGTTTGTTATTTTGTTCGCTTGATAAAAATCTGTAAATTTGCCTATTTGGTTAGCTAGATAGAAAGTCAAATTAGATTTCAATAAACCCCAGAGAAGGGTACATTGGTAAAAAAAATTGTTTATGTTTGTGTTTTTTATTTTTTTTTTTAACCATGAACCAGGATTCAAGGTTAACTAATATTTCACACCATTTCCGAAAATTTCAAAAGTTTATGATTGCCCTTTTTAGGACACGCCTTTAAAGGCATTTTTTCACTGAATCAGGCTTAGAAAGTGTTTCTTTCCATTTCCTATTTAAAGCTACTTCGAATTAGAATCGGTGAACAATTCCATCCAGCTTTCGTGCAACATATTTCAGAAAAAAAAAACAGAAACATTTCCACTACGTCCAATCCAATCTTTCTCGATATCAATATGAAAATTTCACTTAATGTAAAACTTAATGCAGCAAATATTTCTGCATCATTAACTCCAAAATCGTTAGGTGAGCAATATCCGATTAACACTTTCTATTATTTTAGCTAAATTTTCCACTCTTCCTTCCTCTTTTTTTGGGTTCATAGGAACCTAATCTGCAAATATACTTTTAAGTTAGATGTTCCTAGGAAGTCTCGATCCCACGACATCTTGCACAGCAGTCTACAAAACTAGCAACGAAAAAGTAAGCCTTAAATTCATCGTATCGCCTTCATTCATGGTATCGATTAAACGATGACAGTAGAGTTAACATCTCTACTTTTTGTTCCAATCGCTTCTTACTCTACATATATGAGTGAACCAAGGTTATGGTTTAAGCCCTGGTTAATATCTTATCAAATTTTTGGAACTGTTTTCAAATTTTTTCCTAAATTGCCAAGGATTTTTCGAATGTCTATCTGTGAAATGAACCATGGGTATACTTTTCTGATTTAAGTTTCGTTTCTGCATATTTAAAAGCTTAAGATTCGAATAATAGGTTCGGTTTGGTTCCGAACCAAAACAGCAGCATGATTTTTAGACAAAATCGTTTGTTCGAAAAAGATTTGAAGCTGCTGAAGCAGGTATCTTTTTAGGTATTTCTGAGTTTTTTTTTGCGTATGCTGAAGCAGAGTTTAGCTTATAAACCAAGATATTGCAGTTAAGCGGGTCTTTAAGTGTGAAGTCTTGATCTATCTTTTACTCAATTTAAAACTATTAAAATTTCCTGTGTTTCACCTCTTTCAGTTTTCTGCTTTAAATCCTAGCTAAATTTCTCTGAAATTCAATAAAAACGCTACATATTAATCAAAATTTTGTGTAGACAAGTCCAGTGGAGTGAACTCTTTGGCAAAAACAACAACAACAATTTCTGTTAGTAAACAGCTGACATTAAACAACAAATTCTTGCCTTTGCCCCGAAGTTCATAATAACAAATCGAAATCGATAAACAAAGAAGAAGCATCAGCCGCAGCAGAATGAACACAGAAATGCCTTGCACAATATCCAGTTTGTGGCCGTCCGAATGTAAAATTAAAAACAAATAAATAGCAACAACAAACGATTGCTAAAATAAACAAAAACAAATCGAAACTTCGTTACGTGGGCGGGGTCATCAGCGGATCCCAACAGGTCTTTCAGTCATAAAACTAAAGGAAAAACCGTTTTCTTTGACTTTTCGCAAAGGTGTAAACACAACAATGAGCCAAACAGCATGGGGCACTGCAGTGCACTGGTGGTGCATGATGCACAAAATGTGTGAAAAACTACCTGCACCAGAAAAAAAAACACAAGGTGTCTATACGGATGAGGCTGAGGCGTGCCGAATCGAGTCCATAAAATGTGGAAAAATGCCATGAAATGGGCTTTCGTCAAATTAGCGTGCGAGCGTTAACGATGCCGGACTCCGACTCTGGTCGCTGTACGGTGGGCAAAATTACGATTTTTAAAGTAAACACAAATTTTAAAATTGAAAATATTCTATTTTTTCTCGGTTTAAAGAGACCACATTACCGGCTCTAAACTATCCTTTCTTTTTCAACTAAATTGAAAACTTCTTTTGACCTGATTCGTAATCATACCAAAGGATCTATTAAATATTTAGATAGTTTAAGTTAGGGTGGGTGGATTTTCAAATGGAATTCAGCCAAATTCAAAACGACTTTATAGATCCATCATAAACATGTCTAAATTTATCTGGATGCTCGATTAGATGAAGATTTTGATTAAATGTTGTAGTGAGATGTAAAAAATATAAGATTTTTAGCGTTTGTTTATTGGGGAAATCTTCGGTGGGCTTCGGTTATTAGAGAAAACATTCCTGTTTCCGAATAAGAAACTGGAGCAACAACCTTGTATGGACCTCACTTCTCTGTCTCACTACCTTTGCCTCTTGCGAATTTAAAGGCAACAACAATTCGTATGTGCGCTTCCTGCAGCGATGATTTTGTTGTTGCCGTGTGCTTCAGACAGCCCCCAAGCACACTTACATAAAGCCTTCGGCAATAACCGGGGTTCTCTTTCGTATTCTTGTTTTATTTGTGTTAGTGACTGTGTTTGCACCCCTGCTTTGAAGAGTCCGGACGCACGGCGTCTTTGCAAGCATTTTGCAATGCCTAAATCACATACTTAAAGAATCCCTTGGTCATTTTACATCATACATATTGAGAAAGCTCTTTACTCCGGCGAATATGCATCTTTAAATTTTTTCGAAGCCTCCTTAGGTGCAACAACGCACCGCTCAAGGAGTCCCCTGCAGACTCTGCTGATTGTCTGGGGATATATTTGTATTCAGCCTACAGCCAAAAAATCGCAAGAATTAATACCGTAACCAATTTCCGATCTGTTTGGGTTTAAACGTTCCGATTCAGTTCTTGGTACGTAAAAGTATTTAGAGTTAAAGGTAAATGCTATAATTCTACCACTGAATAGTTTATTATTTAAGTCTATTATTGCGCTTGTCTGATTTCTTATTGGAGCTGACACTAAAAACCTCAAGAATGAACTTTCACACACGGTCACCTTCACTAGCTGTTGGAGCCAGCTGTGGAGTGACTAGCCATTTAAAAGCTTCTTAAATTTTGATGTTCGGATTCGGGTTTGAGTCGTAGGTACTTTCTCTTGTTCCTAAGATAACCTCAGCTTGGGCCTTTGGGGCTGTTAAGTCATTTATATATTTTAATCACTTCTAAGCGCATTTTTTTTTCCAATTTTCTTACCGAGTTTAAAATGTTCTCCGAATTTTCTTAATAATTCATTCCGTTAATAATCAGTAATATATATAAAACTGGCCCAGCTCCGATTTTCAGGTCGATTTCCGTGTAAGCGCTTGTATTTAGCATTCAAGTTGCATAAATTTGTATTAAAGGGACATAAGTTTATCCGAGAATCTACTCGAACTTTAGAGCCGTCAACCTAAATGACTACCACATAGTCAAAACCATAAGTTTCTAATACTCTAAGCTAGGCTATGATGAATTCGGTCGGAAAATGTGTAAAATTCTCCCAAAATTGTTTTATAAATCTATTATCGATTCCGGCTCAGCCGATCTTTATTAATAAATAGCCCCAATTACATAATATGTACAAAAATGACGAAACATCTGCTTACGTGGCGTGGCAAAATTAAAAAACAAACCGCACCTGCCTACAACAATAAGAAGCATATGTCCCAAACATGTCAAACCTGAGTACCTTTGGTACAGAGTATAAAAATATGGAACACGACTTTCAAATTTGGGAAGCTATTCTATGAAACTTTTTTGTTCTTAATACAATCAGCTGCAAACCTAATATTAATGCTTTATTACACCAAATATTTAAAAAACTATGTTCATTTGCCAAGCTACACAATCAAACAAGTAAAAATTAATCTTTGCCCATCGTGCGCTGTATCAACCAGATACATCTGTTGGTCTCTCGCACTGTGGGATATTTTGCACTTTGTGCTATATTTCAGTTGGCAGTTCATCTGCTGCTTGCAAGACTCTTACCTGCCCCTTGATTTATTTCTGCTACAAAAACTTAACAGGAAAAAAAATGCTGCATTGAGTTTTTATCTGCATTTGCATGCCAGGCAAGTGCAGGGAACCTTGGCTGTTATCTAACTCAAAGAATGCTTTCGTCCGACTTTGGCACTTGATCTACACACACACACGCACACACACACACACACACACATACAGAGAGAGGGAGACTCTGGGAGTCTGAGGCCTCATAAATTTTCTCGTCGTTTAGTTTTTACGATTGTCGGCTGGCTTTGTTGGATGGACCAGACGCAAACAGACACACACTCTCATCTACAGATACAGATACATGCTAAAGAGTTGAAGTGCCAGGGACCCAAGACAGCCGCCTCCTGCTAAGTTCATTTCTTCTTCGTCTGCGTACTGTACTACAAGACCTGGACCTGGGACTCCGACTTGAATGCTACCAAAAAAAAAAAAAAAACAACTAAAAACTGGTCGTCGCCTGGGCCAAAGTTTGCGTGCTTTGCAGAAATTTTATGGTCATTGCCTGAAGACATTTATTCTTCCCCAAAACAAAAACCAAGAAAATATAAGCTTGGAACCCACCAGGTAGCCAAACTAAAGGAGCTTATTATTTTGGGCGAACGCAGTCAATGATGAAATTGATCACTTTGAGAACCGGGAAATGAATAAGGACGAAAAGTATTTGATATCATGCAACTATTTTAACGGTCTTTTGTGGAATCTTTGCTTTCCATATAAAAACAATCATTTTGTGTCAATTACTGAAACGCAAACGTTGCCAATCAGAGAGAAATAGAAAACCCTTTAGATATCTCAAGCTCCGAGTGTAACTCCAAACCAGTTGAAAAACATGGTTTGCCATTTCTTGTAAGCACGTGAGAAACAATTCTTTGACACAATTAATTAGCCGGTTTTTAAATAAAAATGAGTTTCAATTGAATTCTTGCATCCCAAAGTTCTCGCACAAATCATTCCAAAATCCGCCGTTGGAAACAATTTCATATCGGTCTTATTGCTGTGCACCAACACATATAAGGAAATGATATTACTTAAGACCACTAATTTAATAATATTTCAAAGATTAGGCATCTGCAATGATTTTATCCATCGATTCGAAATGTTTTTTCTGAACTTCACAGAAGATATGATTGATAGATAGACAGATATAACTATATATAAAACTACAATTTAAAATCATGGCTAAAAAAAAAAAAAAAATGATGCTTTTTCGAACTTCTAACCTTGCCGCCCAAAGCAACAGTCTTGTCATCCACACCACATAGCTTATTGCTCTCTGAGAGCTTAGCCAAACTATTTACTGCGGTTCTCTTTACTGTGTTTTGTAGTACTGACAGGCGTAACGTTGATAGTCATCTGCGCTGTGATGACGACTTCGTACGCTCAGAATTCTGGGTCCTGAATGCGAGGCCGAGACAGGGCGGGTAAAGTAAAAAAAAAAAACTGTAAGAAAACTATGTTTTTTTTCAAAAAATGTGCACAAAATGTTTAACGATTTTTTTGTGATTTTTACTTTAACTTTAGCTTTAGCTTAGCTTATGGAATTTTTAGGCAGTATTTCCTGCACTTAAAGGCAATTTGTTTGCTTCTTTAGGCAAATTATTTTTTTGGGTGTATAGTTCAGGATATATTGCGAGTTGGGAATAAAGCAAAATATAAGTTTATATATGGAAAATCAAGCCTCTCATATTTATGTTCCTGCACAAAATGAGAGGACCAAGTACTTTTAAGTGGTCCTTTCGACGAAGGTCAAATGGTTTGGTACTTTCAATAAAAAAAGCAATTTAAAAGTTTTCAAGAATGGGAATTGATTTTATCACGTCTGAGGATTGACAGCATTATTCACGAGGTATTTAACCAATGAAGAGCTTAGGGCTTGTGTTAAGCGATACATGGTGCCGTCTGTCTTTAAAATTGAGCTCCGAAGAGTCTTAGAAGCTTTTGAATACTTGAAAGGGGAAAAAATCTTAACATTTTAACATTCAATTTATAAGATTTTTAGAACGATACATTTTACAAAAACAATTGGTTTAGCAGCACATTCTATCATCTCTTAAAATAAAACAGGAAAATGGAGAGGAGATGTCATAATTGAGAAGTGCTTGTAAACATTTCTGAGAGATTGGGCGAAAACAGAAAGTGACTTTTTTTTTATAATGAAATCGCGAATTTACTAAAATTTTTCGAGCTTTTAAAAAGAAATTTTCAAATTTTAAAATAATGTGTAGAAACAATGGCTAAAACCTAAAGTGCACTTGCAGTCCCTGAAGTGCTTCAAGGTACTTGTAACAATTTTATTCTCGAATAGTGCGATAAGTGTCTTGAATCAATTTTAAGTGTTAGTGTTAACACTTTGCTTTGTATGAAGATTATTATGTTGAAGTAATTGCTTGTGATTGTCATTAGTTCTTCTAGGTCTCGATCAGTGGATCTAGGCAGAGAATGAATCTGCTCCGGAATATTTTTGATTGCGCTAATTGTAGTCAAAAGGGACCCAGGGAGCAATAAGTTTTTCTATAAAACAGGATAAAGCTACAAAAACAAAGCACACAGCATTTGAATCGCCCATGCGAAAGGATTGCGCTAAGACTCGATATCGCACATCTATTCAAAATGAAGCACATTGCTACTAAAACTCCAACAGATCAATCACGTTAACAACTCCTACCTTGAGTATAATTCCAAAAGAAAAAGATCAAAGTCATTCATAACTTGCTTACTCATCAAGCGGCCCACCAAAAATATGTCAAGCTCACAGAGTTGCCTTTAATTATGACACATTTACGAAAGCCCAAATTTACGTCTGTAAGTCTTGAATTGCTGCCAAGACATACGTTTTTGAGCACGGAACTACACCAAAACTTAACTCCAAAGGAAAAGACCGACAGCAAATCAAGAGACATGACGAAAGTACTTTCATTTTCACGCTCATAAAACTCGAAATTGTTGTCATAAAAAAATCAGAAATGTAGCAGAAAAGACACAAGTTAAGCGGCTTAAATGCCATTTAAATAAAAAGCAACGGAAAGGAGGGACAGAATTGGGTTTAAAACAAATATAGAAAGGTAAACCCAGGCAGTCTCAAGCTCCCTTTCAATGTCGTGCCGAGTGGCACAGGAAGTTCGCACTTTGGCGCATCGGAGAACCCCCCCGAAAAAGGGCAAACACAAAAAGAAGCAGCATAAACCCCAGGAGTGCAGACCACGTTCGTTTCACGTTTGTGATTACACTTTAATCTCGTTATAATGAGGCAAGAAAATTACTCCAGCGGATGTGTTGAGCGCGCCCGAATTCGAATGCGCTAAGCTGTGGTTGACATCCTGGATGCCAGCTGGGCACCATCCATCTCAACTCTCAAGTGCAGACCCCAGCGATTGAATTACCATACAAAAGACACACAGAGAGACAACGAGACAGAGAGAGAAACGGAAAAGGGAGAAACCAAAACAGACAACAAAATGCACTTGTTCGGGTAAATTTTTGAAATATGATGCCGCCAGGCGCTCAGGTCATAAATAAAGCAAAGAAGCGAACTGGGTAAGGAAAAGTGTTGTAAGATAAGGTTAGATAAGCGACGGCAAATACCTGAGCAACGAAACGTAATAAACCGAAGATTTCCTCCTTCTTCGTAAGTTTGTGGAGTTGTGGGGAAGTATGAATGAAAGTGGATTTAGTTCTGGGGGATGGAACCGCATTTAGGCTTAATCGTTTTTAATTGGAAATTGACGCGTAGAAGGTGTAAATACCAACACTTTAACAAATAAACTGAATGTAGATCATTTGTTTTCCCCTTTACTGAGTCAGGACTACTAGTTCAAATAATTTGGGCAGAGATCTGCTTAATGTAGTTTCAAGTTAATAGAAATTCAATAGCAAAGAAACCTGTTCGAAATATCTTTTAATTAATATAGCTTCAAAAGCAAAGAAAGAATTTGATTCGTGTGTCAGTTTTAGTAGTGTAATAGGTCTTTCATCAGGATTCTTCATTTTATAAAAGGTAAAAAAAATAGTTGTTTCAATTAAGGATGTAATATTTGATTTTATCTAACTTCTTTAATAATAGAAAACTGTAAACTCAAGACAATTTTTTGTAAAAAAGCTATATTGCACCGATGGAGATCGGAATATTTACTATTTTAAGATGCATAACCGATATTTGCTATTTTAAGCTTGAAAAGCTACACTCAGAAAAAAAGGCCACCAGCGTCTAGACCAAACGGAATAGAATTTACGCCGTTTTGTACTTGAAACTTTAAGTATGATTCGTTCTTGGGTGTACTTAAGTTAAGTACGGAACATTCTCGACTTGAAATAATACTGGTAATATTATTGAAATCAAAACAAACCTTCATAACTAAAGAACATTTTGTACTCACAGTAAGATGAAAATATGTTAGATTATGAACAAAATAGACTAATAATCCTAGATCCACAAAGTGCGCTACAGAAAATACGAAATATTTTTAAGCGAGTCTGTTCTTAAAATTCCCAAATGGCTCAAACCCTTTGGTTATGGAGTGATGATCAATTTCTGAACTTGCTCTTTGGTTATGGGCCTTGGATATATTTTTGGTTCAATACAGAGACCACGTTCAAGAACCAAGTGGGAAAAGCATACAGAAATATGGGCTCAAACCAAGAACGTTTTGTACTTGTTTGAACTACTCTTACTTTCTTTCTAGAACGTTCTTGGGCTGGCATTAGAAAGTACTGCACTTTAACAACGAATGTTTTGCACTTATTTTAAGACCATTATAAGCAAAAAATATGATTAAAAATATATCAAAATATTCAAAACATGGTTTATTTTTTCCCAAAACAGTCTAAATCCAAGTATTTCGGGATTGAAACACTCGTACTCTGTGTACCTCTGGTACAGAGTATAAAAAGTGACTATATTTCTTTGAATTTCGCTACTTAAAATATGGGTTCTAAGAGCTAATAAATATTGTTAAAGAAACCGTAACAAACTCTGTGATTGCATTTTAATATAACATAAATATCATGATGGAAAAATATGTCCTGTGTGTCGTGTCCAGTGCGAAAGTGCTTAAGATAAGTGTGTATAAATTATTGTTGGCAAAACATTTATTAGTGTCAACAATGCACAACATTCTAAAATTAGACTCACTGAAATATTTCCTCAGTTTCAGCACTTCGATATTTGTCCCTTTCGATTGCCTTGGTTTTTTGCAACTATCTCGAAATCTAAAAATTCACCAAAATCAACCTTAACACTAATTAAAGGGCTTATTGAAAGCCATAAGTTACGTCTATTGTCAAACTAAAATTCGGTCTATATTGCCTCTTTTTTTTAATTTTTACGTTCGACACCATGGAAATGCCCATATTAAAATAGAGATCCTTTCATAATCCTACAATTATACTGGGTCGGTCGGCTAACAAAGTTTTAAGCCATTTAAAGGCACTCTGAGTTAAATTGTTAATCACTGCATTTGGGCCAAAGTGTTGCAATTAAAACCTCGTTGTGGTTCACTTTTTAGTATCCCCCCAATCCTATTGCTTAAATTCTACACATTATCGGGTCCCTCCATTCATACCTGCATTTAATTGCACACCTGGCAAAACAACCGATGACTCCGCCTTGAAGCCCACAGCATCAGGGCGAGCTCCACTGTTGCTGCTGCTGGTTGGCTTTTCCACTGTCACATCCAATGTGGTCGATGCATCCAGATCCATTAAAGTGTTGCCCTTATATAGACCCGCGCTGCGGTACTCTTTAGCAAAGGGCGTGGCACCCTGAGCCGCCCCCAAAAGCATAAGTAACATCAAACTCATTTTACACAATTCACTTTGAGCCGCTTTTTCTTTTGGCCACATTATGGTACATTAATGCACACACACGCTCACACACAACAAAAAGATACAAGTCGGTCGGTAATATAATTTAGACGACGCGTGACACATTCAATTAACACCACAGCCACCGCAACAACCGCCGTGCGCAAAAAATTAAGCTTTTGATCATTAAATTAGTTAAAGTCGAGCAGCCCGACAGCGAGTTGACTTGATGAGGCCCCGTAAATTCAATTAGGTGTCGGCTCTTAGTTGCTTTTTTTTTATATTTTCGCCAGTTTTGGATTTTATGTATGTCAGCAATTAGTCGAAACGCCGTCCACAACTAGAACAAGTCACTTCACTGTGTCAGAAGATTGCAGCACTGTAAAAGTAAAAAAAAAGAGCATAGAAATGGGGGAGATTAGTTAAGAGAAAACTTTAGCATTAAGTAAATCACAGGACCGATCTGATACTATATGATATCTTTACTCTTATTACATCAGCTTTGAAATTTTGAGTCTAATATTATAATAATATTTATTTAATTCTTACTACATTAATTACAATTATGATTTCAATGTTGTTTCAGTCATTACTGTATGGAGATTTCATATTGTTTTTTTTTAATAATTCTGTTAGGCCTTTGTTTGAATCTTTTGTCACATTTTTAGACGTCTAGTCCGGAGTGGAAATAAAGTCCACAAAGTACTCCAAATCAACATTGTGTACACTCAGAAAAAAAAGTTCGCCGACGTTCTAGACCAGGCATGGGCACCGCCCATCCCGACTGTTCCTTGCAGCCCACACCGTTATTTAATTATATTAAAATGAGAACGAATGTTCTTGAATGAAGAACACTTTGTACTTTCAGTCAGATGAAAAATTCATAAAAAGCGTGTGCTTAGTTCAAGTGCATAATATGTTACATTGAGTAGAAAACAGACTTAAAATGCTAGCTCCAGAAAATGTGATACGGACAATGCGTTCTTTGAACGAGTCTTCTTTTAAAATTCTTGTGTAACACTTTTGTTGTGGAATGATTGATGTGGTTAATTTCTTAACCAAAGTAATTCTAGCTTGATTACCGGTTGTTTCATGGCCCTTGGACATTTGTAGACTACTTTGGTTCAATAAAGAGACCTCGCTTTAGATCAAATTTGAAATATCTTTTGAAATTTTACGGCTCAAACCAAGAACATTTTGTACTTTGTTAAAGTACTCTTATTATGTTGTACTTCTTTTCAGAGGCTGGTTAATTTTAAGATCACTACAACTTAAAAGCTTGTAAAAAATTAGTTCGAAATGTCGAAATGTGTTCGAAAATGTCGCCAAGTACAGCGTAATTGAAATTAAAATTTAATACTTGAATTAAGCACTTTCGTATTTACCGTCCTATTGAAACCGTTTGTACTTAATTGAAGTACAAAGTTCTTGGCTTTTTTCTGAACGTAAAGGGTTTACACGGTGAAGCCAACTTTATTAAGTTGTTGAAGAAGCTTTCGTTTGCTGTAGTGAGGTACAGTAGTGTAGCTTGCCTCTCCACACCTCTTCCCTACACGGAAGAGCTTTATTAAAAACTTCTTGGAGCTTGCTTCAATATAAATCCAATCTTAGGAAGTTTAAGACCCACCGAAATTAAATAAGTGGGAAAAAGGCTTAAGTTTGGCCAAAGATTTATTTGAAACTCCGCTTGTAAGCTTTAATGGACCAAATAAATAGGAATTTCGTATTCCATTATGCGAACTTCGGAAAAGAGAGCGAAACCCGTTATGAAATTGCAAGCTTCACATATAACGGAAATTCCACCAAGCACAAACACTCACACATATTGCCAACAGCTGTTTACTTTTGCCAGACTGACACAGAAATATCAATTAAAATATGTCCGTTAATTTTCATTTTTAAAATTCCCCATAAACTGTAAGGCATGCGCAAGGATCACAAATTTCCACAATTAACATATCAAGGGAATTCAAACCAAAAACCCACCCCCGCCCACGCCTGCGCCATAACAGAGTGATGCGCCGTTAGCGCCGCTCATAAATGTCAATGCAAGTGAGTTGTTGTTTCTGTTGTTGTTGCGGTACACATGTGCGTTTGCTGTGTTGCCCATTCTCTTATTAGGGGAAATGCCAAGAATCCTCCAAGCAGAAGATACAACAATAGCAAATAAACCCAAAAAAAAAATAAAACGAGTTTCAAACCAAATATTTTTGCAACGGCAAAACAAACAAACAAATATGAAGTCAAATTTTTAGTATCCGGTCGGAGCAAGTGCTTTAATTGGTTTTTAAAAATTAGTTATCCGCACCTTTTGCTGTGTGATTTGATTTCTTTTTAACATTAAAGCACTTTTTATATATTTTCAAACTCCCGCTTAGAGTTTGTTTTTAGATAACGGTAAATGCCACTTGAGAAGTTGCACTTGGCAAACGACAGTTTTATCAACGTTGGCCACCACTCGATTTTTTTTAAGTTAGTTTAAACCATAAGCGAAATTATTAATATCATTATAGTTGTTAACAACCAAACGAACGTCCGCGACAGACAACCGTACGATCTGAAAATTAACAAACGACTGAGCACAGACAAATATTAAGAGAAAGAGAGAAAAAGAGAGATCATGTAGTAAGTAGTAGAGAGAAATGTTGCGACGCCTCTCATAACAGAGCGCTGTTAATGAATAGTCCAAGTGGAGATACTTGTCGAATGTTGCGAGTGTGTTCGAAATGTTGGTAAGGCCTTGGGTGCTTTGTGTGCTGGCCTTGTCGCTCCTGTTAGGTTATCTTGATCGGCATAGGAATTTAGCTGGGTGGAAGAGAAACAGAGCTTTGGCATGAGACCATATGTTTGCTGTTTTGCTTTTTAAGTTATGTTGCTGGGCGAGTTGCTGCGGGCGAGCTCGGAGAGTTTGGCGGACTGATTTGAATTTTCTGAGTGATAATTATTACTAAAAGAAAATACTAAAAAAAGCCTTTAATCAATCTTACATTTATACAAAGCCCGATTCGAGATTCTCGAAGCCAAAGTCTCACAATCTCAGTTTTTGTCATTATGATACTTTTATTTCTCTTTTTTTAAAGTGGCTATGGATTGCATTCAATTTTGATATCTAAAATTGTTCTAAGGCACAAAGGGTTAAAAAAGGTTGCATAGGAAACCATAACAAACTATGTGATTGCAATTAACAGTAAGTTTTTGCTTTAAACAAAACCGACATAAAAATCTTGATGAGTTAAAAGCTAATCGCAGGGAACTGAATTTTCGACCATTCAATCTGACCACCCAATTTATACTCAATAGGGTAACATTTCCTGAAGAATGGTATGCAGTCATTGTTGTAATTTTTGGGTTGTGAGATCAGTGCAAACTATACTAAACAAGTTTCAGTAAAAAGTTACATTATCAGCTGTAAACTAGCGTACAACATTTACCACATTTTTAAATATTAAAAATGAATTGTGCAAATGAAACATATCCATCGAATTCTTGTAAACATTTAACATGGACGTCTGGTCAGAGCAAAGACTCCAAGCAGTTACTGTAATAATATGAAAGCCAGTCGTCGGCCATGACCAAGACGGGCTGGCGGGGGAAAAGTTATTGAAACTTTACAGTGAGTGAGCGATATGAGAAAGAGTCGTGAGAGAATCACTGTTGTGTAGCAACGCCATGACGCTGTTAACAGAGCTCGGCCACTGCTCTGGCAGGTTTGAATCTCAAAGTGAGCAAGCGTTATTATTAACAAATTGTATGGCCAACTCGTTCAAAATAAAAGTGAAAAAATCTGAAAATACATAATAAATTCAGCCCAGTCACCTTATGCAGAAAAAAAAATTGTTCCTCGTTTTTCCACCATATCCCAGCCCTTTCATCCATTTCTAACTTCTCAGCAATGCTCACCCTATCAATCGAAACCATTCAATCCTATCAAATCAAGCTTTTATCCCAATAAATACCCCAAAAAAGGAAAATTCAGCTCAGCTTCACAGCCCCCACGAGCCGCGTCTGCCAGCCCTTCGAACTCACTTCGAAAATTCAAATCAGCGCGCCCCGAACAGCTGAGGCAGCATTTTTAAAAATAATTGAATTTTTGGCCAAATAGAAACATAAGTTCTGCCACATAAAACTCTTTCTAGTGTTCTTTGAATAAGAACTGCACAATTGGCTGAATATCCATTATTTGTTTTTTAGTTCATATCTATATTATCAAGAGTTTGCTGAAATTAAGCAAGACTTAAATTGATTCATTATTGAACTTTAAATTACCGCGTAGCTCATTGCATTCCAATCGTCTTATTACGTTGATTACAAAAAGCAAAATGTAAGGAAAACCTATTTTTCTCTAATATATGAATATGAACAAAACAGAAAACCAACGTAGCCCGAATTCTTGTTAGAGGTGGAAGACCATAGGCTATCGATAATAGTGGTGGGCATGGTCGTGTATGTATCGATAGTTAGTGCTATAAGCGTTATTTGCTTTAAAATCTCTTAGTGATATTCATGTTACCCCTATTAGTTGTTGCGTAAGTCATCAGGAGTACATAAAAATTTAGCCCATTTAATGTAACCATTAATATTTTATATACATCGCCTAGTATTTATTGAGCCATATTTTGCCATCCCTGTGCGATGGCTGCTCAAAGTGCCATCTCCATCTTGTTGTTTAGCTATTTGTATAAAAATTCAGTCCAATCTTTTACTAAATTCGCAGTTCTTACGTAGGTTTTGCCAGTAGACCAAAAATGCCAAAGAAAATGGGTATCAACTCAAAGGCCGCGGAGGCTCGTGATCGCAGAGAGGCGTCCAAAAAGTCCACGCAGGAGAAAAAGGTCAAGGAGGCCGAAGATCGTAAGTGGCACGACGATGACAAAAGTCTGGCCAAAAAGCAGCAGCGCCGCGAAGAGGACGAAAAAAAGCGAGTCGAAGCAGCTCGTCGAAAGGCCGAGGCCAAGGCACTGCTGGACCAGGAGATGAGCTCCATTAACACTCAAAGAAAGCAGCCGTTGTCCAAAGTCAATCGCCAGCAGATTTTGGACGAGATTGAGAAAAAGCAACGGGTCATTGAGGCCATTAACGAAGCTAGCAAGCCCGCAGCCACGAGAGTTGTTGTTCAGCAGCATATCGAGGAAAATCTTAATCGTTCCCTAGCGGAAACCGATGTGGCGACCAACATTGACCAAGCTATTGTTGTTTTAAGGTGAGCTAAGCTTCAGTATTACCTATTTGGGTTAATCCATATTTTTGTGGATTTCTAGTATCAATGAAACCGACGAGGATAAGCACCCTGAAAAACGAATGCGTGCAGCATACAAAACCTTTGAAGCCAACAATCTGCCCCGCATCAAGGCCGAGAATCCTTCTTTACGCATGTCGCAGTGGAAGCAACTGTTAATGAAGGAATGGAACAAGTCACCGGAAAACCCTTTCAATCAAGCGCGTTAAATGGCGCAGACTATTACCCAGTTCTCTGGCGAGTGTGTACTTACTCTAGTGAATGGTTAGCTGCCTAGCAGCCAATCGTAGTTCAAATGGAAAGAATTCGAAGTATTGGACTATGCCGTGAATTTAATCAATCCTCCCAAAATAAATATTACTTTTATTTATTAACATTGGGATAACTCGAATTTGGTCAGCAAAAAGAAAGTTTGGAAAGTGTTTTCTAATGACGCAGATTTGGAAATAAAGACAAATTTTTGTACGAGAGTATATATCCAATATTCATGATGTACTCTTGAACGCTGACATGCTAAATCAAGAATTTATATACTTTATGAGGTCAGAGATGATTGCTTCTGACACTCTGCGTACCTTTAATACAGATTATAGCTAGTCAGAAACATACGCAGTGCCTCCCAAGCTTTGTAAGGTGTGTGAAGTGCTGCCCATTCGCTGTTGCAGCCGTCGCTGCCCTGCATAAATGCTTGTTTTCCGTATAACTCGACTATTGCTCAACCGATCATTACCAACACTTTGGCAGATCGAAGGTATGAAACTTCCATCTATAAAACTATAGGATATATGACCATTTTTTCAAATTTCAAATGATGAAAAGAACGAAAAAAGGGCATGAAAATATAGTTGATGTTGAATATTACGAACTAGAGTTGGGCGCGTATCTTGTTTTTATTGGTGCCACACATAAGCACTTATACTTAACACGACGTGTTTGTGCTGAAAGTTCAGATTTGGTGCGTGAATGACAAGACACGACACAAGATGGCTCTACTTAACTTCACAGAATGTTAGCAAAATTTTTTGTTTCGAAGAAACACCGACAACCATATCTATGTATCGAAATGTTGGACTTCCATCATATATCCGAGCTTAAAACAAGAACTCTAAAATCGCTGTAAAACATATTTGTACCCGCTGATTTGCATTATATGAGGTTGTTTTAGGCCACGCTACCTGTAGTACCCGGTAATGTTCTCTCGTCTTGGGTCAATGGGCGGTGGTGTACCTTCCAGAACGTCATGCTCGACATAGCCATTGTGGTATTTTCGACCATGCTGGTATGGAATATATTTTTAGAGTTTATGCAACCGGCTTGAGTCATCGGATGGGGGCCTTGAATGAGCTCAATTAAGGGATAGACCGTACTTAGATCGAATCGAACTATCCTATCTCTTCTTTTGCTGATTTGGTGGTTTGGATAGAATGAATTTTGCTAGCTAATGACGAATTGCTGGTTAAGGGTAAGTTCATTACGCTACCAAACTGGAAGGATTTCAGTCTGTTGGTACATATGGTCTGGGTGTGACATCAAGTGGAAATCACGAGTTGCCACTCGAAGGGCTGTATTCTGCACTGTTTGCTGGTTTCTCCACTGCGTAACACTGAGGGTGATCAAATATTGAGTTCTACCGATGAAATTGTAGGTGATCGTGGGAGTCTCCTTCTTTTATCCCCTGCAGCTTCTAGCACTTCATTCCTGCTTCAGACATTCTTGGCTACTCCCTTCGCGTGTTTACCAAAAACCTTTAAGGGAGTCAAAAGTAGCCCCAAATATTTTTGAGATGTTATGTGGATTTCTAGCTTTTGGTTGGCCCACTGCTGAGACGCGATTTTGTTTGAAGAACCCTCAATCGGCAGTGTTGGTCAGATACACCTTTGATTTGTTTCCTCCCTGAGGCGCCCTGAGGCGGCATTTTAGCATTTGTATAAGATAATGTCTTAATGGACACCACAAAGATATCCTCTCTTTGCAGATTGCTTCGCATGGTTGGTCATATTTTATTTTCATTTTACGCATTTCGTATGGGGTCATGGGTAGAGGCGGTGCTAAGATGGACTCTAAGTTGTCAGTTCAGTTCATTTAGCGTGTTCACGTGTTCTATTTTGATATCGTCCCAAATTTACTTTACTCTTCTTAGTATGTAGTCTTCTGACTTCCAGTCAAAAGTAAGTAACAAGTGACCTTGTGTTTTAACCATATTTGTCTAAGCTGAGAATCAATCATTACCAAACAGGAATTTTACTTTTGGGAGTCCCCATTCGAACCCTAGTTAGAAAGTTCAGGCACTTTATTAACTGAAAACAATCGTTAATTCTGGCCATTTCTGTTTTTTTTTTATTTTCAAAAAGAAAATATAAAAAAAGACCCATAAACAAAAGTATGTACCTAATTACGTTAAGCACAAGTTTAAATTGCGCATATTACGTACGTTTTTTGTGTACATTTTTATTTACCAAAGCACCAGCAGACTCCCAAACAGCAACCAGTGAAAGCGGAAGCACTTATTATTCTCTATTTTGCACGAACAAAAACGCACCTACATACATAACGAACCAAGTTTAAGCGACAACAGTAAGAGCCACCCAAACAGCAATCAAGGCAAATACACAAGCATAATTACTTCATTCATAAACCAACTTCGAGCCAAACTCTAAACGCAACCGGAATCGGATCAGGGCCACAAAGTTCCGTTGTCAATAAAAATTGAGCATTAAATGTGAAGAGAGAAAAGGTGTTATACCCCCCCCCAAACAACCAACACATCAGGTGGCAGGTGTGGGTGGTACAGAGACCTTAGCTTTTGTTAGCGTTGCGTAATTATGGCAAGATTAGAGATTGGCACATAAACGGGGGGCAGCAACAAAAATGGGTGTTGGTAATAAGCGATTTTTTGTTGGATACTTAAAAGTTCGGCAAAAATCTGTTGCATAACACAACTTTGGCTTAATATGAATATAAGTTGAAAGTATATCCTGTGGTAGGGACAGCCTGTAAACAGAACATGCATTTGTTCAAAAATGCTGAGCCGAACCTAAGACCGTTAAAGAAATCAGTTCGGTTTGGTATATTTCATCGACAAGTTCAAGTCAAAAGTATCGGTATTTTTATGAAATAGTAGGAGAAAACATAACTATGCTAAATTGCATATGATATATGATAAATTGTGATCACAACTTTGAAAGTCCCATGGGCGATAAGTTCGTATAACGAATTGAATTGAATCCCCTTTTCAAGAATTCTTAGTCTTAGTTAAACAGGTTTAAAAAAACATTAAATGGTTGAAAATTTCCAATCAAAGTGAAGCTGTGGGAGGTTGGTGGAAGGTGGTTATGGAATCGACAGTGGAAAAATGACTTTTTAATATACTCATAAAAAAATCAGCCCTGAAAACTAGAAATAGTAACTATGAAAGGCGATCCCCCCCTTAAAAATTAATAAAAATATATTCTCATTTCATGTAAATTTTCAGGAAAATATGCTATAAGGAGTAGAATTTATAATTATCAGGTCTTTTTTAAATGAGTGTAGTTCCGGTCAATAGAAGGGAACAAAGATACTGATAGCACATGGTAGTTTCTATTATATCACATTGCTGGAAAGCATATAATTGGGGATGAAGGTTTTGTACAAGAGAGCAGTCCACAAAAAATTTCATACTCATCCATCTTTAAAGCTGTGTGAGATATGACGTTTTTTTGTAAATTGCGGGGGCGGCAGGGGGCGTGGCCAAAATTGACATGACTATATCGACTCGGCTGTTGTTGCTGATCAAGAATGTATATATACTTTATGGGGTCGGAGATGCTTCCTTCTGGCTGTTAAATACTTTTGCACAAACTTATAATACTCTATGTACCTACAGTACAGAGTAAAATAAAAATAAATTTTACAATTCTACGCCGCAGGCAAAAAAAGACGGCTACAAATCTCTCAACTTTTGTCATTTAAGCTTTTTGGGGACGCTTCACAGTTTTGGTTAGAATATACGAAATTCACTAGAGATTTCTGAACCACACCCGTATTTGTTCAGAAATGTACACATTCTTCTGTTGGTAGGATTCTCCACCTTTTCTGTTCGGTGTCGGCATGAATATTATTATCTAAAAGTCATTTAAATAAAATGTATGACTCATATTCGTTCTAATGCTCAAATACTTAGAGTGGCAACCATGCTCAGTGGGGCCTCTGTCCGAGATCTGACGACAACTGATTGTCAAAAAAGGTTACCTCTTTCAAAAGAGATATATTACAAACCAACTGATCCGAACTAATTTTGAGATTTTAACAACAAATGGCTGTTAAAGCTTCACAAAGCGTATCCTTTGTTCTTGTCTGCGAAGAAACCGTGCAGGTTTGGAAAATACACAAACTTTCGAATAGAATTGTCGGCAATATATACTACTGATTATTATATTTTTGGTCTCATATTAAAAGTATGTTCGTTCCTAACTTAAAATAAATATTACATAATTATTAAACTGTAGTTTACATTTTTTAAAAATACTCCATATTGACCCATTTTTCAACTTCGGTAGGCTAATACAGTGAAAAGCAAAAAAAAACAGATTTTTTTGAAAAATTTAAAAAAAAATTTTATAAATTTGCTAAAAGAAATTAAAATAACTACCTATGAATATATATCTTAAAATATTCAATTTATTTTAAGAATCTTAAAAATATCGTTAGTTTTAATCATCAAGTCAAAAATTACAGATTGTTGATTTAAATACGCTCTAATTTGTGGTTCTTTAAGTTACAAATCTTTGAAGCTTGCAGATTGTTAATAAGAAAAATAAGATTTTTGCAGCTTTTTTTTGGAAATGTCTCTACTGTGCGACGCACCATTGTTATTATTTAGTAAAGTTAAAGTTTGAGACTGAACGGAGTGATATGTGTCGAGTAAAACAAGACCTATATACCGTTCAGTTTGTTCAGACACACTGTGTCAGTTTTTTGGCTGAGTAAAATAAATGGAATATTGACGAATTTTTGTAAACATATTTGCCACCAGACAATTGCTTATTTATGCCATTCCCTATTGAAATTGAAGTTTCGCTTTCAGCTTTTGCATTTTCGAAACGAAAGTGTTATATTTTAAGTTTCCCTTAACCGTTAAATCAACTCTTTAGTTTTGTATCATTAATTGCAGCTCATTCACTTTTTAGCCTTATTACTTATCCAAAAAACCGCTCGGAAGTAACAACGACTGCGGCTGCATTAATCAATTAAAATGTTCCACTGCAGTGGACTGTGTGATCTTTGAGCCAACATGATGACTTAACAGCAGCCGCTCGCTGTTAACCGTTTGCCAGTAGCCGCGCGGTTGTCTCTGTTGTCGCTGTGTTTGGCTTTGCTTTCTTTTTAATAAAAATTTCTTTTGTCGCCGCACTCAACTTCATTCAGTGCGAGACCGTCGAACCGAGCGGACGCGTCGTGAGAGATAAACACCATAATAAATAAGTCGTCACCTCTGATGGATGTGTTTGATTGAGAGAAAAGAAAAGTAACGTGTGAGACGTGTTGGAAAAATTGAATTGTGCGGCAACATCAACGGCAAACGCAAAACGCAAAACGGTAATTTTGGTGTGTTTTGTGCATCTGTGAATAGTTTGTGCCGTTGGGCAAGTGGCAAAGTGAATCCAGACCCGGGTGCTGCTTATAAAAAAAGGATTTTAGCCGATCAACACATTCTGGTGAGCATCGATGAGGGTTAGGCGGTTAGCAGTGCGTGCGGCCGTAACAGTTATGGCTAATTAGCAGGCTGAACAAAAACGGAACTGAACTCAACTGATGAGTCTGACCATCAGCCCTGAAATCAGGGCAAAACGAAGCAACCAACCAAGCAACCAACCAAGCAACCCACATTGCGCTCAAAGGTCTTGCACTTTGCCAAGTTTGTGCCTTAAGTCTTTTGTTTGGCTTAAGTGTTTTTTTTTTGTTTGGCTTTTTCTCCGGCTACTTTTGTTGTCTGGCTCTTCAGACCGGCTGCATTTTGCACAAAAACTGCTCCGTTTCACAGTGCAAAACATAATTACGCGAATGAGTGTGCGTGAAGTTTACTTTTCTCCCCATCAAATTTGCTTGACCTACAAATGTCTTCACATGCTAATTGGCTAAACATTCCCAATTTTTTTTTTTGTATCTCGAAATTTGCTAGGTTCATTGACCAATCGGCATTCAGGGTATTAATTCATATATATATTTTGTTTGCATGTGCTGCTGCAGCTGCTTGCGTGATTTCCTTTTGGTTATGCATTCGGCTTGGGATTATTCAATAACCAGATTAATTGCTCGTTAACAGTTAGCTAAACATTTATGACTTTCACAGTGGAGCTCAACTGACCCGAATTAACAATTGTGCGGCCCAAGAAGACTCAATCAAATGCAGCAACTTGGAGCCAACCCATTTATTCTGGCGGCACGCGCCGGCAATTGTGCCGCTGCGCCAAAAAGTCAAGTGACCATAAACAAGTTGCATTACAAGCGGCAACAAGGCCAATCGAATTTCGGATTTCTTGCAGGAGATTTGAGTGATGTCTAGGCCAAATAAGGCTACGCCTGAAGCATGAAATGTGCGTGTATGTATTTTTAAGGAAGTTACACTTGGCCACCAAAATAAGGTATTTGACAGCCTTGAATGATTTATGGCCCGGGGAATTGTAGCCAAAATGCATAGCAAACAAATTGATTTAGAAATCGTAGGATGAATATTTTAATACCCTGGGAAAGGATGTTAACAATTTGCTGAGATGTTTGTAACTGACATCACTCTGTCTAATTTTGTGACATCTTCTTCAGCATCGAATCTTCTAAAATGCGCGTCACAAAATCCCCCAAGAAAAGTATAACAAAATTAGGTTTCAATGGGAATGTTTTGGGCCTTCTTCCTTGCTGCAGTTAAAACATTCTTAGCTTGCTAGCTGTGCTGCCAAAATAATGTTAGCTACATTCCAAGTTAGAACAGAGTTTATTAAAAACAGGAAGAGAATACGAGTTGATTAATCGGTAGAGTTTATTGTAATCAGTCTACAGGACACGAACGGCAATGTTTGACAAGTTATTTCATAGCTAGCGCCAATAGCAGGTAAAGGGGACCGTGGTGTGTAAGTTTAAAAAAAAGTGCATTATACAAAAAAATTGGTGAGATGAAATAAAGCTCCAAAAAATTGAATTTATCGGATCGACCTATGGATTGAAATTTCAAGCAAGAGTCATACTAGATCCGACATATCCGAGATCAAGTCAGTTCTATTCGCAGTTGGAATGAGTAAATCTGGGAATCTCGGATATCATAATTTGGTTTTTCTGTGTCTGAATTATCGAAAAGAACTGATTGGTTTTTAGTACCCAAGTAATCAGAGATCCAACTAAGAAGGCTATTTGGTTAAACGGTTTAACTCAGTTTATGAAGTGGTTAAGCAAAAATTCCAAATATTTCAGAAATTTTGTTTATCTTGTGAAGGTGTTCTTGAAGTCTCGTTTAAGCTGCTTGAACTTGTATCAACAACCTAAAACATGGGTTTCAGTTTTAAGTACTACGTCTTTGGAATTTCCTATCGACTTTGAGATAAAGATGAGTTCAGGTTTAATTTCACAAGACAACTAAATATTGAAAGCTCTTTTCAGTATATTGAAGCGCTAATGGTGATGCTATGGTCTTGAAGTGGTGAACACGAAACTGTTTTCGCAAATGATCCATCAACTCTAAACTTATATAAATTTGAGCTTAAAGTAACCCAAATATCATATTGTGATACTTTTTTGGAAACGTTTAATGGAGAACGTAAACTATTTTTTAAGCTCTCGTTGATATTATACGTACAGTATTACTCCTAAGATTTAGAATAAACTATCCCAAACATTTCTGTGATTTTTTCGGCTAGTCACTTATATTAAGTTCTATAACAAATTTTCTAAAACATATAATGCATTCCAATGGGCGTTACAAAATATGGTTAATTAAAACACATGTACCCAAAATATTATATATTTTCTAAAAAAAAATCGTAGAACAGTTTGGATTAGTTCGTTTAAAATTAATAATCAATACTAAAGGATAATATATAAAAGTCAGACAAATCAACCAAAAATAGTTCCGACAAAACTTTCACAAAAAGTGTTCAAATATGAATTAAAAGCAATTTTTTCTTAAATTACCAACAATCTAGCCCTGATGTGGATCATTTCCGAAAACAAACTTGTATTGAGCACTTGAAACCCATCGATGATCACCATCAAAGTACAATATGCTGAACCATGTTGCCTAGCTTACCACAAACAGTATTTTTCACTTTTAATACTATGTTCTCACTTTAAGAACTTTTTGGTGAGAATGCCGCTTACACTTGAATTGAGTTGAATTAATCCGTTTTCGCGAACATTCAAAACTAAACTTGGTGAACCACTTCATTGCTTTTGGTTCAGGTTACATTCTGGGATATCTCTGTTGATCGGGTTGAGAGTCAATAAAATTTACAGGCTTTGCAAAAGTAATGCTGCTGCTTTCCTAAAATCTGATACATCGATTGCATGTTTAAAAGCTTCAGCCAAAACCCACCTGCAAACACTCAATAAAAAACGGTTACCGGCGCTCTAGACCAAACGGAATAGAATTTATGCAGTTTTACGTAAAATTTCAAGCTTGTTTCGTTCTTGGGTGTACTTAAATTGAGTACAAAGAATCATATAACCAAAAAAAATTATTAATATTATTGATTGTGATACTTAAAGTAAGATAAACAATTTAAGAAAAGAGATTTCTTAGTTCGGATACGAATTATGTTAGATTGAATAAAGCCCAACTGGTTCTAACAGTTATGAAGAGACGGTAAATTACTGACCTGAAGTAGTTTTAAATTCTATATTGGTGTTGGGCTAATTTTTTGGACTTTGGATATTTCCAGCCATTTTTGGTTTAAAACAGATATCATATTATAGAACCAATTGGGAATAGCTTTCAAATACAAATCAAAATCAAACAAGACAAAATATTTTAAAGTAATTCGAAATATGCTTATGGTGAGCATACAGAGTATATTAAAGTCGGGGTTGACCGACTTTCTTATTTGTCTTAAATTGTCACTCAGCTGAACAAAAGTTTGAAAACGATTCAAACTTTCATTCGAAAAGATAATATTTTTCTATTTCACTCGAAAACGGAAACAATCCAAATGAAATCGATTCAAAATTGTCATTGTTATACCTTTTAAATCCACTCGGAAATAAGAACAGACCTGACCCACGCCAACATTTGGAAGATCATTTTCATAAAAATCACCTTGTTGAGTCTTTTCCGACTCCTTTTGATGATTCAATGATGATTCAATGATGATTCAAAAGAGATGCCCATCATGTGCGATTAATTGAGACTCGAAAATGACTAATGAATGTGCTCACAATGTGATTTATGACTCAAAACTGATGGGAAACTGATCAGAAGAACTTGTTAAAAACGACTCTTGAAGAAGATTCGCGGCTAGGGTACCATTTTCCCCAGACTAAAGTATCATTTATGATCAGAAAACGAGTGCATTTATGACTTTTTTAATCAGATCTAAGATTTGAAATGTTTGCTGGGGATTGACTAGTATTTAATTTTTCTCACTAAATATTTTCGTCAATTGATTTCAATGAACATTTGTTTGTCACAGATTCTTTTATGCGTTATAAGTCAATAACAAATTGGAATTAAATATTTTGTTTTGTATTCGTCAATCCTCAATACTCACACCAACATCTGATATAACTCTTGTATTAATTGACTTGGTTTTACCATGCCAAAAAGGGGCAAAATTATAGGTAAAGTATTGACCAGCAGTAACAGAAGTTCTGATTGCTTGCATCAGTAGTCAATGTTTACTAGAAATTGTACCTAAATTACTTTTGACGCTCAGGCTCGACCTTGTTGAGTGTAACACAGACCTTTGTGGTCGAAGGATAACACTTTTTTATAAACTTTTATGTTGGGAGGTATATATAATATAAGACAATTACCAGGTGGTGCTAAGGCGCAGTCTAAAATATTTTCATAATTTTGTACACTTAACCAGATTGCTTAAAATGAAACTCTCTTGAGGATTTATATAATCTTAGAGCCAAGCCTTCGAATTAATGGACTTGTGGCCAATTGTAGCAGATTATTTACCAATCCAGCAATCAGAAGTTAGTCCCCCCCTTCTTGTTTCTAAATAGTTTTTAACATATTCACACACAATTCATTTCTATCACTCCAGCACTTTCCTTTTTTACTTACCACAGAGACCATGGCCTGCGGCTCGTGCTGCTTGTTTGTTGTTATTGTTGTTGTCATTCAGCAGTTTTCATTTGATTTCGAGTGGCTTTTATTCGCACTACAATAACTACAATTTATAATTCCATAAGTTGTTGTAAATTTTGTGGTGCCGACTTCATTAAAACTGCGAGTAATATAAGAAAAATTCAAGTTTTTTTTTTTTGCTGCTGCCGCCGACTGTGTGTGTGGCATATGAAGTACCTACGTTACGGCTTGAACTTCACACTCTGCCAAGCTGAAATTTCACCATTTTTCACTCTCTCTCTCTCCCTCTCTCTCTCTCTCTGTCTCTGTCTGTCTATCTGTGCCTCTCTTTCGCTGAAGAACTGTGATTGCCATTACAAGTTTTAATAATTAACATTCGAGGCACGTAAATCTACTTTCCTGACTTTAACTTGGACTGTTTTCATTTGATATTTTGATTTGACATTTGTGAGGGAACTCTGCCCGATTTAGTTAATGGGGTTATACATTTCTTTATGCAAATCGGCTCAAATATTTGGCATGTAGGTGTTACTTTCTTTCTTTGTTATTCTCGAGCGGAAATCCGATTGGTTTTACGGATTTCCTCAGCCTGGGGGGAATTGGCTGGAAATCTCACAGGCACACAAAGTGATTCAACTTGCCACAGGCACGCCGCAGAGATCAGCAGATTTGGCTTGTAAGTGGTCAAGACCGATTACGCACCTTAAAAAGTGAAATTTCTGGTGTTGTTTTGTTTCGGTTTGGATTTTGGTTTCTTTTTTTTCTCTCACAGGCAATGCAAATTAATGCGAATGACTAAGACTATGTAGATTTCAAAAATATAAATACTTTGGGCCATCAAAATGGAAACCGGCTGTGTAGGAAAATGTTTGCCATTCCACTTTGGATTTGAATATGAAGTGCAGACATTCCAGCCAAGGCAAGCGGCGCGTACTCGTCGTATCGACTGTTTGTCCAGTGATCGTTAACGGGGTCAACTGTTTGGGGTTTGGCGTTGGCCAGTGTCGTGACTCTTCGACAACAGCAGCAGCAGCAGCAGCTGCAGCAGTTAACTTTACAGATTTTTGGATTACAGGCAAAAAAGAAGAAAAAAAAACAAATTTCACTTTAATTTTAATTATCTTTTTATATTTGGCTTCCAACTGTTCTGGTTTGGCTACACCGAGCCTCTTGGCGTTTGTGTTCGTTCGTTAAGCCATAAATACAATTCTTCGCTTTTTTTTTCGTGAACTGGCTTCTACGACGCGACGTTGCGACGTCAGAAGCTGAGCGAGAAATTTTTGGGCTGCCAAAAGTGAAAGTTGCAGCTGCTGCTGCCAATGCCATTGGAAAAAATGTAGAAAAGCGGTAGTCCGGGGCCGATAAATCAGTTTAAAGTTGAGTCTAGCCCGGGTCTGGGTGTGCACCCTCCCCACGCTAATGACTTTGTCAACTCTTACTATTTCCATTATTATTATGTGTTTCGTTTTGTTGAAGTAATTACATTTACCACGCTTTTGATTGTTATTATTTTGAAGTCATAAAAAAATTACAACTAATTGCGGTAGCTGCTTGAGTGAGTGGCTGCTAAATAAACGTGGGACTTTTTTGGGGGCAGTGCATAACCGTGAGAACTGAGGGCGCTGTGAGCTAATCACGGCGAGACTTGTGCAATTCGATTGGGGAGGTTCATTCAACTTTCGTATTTAACGAATCGAACACTTTCTACCTCGTATTGAATAATAATTACACACGCTCGCACAATTAGCACCGTGGCCCACATACCCACAATTATGAAAATCTGGGCACGCCCCAAAAATTCCTTACGAGGAAAGTGTTCCCGATTATCACAATTTGTCAGCTAGCCGCAAGTTTGTGTCTTCAGTTTTTCGTTTTGGCGACAGGTTATCCAAAACAGGACGTGTTGTTCTTTTTTATTAGCATACTGATAAAAAGCGAACGTGTCGTCAGTCGCCGCGTCGACATCAAATTATGGAAAAGGCAAACAAGTTTCCTAAATAGTGACCCAATTACCCAGTTGTCGTCTTCTTCGGTTCGGCCCGGCCGGGGCTGTCATCATTTATTTTGAGCTGCGGCAGGCAACGTGTACTGCAGTTGCTGGCTGCATTTGCATAACACTTTGTCCAGAACCCAAGAAAGTACAATCAATGGCCAATTTGCTTGACATTTGAAATGAAAGTTGTTCGTTTGTCTGCACACACACGCACACTGAAAACGGGTTGCCACTAAATGGCCAGGCAGCCACTCCACTACTTAGCTGTCTTGGCCACAATCACAATGGTACATATTATTGTTTTGCTTTTTGATTGCTGCAATTGCGAGCGGCAAATCTGGAGTAATAAGTTTGAGACAATTGTCGACACCATTGAGTAGAGCAGCAATTGCACTTTCGTTGGAGATTCTGAGGCGAACGATTTTCGCTAGAAATTGCAAATTATAATTTGGCTCAGGTGGTTGGAGAGAGAATGAGAGGGAGATGAGTCAGATAATGTAGATTTTTTATATATATAGTAAAATTAGAAATTGTTGGTAAAACGATCATTTGATAAGTCCAATCAACTTTAAGGTTCTATGTTTGTAAATTCTCACTATATTTGTAAGAAGGATTGCTATTTTGGATTGCTCTTATAGAAAAGCACCACTAATTAGCTAGCCAGCAAGGACTACCGACTAGGAGGTGAAAGCGCACGTTAAAGATATTGAAGAATTTAGGTTTGATAACTACTGGAGACACCTTAACCAATTGTACGAATTTTTGAAATTATGCTTCCAATAACCATCTCCGTTTTTGGTAGATTTGATCGATTTGTATCTTAAATCATAGTTAAAATGGTTTTCGCTGTGTGTTGCTAGTACAAAAGTACCCATAGTAGACGAATCTAGGGTACAGTTGAAAAACTGTGTATGAGTTGATGCTTACGGAAGTTCCTTCCATCAGAATTTAAGAGTCTAATCCTGGGTTTTTTGTAGTGACGAACTGTGTTATCAGTCGAGCTAACGAAACAGCTTGCTCGCTCTAATTTATTGTGCTAGCGATAATTTCGTAAGAGTCTCAAGAGGAGTCTTAATTTCGGTTTTTAGCTCAATTCTATTACAGATCAACACATGGCGCAGTAGGTGGTCATTACCATTGTCTTTCTGATTTGTTTTGTTTTAACAGTGGGTTTCCAAATTCGAACTGAATTTTTCTCGTTAGGTGGCTTTAAATAATCTGTAACCATTCTGCAAACCGGTCCGGAACCGAATCCCTGAGAACCGGTTCGGTTTGGAATTTTTGGGGCTCTCGAACCGGACCATGAAACCCGAACCGAAATGAGGTTCGGTTCACCAATTTAATTTGCTTAATGAGAGTTTTCTAAATTCGATAATAAATGGTTCAATGTCTGATTGCGAAGACGAAAGGCTTGTGAAATCAATAAACAAATATAAAATATAAAATCTTTGAATAATGTTATAAATATCTTTGAAAATTGTCCAAGATTACATCCATCGACAAATTTTCCAAAATTTTTTAAAGGTCATAACGAAGTCTTGAAAAATATTGCTTTTACTATACTAGCTGTACCAGCAACTCAGGTATCAGTTGAATACTTTATTTCAATTTTCAATACTTAAGATTGCTCTTTCTGATTTAAGAGCTAGTATAGATGACCAATTAATGATCATTATGATTAAACATATCGATAGAAGGTATATATGTTTCATTTTCAACGTATTAATAAATCAAAAGTCAAACTATTCTTTTATGTGCCAGCGAACCAAGGTTCGAACCAGAACCTTGGGTTCAGTGGTTCCAAGAACCAGTCCGCGAACCGAACCTTGGCTTTTACAATGGGCTTGAACCCCCGGAGCGACATGGATTATTTTAAAGGTTTGCAGCCTTGTCTGTAACAGAGGTTCAAAGAATATATTAAGTTTGTGCAAAAGTATGAAACAGCCAGTAGAAAGCATTCCTGACCCTACTAAGTATGTATTTTCTTGATCGGCCTCGAAAGGATCATACCTTCTGGACACATTTAGCTATTAGTCTTATTTATCCATTTGCCGAATGAATGGTAAAGTTCGGATAAGCGGTATTCGGGTTATAAGGAAACAAACATTTATGATAGGCAGCACTGGCTGGAACAGCGATGGGCAGCACCTATCACACCTTAACACTTTGTGTGGTGAATCAAAACTTTGGAAGGTACAAAATATGTATTCTTACTTGTTATACTTGCAGGCAGATCAAGTTTGATTCTAATTTTCGCCACGCACCCGCAATTTGGAAATATTGTAGAATCTCTCACTATTTAATAGATAAAAGGTTTATTTCTTCTGGAACTAAGTAGTAGTAAGGGTTATTTATCGATTCATTGGTGACGTTAGGATGAGCGGCAGTCGAGTTATGAGCCAAAGTGTGTTCGCCAACAAAATGCACCCTGAGCATAAACTTTCCTTCTTGTTTTTGTTTTCTATTTCAAAATGTTTTTTCGATATTTGTTACAATGCCAAGAAGGGGTTACGGTAACATTAGTCGGAATGCAATGTGACACCGTAAGAGTCCTACAGAGCGTCAGGATTGCAGCAAAACTGCAGAGAAAGGGAATTGATTTAAATGCATACTCTCGCTGGCATTAAGTTGCTCCAGAATCAGTTACTAGCTATTATTTATCCACTCTTAAGCCTGACTATTTTGGTTTTAGTTTGCACCATAAGATTATGAAACACTTTGAGCATTTTTCTAAACTAATTTTTGGTTTTTAATTTACTTATTTTACAAAGTATTGAATTGTATAAGTCGAATCATTTCCCGCAAAACGCAACACGAACATTGCAGTTCTTTAAGCGATGGGTTGTCAAGTACCAAAAACTCTTTCATTAAACATTGCTTGCTAATTTAGTAATTTGGTAACACTTAAACTTCAAAATGCGAAAGAGCCAAGTTACTCCGTCGCTTTAATCTTGCGCAAAAACTCTTCAAAAATAGCGGTCATTCTGTGAAGCGAAACTAAAAGATGGATGTGGCTATAACCAATAAGCTTATAACGAACCAACTGACAACTGCCGACTGATCTGCGATATAAGAAAAGAAGATGACAACAACTAGACTCAGGTTCTAAGAAACATAGGTGATCCTTATTCTATTTCTGGGATTGTCAAACAGACCGAGGACAACGAGTAAGAGTATATATGATTGCGAAAATGAAGCGACGTAGACTAGCTCTGACCTGCCCTCATCGACCGCAAATGAAAGCAAAAAGCAAAAAAAAAGTCAATATAAATCGAATCTGGGATATTTTGATATTTTGGCAAGATGAAGAGAGATAAATTGTGTTACATTTGAAAAATTTCAAGCAACGTAAGGGCATGTTTAAGTAGGCTTTGCGGCGTGTGACCAAACGTGACAATTCCATTCGTGTTAAGTGAAACCGTTTCAGAGGTTTTGCCCTAGTCAAGGATACGTAAAGCAAATAAGATTATTAAAATGATCAATTTGTGGTCTCTGATTCCCTAAAATAGTTTATAATACTAAGCTAAAGAAGCAGAGTGAAGTGCAAGCTGCACAGGATGATTAACCTGTCATTTCCCATATGGGTTTTATTTTTTGCAGCAAAATGGCCTATTAAAATATCTCTTTGAACTTAAAATATGGAATATATATGATCGAAAATATAATTTTCATATTTTCCGACAGATCCATTTCGAGTGTATATTATTATTGATAAGAGAATATTTAACATTGAGGAGCCCCAGTTTATGTGTCAAAATCTTTAAGTGCTCATCACTTCGGGATGTTGGTCATGTCTCTCTCTCTCACACTCTCTCTTAACTGATGACGGTCATCTTCTATCCTACTTTAATTTACTTTGAATAAATTTCTTCGCTTGATTGACAGTCCGCTGCGCTTACCTCGTTGACTTTGGTTTTTTTTTTTTTTGCTTGTGCCTGACATTGAGTTCGCCCCGGTGCCGCTGGTGAGTCAGTCATAATTAGAGTTGGTATTTTCGGTTTTAAAAAACATTTTGTGTGACATTATCGATGTGTGTATTTTGATTGAATGAAAGTTGAGCTGTGGGTTTGATTTGAAAGTGAATTTTTGTCGCTATGGAAAACGAAAGCATTGTTCATCCGTTCGATGATGGTCCACGAAATTCGCAGTGACGTTGTTTTCGGCAGAATTTTGTATACGCGTTAGACAATCGTCAGCGGCCACATGCATAACAACAATAACAGCAACCACTTATACTTGTTTCCAGAGTGCAAAAACTTGCTACTCACATTTGGTCAAATTTCACTTTTTCCTTTTTGTTTGTTGTTGCTCGGCGGAGCAAAGCCAAGCCAATCGCCCCAAATTTGGACTGCACCAGTTGCGTTAATTGTAAGCGACACTGGGCAGCTGGTTGCTCTCGTTGGAGCTGGAAGTAATCATAACTAAAAGGAGCTCCCTTCTCAATGATAAACACAACAACCGAACTCATGTCTCAATTAAGCCAACCTACGTTGGGGCAGGCACTAACCACACAGGCAGGCACTGCGCTGACAAATTGCCGAGAGATGTCGGCGGCAATGCCAACAGCAACTGGCTGCAATTTTCGCACCATAAATGTGGCAGCAACGGCCTTGTGCAGACTTTGAAATCAAGAGTGCTTACTGTTTGGGCGGAAGGTTGGAAAAATGTTTCATCTTTATTTTGTTGTTTCGTTTCTTTGCAGCAAAATGCGTGGCCGCCTCTACTTGGCCTGGCTGCTGATGCCGCTGCTTGGCCAGCTAACTGTAGCCACCACGGAGACGCCCTCTGCCCTGCTACCTTTGGAGGCTCGCCAGGCAGATATTTCTGGCGAAGAAGATATCATCTCCACCAGCTATGTGCTGCCCAATCAAATCTTTAACGAAGGCAAGCCCTATTATGCCCGCCAGGATCCTGTCTCAGGTCAGCTGGATTTTACGGCCAAAAAACCAGCCGGCATAGAGCCAGAGGCCAACGAAGTGCTTGATCCCAATGAGAAGATAGTGCTCAGTGGCGGCTCATCACCCAACATACATGATTTCCTCAATCTGCCCGTCAAGTATTCGTCCTCGAAATTTGTTTATCCATTGGTGTCCAGCTCGTATGCGAACTTGAAATACCAAGGCAGCAACAAGAACTACATGACCAACAAGAAACCGACTTCGGTGATGGCGCCAGTAACACCACCAGCACCAATAAATTATCATAGCTCCAATTATTTCACGGTGCCAACAACGAAACTCACAGCAGTTCCAACTGCAGCAGCAGGCTACTTGCCCAGCTCAACAACAACTACAACCACAACGAAAACCACAACAACAACAACATCCAAACGACCCAGCACAACTGTCACTACGATCAAGTATACCACAACCTCACGTCGACCCATTCCTTTGGGTGTAAGCAGCACTCCCCTGCCGACTCGCACAAGCACCACTCGCAAGAAGTTTGTGCCAACTAAGAAGTACAGCCCCGGGACAACTGCAGTGAAATCCACCACACACAGCAGCAGTGAAGTGGAATTCACCACACACCATGCCACCCCGCAGGCAGCCATATTTCCCACTGAGCCGACAACAACCACCAAAATGTACACAACTTCCAGCACCAGTTCGCCCATGGTCTTTACGGAGGCACCCACACCAGGTCCGGGTCCAGGTCCAGAGCTTAGCCCCATACCCAATCTGGATCCTGCCGATGTGTATCACACACTGGGACAGAAGAATACGCAGCAGCAGCAACAAGAAAAGCAGCAACAATTGCAAAAGCAACAGCAGCAGCAACTTCAGTATCAACAACAGCAGCAACAACAGCAGCAACTTCTATATCAACAACAGCAGCAACAGCAAAAACAAAAAGAAAAGCAAGAACAAGAGCAGCAGCAGCAACAAAAACAGCAGCAACAGCAGCAGCTTCAGTACCAACAACAGCAGCAACAACAGCAGCAACAACAGAAACAACAACAGCATCAACAACAGCAGCAACAACAGAAACAGCAGCAACATCACTATCAACAACAGCAGCAACAGCAACTGCAGCAACAACAGCAGCAGCAACAACAACAGCAGCAGCAGCAAAAGCAACAGCAATCGCAAGAGCAACACCCACAACAGCAACAGCAGTCCGCTGCCAAACCTCCCATGACTCTCAGCGATATCTTCAACAGTCTGGTCGAAGAAGAGTCCGCAGTGGCCACCAACTATCAACAGAATCAGGGACTAGACGCCCAAGGCAATCTGATGGAACCCATTGCTCCCTCGCGTCCATCACCGTTTGCCATGCAACCACAGAACGCCGGAACGCCCTCCAAACCCACTTCCAGCAAATATCCCCAGGATGATAAACTGATTTCCGGCAGCCAGGAGAACTACAGCAATGAGTATGTCTCATATCAAGTGCAGCAGCCAAATGTTATGCAATATCCTTCGGTGCCGGGACAAATAAATAATGTGGTCATCTCGCCGGGTCAGCAATCGGCCACATTTGTACTGGGCAGTCAAGTGCAGCAGGTGCAAGCGGGCAGCACCAAATTTGGTACCGTTGAGAAGGAGCCACTGTTTGCCAAGGATAAGCCAGCGCCTGTACAGTATGGTCAAGTGATTAACGAGGATATAGCCAACATTAAGCGTCCCAGCATCTACCAGCAGATGCCGAATATGCCGGCGAACTCGAACTTCCATCAGAACGGCAACCTAGGCACCACACCAGCGGCAGTGTCTGGAGCAGGCAGCTACCAAGAGCCACCACCAGAGGCGCCTACACCCTACCAACAGTTGCCGCTGATTGGTTCCAATACGCGTGCCTCCAAGAAGCCTGTATCAGTCAAACCCTTGACGGCAGCAACCAAATCCTCTCAGACACCACCACCCTCACCCTCCACTCCATCTCATCCTGTCAACGGCCCAAGCAACCAAGATACCAAAGAGCTGTTGGTATCGACTAACATACGCTTTCCAGCCAATGAGGAGGAGTCGAGTGAACTCTCTCCATCGGCCGTCATGGCACCTGGTCCGCCAGCGGGACCACACATCAATGGACATGCCCAGCCGCTGAGTTTACAACAAATACAACATGCCAATCCTGTGGTCTTTCCCAAACTCACGGATGAGGAGGCGGTGCAGATCCAACAGCACGAGGTACTTAACATTAACCAGCAACAACCTCAACTGGTAAGCCCCAATTCTTATGAGTTCTATGCACCAACTAATGTTATCTTCTCTAGCAGAAATTCCCAGCCAAGAGTGAGCTACCCTCCCGAGAAATGGAGCCACCACCACGCTATCCCACCACCTCTATGCCTATTCAACGTCCGAATGGTCCAGCCCCACCGCATTTCTACAACGAGTTCAACCGCAAGTCACAGTCAGGTCCTGGTCCTAGGCCCGGCCTAAATTTGCCCAACATATTGCCACAGTTCCGGCCAAATGCGAAAATCTCCAACGGTCATCCGCCCGTCTCGAAGCAGGAACCGGGCAACATACGCCTGCCCAACCAAGGCCTGAAACGTCCCTACAATCCTTCCTCAGTGCCTCCACAGTTCGCTCATCGTCGCCAGCCGCTGCAGCAACAGAAACGTTATCCCATGAACCGCATCTCTGAGTATCCAGTCGGACCACCCAGTGTACAGGATGTGAACAGACGCATCTATCGACTTCCTCCCTATGGTGGACAGAATATGCCGTATCTACCGGAACACATGTACGCACGACGACCCTCTGCCGCGGGTAGCCCACTTCGCTCTGTCGACGGCTATCCGGCCGAGCGACATGCGCCCATTGCCGCAGAACCCTATAAGACCATCAATGCCGAGAGTTTGGCCGACTTCGAGGAAGAGGATCTGGTTCTTAACGACCCACCAGAGCCAGTGACACCCAGCAAGGATCGCCTGAATGTGGAGGATACCAAACTGGAGCCAGTTGTCACCCTGCAAATGCTGCAGTCTCAGAAAAAGGCCGTAAGCTTGCCAGGCGAGGACACGGGCGATGGTGAGATTCAGGTAACCGCCGACAATGATCCCCAGGAGGCCGAGGCCAGCAAGCTAAGCCAGCAGCCATATGTGGTTTTCCCCATTCAGCAGGGTTCAGCGGAGAAGCCAGCGAGTGAAGCTCCCTCTGCTCCGGCCGAGTATCAAAATACCCCCTTCTCGGTGATACGAGATCAGCCGCAAGAGCCCATCCTTAAGAACAAGAAACCACAATCGCTGCAGCAGCAGACCAAGACCCAACAAATGCCGAAGGAAAAGTTTCCCTATCCCATAGAGAAGCCGGATCCATCCTTCACAGAGCTGAACGGGAATCCATCGGTGCCAGGTGTCTTGATAGCGCCACGCATCATCAATGGCGCTTTTGGAACTGGCACAGAAGCACCCATCGCTATAGCCTACACCCCCACCGAACCGAATCTGTATCGCCGTCAGGCTGATCAGCAATACTCGAGCATTAACTTGGCCACTCCCGTCATCAATGAGATACGCGCCAAGGATACACAGACGGAGGAGGGTCTGACTAGTGATTTCGATTTACGTGGTCAAAACTTTGAGAAGGACTTCATGGCCCCGTTCTATCCGAGTGTGAGTTTGGGCGGAGTTGCTAGCGGTGCGAGTGCTATATCCAATCCTGCCCTAAACAACTGGAACATAGTGCCCTCGACCACAGATCATGGGCTATACGAGAAGAACAATATCAATCGCGCTGATATCGAAGATGCCTCCGAAGAGGCCAGCAATGCCACCGAAATGACCCTGGAGAAGACCGAGTTGGACAGTTTCCAGCCTCAATTGCAGGGTGGCTTTAAGCCCATCTATCCGCCGGGCTACAATCATGTGGAGCACGAAGAGGCGCAGGCTGAAAATCAGCCCTTAGCTTTGCCCTTGGTGGCAGCCAGCACCACTACCAGAGTGCCAACAACCACAGCCACAAGCACTAGCAGTAGTACAACTTCCACCACCACCACCACGACGAGCCAACCCATGAGTACCCCCAAAGCTACAGTTCCCCCTACAGACACAACCACCAAAGCTCCAGTTGGTGAAACTAAGCCCACCCAACGCAAGAAGTCCACCTTTGAGACAAGCCTGGCGGCTCTACTCTTCGGAGAGGAAAATGACTTTGAAGAGGACGGAGCACGCAAGGGATCCAAAGATCAGGCTCAGGTGCCAGCCGGACCGCGCAATGTGCCGCGCATGGGTCCGCGAAGTCTGACGCTCAGCTAGATCCGGAATTAGATTAGATGAATTTTAGTTAATATTATTTATTTGTGGTAATCTAGTTTTTGTTTTACAGCATAAGCTCTTAAGTCCCTCCCACTCTCCTCAATGCTAGAACGCCGACATACTTGTGAGTATGTGACCACATAAATACCTTTGGACTTTTGCGAGTCTGATTTGAAATAGATGCGCGCTGACAGTTTTCTCATTGGACTCCCGAATCGTCGCAAAAGATATGAACTTACATTAAAACAAACAAAGCTTTTTGTATACAGATGAGAATGGAAATATTAACGAAATTATGTAATGCTATTTAATGGAGTTCTATGAAAAATAAACATAATGATATGGAAAAAAAACGAGTGCTTACTTATGATTTGAAAATGTAATCAAGTTGAGAAAGGGTTTTCCGTTTATGGAGAAAGTGTCGAATCGTGTTGACAGAAAGGTTCAAAAATGTTGTATCCAAAGGCATAATTCTACATGCGGCTTATTGATTGTCATTGCGAATGCCAATCTAATGTGGGACTTCAGCGAGAATCATTGGAAAACATTTTCGGCTAGGAAGTTGGCGTTGCACAGTGGTTTTCTTCTCATTTTTATTTTGTCATAAACTATAGTAGCCTAGTCTAGTGTATAATTATATTTTGTGCCCCAAGAATGACTTGGAAAGATTTATTCGACTTAGACCAATATTTCATTTTGCTGCCATTTTACCGACTTGGCCCGTTTTCTCAAATATACTGTAACCTTTTAATTTCTAATGTTATTTATCTGAAATTTGGTGTGTTCGAAATTCAGATTACCTCTACTTCACATAATCCCACAAATGAGAAATCAGCTCTAAATAAATAAAAGGCGGAACCTGTTCCAAACGTAGTATTTTGGTTAGGTTGAAGAAAAACTATTGACATGCAAAAAATTGATCTACTGCCTAGAGACTTCCTTAATTATTCTAATGGGTTTGGTCGACCGAGTCTTACAATCGGCAGTAAAGTTTAAGAAAACAAGATAGAAGAAAGAAAGACACCTTAAAGCCCCCATCCATATAAGAAATTGTTTTTTTAAATCCTCGATTCTAAATGTTATTGAATGATTCACAAAATAAGAGTATACCTGAATAATATTTGTTATATGTGAATCTCTAAATGGAACTTTCCTTAATAGTAAAGTTTTGCATAATCCAATGTGATGTTTTTTACAAATCACTTTTGACTCAAAATCGACACAGCTCCCGTTTAGATTGTGTCGATATCAGATCTATTACAATATCATTTTGTATAAAGCATTGACTGAACCAAGGTTCGAACCAAAATCTACTCCTAAAAACCTTGAACCTCAAATATCCGAATCTTAATCATTGCTCCCAAAATTGGTTTGGGTTTGCAAGCCTGGTTTGTAATAGTATTTTAAGCTCTTACAATGACTTATGAAATCTGCATTTGTTTGGACCACTATTTTATATAGCTCCCATTTTACGGACCAGGCCGATTTGCAATAACTTCTTGGTTTCTTGTCGTACTGAAATTCGGCATGAATATGTATTTTAAGCTCCTGATACGACTGTTGAGTTTCAAGCTACCAAGCCGTTTATTGATTTTCAAGTTTTCTCCTTTGTAATTGGACAAATGTAGTAATTACAAAGATTGAATTATCCAATTCATCACTGCAACCCCGATCTATATAACACAGTAAGTCAAAATGAAACTTTTGGAAAAAACGCGGAGAGAGAATTTAAAATTCTGATAGAAGGGCCTTCGGTACACTCAGAGAAAAAATAGAGAATTTCATACTTGAATCAAGAATTTTCGAGATCAATAGTTCGATAAGAGTGAAAATTCTAGATCCAAGAGCAAACTTCTTGATCCAAGTATGAATTTTTGATGCCGGTTTTCTTGATCCAAGAGCCTTAATACTTGATCCAAGTACGAATCATTCTCAAAACAAGCAGAATAGTTCTTGGATCAAGTGATAAAAATACTCAAGTTCAAGATTGCTCTTTATTGAATCAAGGGCATACAGCATTGTCAAAAACCGAGAATGTTCTTCCTATTATCAAGAGCTCCTCAGATTCAAGAGTAAGGTTGATTACTCTTAAATCAAGAGCTTTACAGATTCCAACCATACCACAATTCAAAATCAGTTGGATTTTTTCGATTTTGTTTAAATTAATTTCAAGGAAAATTTATTGTTAAGCCATGTTGCAAGCTTTAGCCGGCTTGAGGAATATCAGTCGAACAGAGACCTCTGCCAGCAATGCCATTATTGGTTGGGAATTCCAAAGCAACATAAGTGCAAAAATCCATTACGCTCTCCGCTAGATAGCTGCCCCACACCCCTCTCCCACATAATACAAAACTGTAAGAGCAGACTCAAAGTTATTCTCTCAAATGTGCTTGCTCTCCTCTCTCAGTTTCTATACCTCACTTCCCTCGTCTAAAAGCACCAAGCTGAGAACGAATTTAGCTCGATTTCAAGAGCGAAATTCTTGAAAATTCAAGAACGAATAAGTTTTTTTCAAGAGCGTTTGTTCTTAAGTTATTCGTTCTACTTTTATCTGGGTGTAAGCATCACCTCATACTCAGTTTATCAACTGTACCCTAGGTTCCTAAAGATTTCCGAAATTCCGAAATAAGAATTCTCCGCGAAATGCATATGCCATTATCACCTTTATCATTGCATGTGGAGTAGAAGCACATGAAGGATTTTCCCAAGTGCCCACTCGTATCCAGAGGGAACAGCCCAACTTAAGTCCCACAATAGGAGTCCGCAGAAGTTAGAAGGAATTCATCAGAAATGTCATAACAATGAATTTTTGTAATAACAAATCAATTTAATTATGGAAGAATTAAAATCTTTGGTTTTCTCATGTTTTTTAATAATTGGCTCTGGATTGCTCTGTTGTCCTCTTAGATCGCTCAATTTGGTCGGGCCAGCGCACTGACTCCACGGCATTGCTTGCAACACTGTCAGCGGTCTGAGGCCCCATTGCTCTGTTTACGTTCATCCAATATTTCTAACTGTCGGATGACTTTTGGGCTTCTTTTTGGAGGTTGTGAATCAGAAGAAGCTAAGATGCTTGAATTGCTACGTTCTCTATTCATTATTTGAATCATAGGTTTTAGCTGCGCCTTACATTTTTCAAAACTTTGTAAAATTATGTTATAATTTCTTCCTTTCTCTTCCTCATGGGTTACGAAATTTATTCTTCGCGAACCCCTTAGCCCTTGCGATACTTCCTCGAAGTGAACCCACTGAAAAGGAGAGCCGTCTGTCGGTCCCATATGGGCATTATCCGGTCTGAAAAGTGGCAGTGGCAGATCTACATAGATTTGGCCGTTTTTTTCGGCCACAAGTCAATCAAAACATTCTCCTCGACTTCACTGCACTGATATTTTTTTGTTGCCTCTTTAAAACTGAGGTATTTTCTCTGCATTTGCTCACGCAACAATGAATCAATCATCAATCAATGAATCAATTGTCAAAAATCGGTAAATCAACGTTTATTAGTTTTTGTTGATAATATCGCTGAAGAAAGGTTTTTCGAATTCCCAGTAGTATAGCCGTTTTTGGCAAAAAAAAAAAACATTTTTAAAGTTTAAATTTGTTCGATATTCGATTTTTGTGTCAATTTGTTCAGGATTTTTCTTTAAAGGCCTGTATCCAGCACTGCGGAAAATTCCTGCCAGGAATTTGCTAATTATTTTGAGTGTGTGGAACCCAACTAAAACAAACTGTCGTTCAGAGCGTTCTCTGTCTCTCTCTCTCTCTCTCTAGTCTCTGTCTCCCGCTCTTGAAGCGTTCTTACTGTCATTCGCTGGCAAGCATATAAGTATAACATTAATGAATTTAAAACTTTAAACACAATTACATGTATTCCACGTTCTTCATTAATTTGTGCTGCAACACTTTCTCAAGCACTTTTCACAAAAATGTTGTCAAAATGCTTTTTCTCTGTGGCTCGCCAAAGACATGGTCTTGCCTCAACTGCCTATATTAAATCAATCTTCTTCTCACAGTTTTTGCCTCCATCTTGTGACAAATCACTTGCGAAATAATTGTAAACAATATATTCCTGGCCTGAATATCAGCTGTTTCTCGTTCCACACACGCTTCCGAAACGCCGCTATCTATACAAGTGTGGATTTCGTTCGTGTTGCTGGATATACAATAAACGAAAAAGCAAACTAAAAATTCCTGGCACAGTTTTTTTTATATGAAGTTTGGCAGGAATTTGTAGTTTTCGCTGTGCTGGATACCCGGCTTTACTCTATAATTTAGTCAAGGATATAAAAACAAAATAAAAAATTTAAATTTTATTAAAAATTTCAGGTTTGTGTAAATATATTGTTGGTTTCAAAAATAACCTTTGCGATGTGATGGATTCCCATCGGAAAAGTTCCACTTCTCCTGAAATTTCCATTTGAATAGTCAAACTCACTAAACAACACAAAAAGCGCTAGCGCTAGTACATCACAAGGTAGCTGCTAAAAAATGTCACACTTTAATTTGGTATTTCCAGCTCCCGAAATATTAATGGTACTCCATGTACTTAAATGAAATTCCCTGATCAAAAGACTTCAAAGCCACAGCGATTGGATAAGAAGTGTTGCATACTTGTAGGCTGCCAGCTGAACGAAAATGCCGTCTCAAATATTGATGGCCGACAAAATACTGTGTACGATATTAGTTTTAACTGTATTTTATTACTTGAGTACATTTCGGTTTGACAGTTTTACAAAATCCGTTTTTCGGTTCACATTACATTTAATTTCTTGTTTCCATCGATGTGTGTGTGTGTGTTTGTTTTATATTTTTTTTTTTTGGGATGGAGATTGATTTACGTTCGATATGAATAGATGTATAATTTCTTAAATATGATTGGCAACCAGAAACGAATTTAAAATTCATGCTCTTTGAATGTTTTGGCCTTAACAGAGTGCAATGAGGTGTTGGCGCGTGCTAAGCTGCTCAAAATTGGACGACTTGAATTTGTTATTACATTTGACATGCATCATCAGTATTTACAACATGGTTTACAGGCTGATAAAGTAAATGTGCTTGAATATATGTATAGATATATTTGTTCTAACATTACAATATATATATGTATAAGCCAATTTATAAATGTGTGTGTGTGTGGCTCAGTCTTGGCTTTGCCTTTTGCAAATATGTATGTAGTTCTGGATGCTAACTGAAAAATCTGCGAACAAAGAGACAACTGCAAGAAAAGGGGAAACTAAAAAGCGATGACCATCCATTTTTGATATAATATATATATATATATTGATTGTGTAAAGTACATATTTATTTCAGAATGCAGATATAACCACACGCTTTGAACAGTAAGTAAAACCTAAGGGGATCGAACGAACGAACATCTGTACAGTTTCCAATGTGCCTTAAGTCTTACAACCTCAAGTTGGATATTATGGACTAATCAAACTTAGGCTACGAATTCTACTTACAACTAAATATTGATGTATTGCAATATGCCATCTTCCTTTGTGTAGATTTGGATGTATGTATGTATTTCTATGTGTGTATTTATATAATTGTGTAGACATGATTGATTTGTTTATACAGCATTGTTTGAACAAAAAAAATAATTAAATAAATATTAGATGGATACATAATTTTAGGTATAAATAATTGTATAATTTGTATATATATATATATGTGTATGTGTGTTTGTATGGAACAGCTATGCCATTTTAGGAGTACACCGACAGCGATAGGTTTAATTAGAATAAATACTTCCTCGTTTTGTTTAATTTCTGTGGATACTTCAACTAATATAATGCTTTAAACGTAGTATAGGCAAATGTAAATTTGAAGGACTAGGAACCAGTACATGATATAAACGATATAGCCAATGATAGACCAATTGAACTTAAGTTTTAGTAGAATATTTTGGCTTAAAGGGGCATACAAAAAACCTAAAATTTATTCAAACTGCTTTCATGATTCTATTGCGGCTGTTGCTGCTGCTGCTGCTTTTTCTTGTCGAATATGGGCAGCTTGGATTTGACCGCACCCTCGCACACCATCATTCGCTGCTGATTTGGCTTCTTCTCCAGATCAAAGCACAGTGTGTCCGCATTCAAGTGCCGCTTGAAGTCCGAGTAACGCCGCGGCTCATACGAGAGGTAGTTCGAGCCCAGTGCCGAGGCAGCCACTGCAGCGGCCACAGTGCCATTGCCGTTCCGATGATGCGAGTGCAGCGAAGGCGGCGTTGAGTCCTGCCGCTTACGCTCAAAGTACTCCACAATCTTGGCTATCTGCGCAGAGCGCGTGCTGGGCAGCGCACTGAACGAACGTTCATCCCACAGCAGCGAATCGGAACCAGCCAGGCTACTAATGTCATCCGAACTGTCTGTGTATATCGAAGAGGTGCGATTCTTACAGTACAGCAGTTGATTGGTGGCAAACGGGCTGCGCTGCAACAGCGTGTGTATCTCAGAGTCCAGGGCCAGACGGTTGATCAGACCTGCGGTGGCGGCCATTTGCGTATCACTCACATTGCCGCTGAGCAGGGCATGGTGACAGGTGTAGCGACGTTGGTGTGGGCGTGGTGCCACAATTTCAGCGTCCAAATCATCCATGGAGTCCAGGGCTGTCGATGAGGAGGTGTTGCCGTCAATGAGCAGCACAGAAGACGAGGTCGAGGAAGCATCGTTCAGACGTTGCTGGTGGTGGTGGTGCTGCTGCTGTTGTTGTTGAGCAGCAACTGCTGCAGCTGTTACGACCGCATTTGAAGTGGATGTCGCATAATAACAGCATCGACACAGGCTCGCCAGTTTATCACTGCAGCAAAGAAAGCGGTTGGGATTAGAGTTAAGACTCCGCCATGTTGTCCAGCCAACTTACCTGAGTTCACTGCTAGCGCTGCCCGCTGCTCCTGTGTCGTGCATTAGCTGCGTCTTCAACTGCTCGTAGCAGCAGGCGGTGCCATTACTGTTGGCCCCGCCGCCGCAACCAAACCCCAACGACCCAAGCTGACGGCTGTAAGTGTTTTGCGTTATGGCTGCATCCGACTCCTCGTTAAAGCAGGAAAAGAAGCCACTTTCGATGGAGTCCCGACGTGTGAGACTCGCTTTCAGCGGCAGCTGTTCAATGGAGCTTTTCAGCTCATTCGGTTCGCAGGGGTTTTTTAGCTCGTCCGTGTCCAGATCGGTGCAGGTGGAAGCAGGTTTCGATGCTGGCGCCGAGGCACTGCTGCAGCTGGGTAGTTCTTGGGATTTCTGGCTACCGCCTTCAGCCAGATCTTCGCACGACTGGGACTGATCAACAGCCACCGTAGAGGCCGTCAGTGTAATGGTCGAGGCACTGGCCTTCAGCAGCGTAGAATTCTCTCCGGCTGCTGCTTCACTGGTGTTGCTCTTCATGCTGGTGCCACTGTTGCCCCGGAACAGCGGGTGTGTGTACAAAGAGTTGGCTCGATATTTGCGAGCCGCTGGCACAGTGGAAGGGCGCACGGCGCTGTCGTCACTGCTGGACTCGGCATCGGCACAATTGCCACCACCATCGGGATCCTCAGTCTCGGAATTGCACTCATCGCAGTCATCCTCATCGGTGGTCGAGGGCACCGCCGTAGCGGTGGCATTGCTCACCCGTGGTGGCAGCTTCAGCTCGATGGCGCTGTACTTACGCGTCAGCTGAGGCGAAACGGGCAGGCTCTTCGGTTCGGCGGCTGCTTCACCGCCCTGAGCAGCTGCCTTGCTTTGCATGGCCACCAGCTCTTTGAAGAACGGGGCGGACATCTCAAAGCACGAGCTAAACAGATCGCCCACACCAGCTGCATAAGACTTGGGATTGGCTCCTAATATTTTCTTGACGCCACGCAACTGAGCCAGCGCCGTGAACGGATTGGGCTTGGCGCCATTGTGGTCTTTGGTGGTAGCGGGCTTATACTGCGGATCCTTGAGGCACATTGTCTCGCCCACTTTGCGTAGGGTAAGCACCGCCGACACCGGTGGCGGCAATGGCGGCGGCTGGGGTACATTCAATACGGGTGGCAGCACCGATACCAATTGTCGTGGTGGTGTCGGTGAGTGGGTGGACGAGCGTTGCCGTTGCATCTGATGGCAGCGGGCCTTGTCACTGGGTGATGTGTGCAATGGAAAGTGTATAATGTTCTCGCTCAGCGAGCGACGATGCAATAGAATTTCGGCCTCCAGCTTTTGGGTGGCACGACGTACACGGGATATTAGCCCGCGATCTTCAAATTCATTGCTGCCCGCCGATCCGTTAGGCGTGCCCGGCAGGGCAGCTGAGGCAGACCTAGCACTGGTGATGTTGTTGCTGTTGGGAAACCAAAATCCATTCTCATCCACTTCGCGCAGGTGGCGTGGCGTCAACAAGCCCGCTGGAGCCGTACAAATTGTGGCCACAGTGGGAGCAGAGCTGGCATTTTCCGTATCACTGCCGCCTGGCGACGAGTTGATTAGTTCCAGTGAGCTCAGCGGACTATTGCTGGTTGATTCATGCTCATACTTCTCCAACAACAGAGCCAGCTTCTTAGTGGCATCATGAAACGTGGGTCGGCTTTTGGGATCGTACTGCAAAGGAAATCAATTAGACTTCAGGCGGATGAAATGTGACAGCCACTCAAACTCACCAGACAGCAGTAAAATGCGAATCTTAGAAACACCGGCGGCGTATCCATGGGGCACAGTTCAACAAACACCAGATAGTCCAGCCCGAATGACTGTGTACGTGGCATCATGTCCGGATCGGCCTCGATACGTGCTATTATCTCACACTGGATGATGCCGAAGGAGAAGACATCGCTGGTCTGATCGTACCATTGGCCCTTCAGGCACTCGGGGCTAACCCAGTACGGCGAGCCGACAGTCTCCAGTCGTGATTTCCCGCTGCAACACGCAAAAAGTGAATTAATCCACAGAGCTCTTCCATGGCAAAAGAACTAACTTACCATTTGATGGGTATCTTTGCAGCTAGACCAAAATCACCCACGACGGCTTCATACTGATCATTGGCCAGATTGCGAATAAGAACGTTCTGCAAAGATGTTTGAAACTTTAGTTATGCCATCCGTCCATCCATCCATTCGACGCCATGCTTACCTTGCTCGTCAGATCCCTATGAAAGATGCCGGCATCGTGCACATAGGCCATGCCACGCGCTATACCCAGCGCCAGTCTTATTTTCTGTGTGGCGCTTAGCACCACCTCCTTGTTGGCCAGCAGCTGCTCCAGCGAACCACCGTTTATGTATTCAGTCAGAGCGTGCAGTTGTCCCTCATGTACACAGACACCCATAAAGCTGCAAAAGGAGAAGAAGACGAAGGATGGCACAAATAAGTTTCGCTTTTTAGACAGCTTGTCGGGCGGGCGCCACTGCAACGGCATTGTTAGGGAGACTCCCGCTTACTTTAGACATGCAAAAGTTAGCCAAAGTTGTCTCAGTATTTGGCTGACTTGTACTGAAATGGTAACTTGACTCCCTTGATGCACCCACAGCACGCAATAAAAAGTGAAAGTTTTTCCTTAAAGCAAAGGAATGAATCAATTTATTTCCTGTTTCATTTATGCAGAATGAGGTAATCTTTGTTTTGTATTAAAGAAAGTATCAACTGCAGTTGGATCAAATGGTGAGCTTTCCAATCTCCAGCATGGTGCATGGACACAGCTGGGATAATTCGGAAATCCATACACCCAAAAACACAAATTGCCTTAAACCCCCCCAAAAATTAGCTTAAATTCATGATAATTTGAACCAAAAATGGCGCCAAAGACAACTTAATCTTACTTTGAGGTTGCTGATGTCCTCAACTATTTAGCTGATTTTATTCTTGGTATAAAGAACCCCAAAGAATCCAGTCAATTTTTTTTTTTTTTTTGAGGATATAGTCACCTAAATAGAAGGTCACTTTTCCTAAACGTTCTTAATGCCAGCTTTTAACTATCAAGAAACCGAGTTGCTCAGATATGTTGCTAGCTTCTATACAGCCGAAAGCTTAAATTAACACTCACTCAGCTGACTATACAAACGCTTAGCATATCTGAACATTTATTTAGGTGACTATTTCCTCAAGAAAAAACTCATAGAAATGTTCTCTTTTAGATAAAAATGTGGCTGTTCTTTTAAAATGTTGCCTTGAAAGTTGAATGAAAGGGATTTTTTTTATTTGCAAGGAATTGCTTAACCTTAATTCTAGGCTGCTCTTTTTTTCGAGTGTACTATACTTAAAGACCAAGAGGGAATACCGTAACCTTGGGCAACCTTCGCAATCAACAGCTATACGAATGGTTCTAAGCTTGCGGAAAAAGTAAGAGTGGCGTTTTCTCACTGTCCTGATAATAAAAAGTCAAAGTATTTTGATAATTATAAGAAATCCGGGAAATCATTGGATTACTTCTGTTATGTGCAGGTCCGTTCTAGCTTTAATGTGCTAAAGATGATGTCGAATAGAGATTCTTGATCCTCAACATACAATTAATGTTAATGTGGAACACATTGATATGTTGAGAATCATCGAAAAAGCTTTGGAGCCAAGGATATTAGAAACCACAGGGGATATTGGATGTAGTTCGGTTTTTTATGAAGCTAATATCTTTACTTTCGGGTTTTCATTCATTTAATTGAAATTAAAGAAACCAATACAATCGATAGTATCGACAGTTTGTTTTAAATCTATCGAAAATATCGAATGGTGTTACTATCGCAAGATTTTCAGCTCTACCGTAAAGTTATGATTGGTGTAATCTTTATACATAGACTTATTAATGGAGAAAGCGTCCGACTTGTTTAACCAAATTTATCTCAGTGCGCGTAGTAGGTTGTCCCATAACTTTATTCCTTTGTACTTAAAACGTCGTAGAGTTAGTTAGCTGTGCCATTTGGCATATTTGTTTCGTGTCTTCTGGGTTTATTAATCAATTTGGAACATAGAATAAGAGATAAAAAACTTTATTGACTTTATATAACTTATTTAGCCCGTAGATATCAATGTTTTATTCTTTTTCAATCGGATTTCGAGTCGCCTACGCCTTTCGGTGGAACCCTAGAACCCCGTTACAAGCTTAGGATTGGTGAACGTACAGCGCATTGTAGGTTAACATCAAAACTTCCTATAAAAAGTGCTATGAATTCAGTACCATTCCCTTATTTTCACCCCCTTATTGTAGCAAGTCTGTTCCCTTTTTGCGATACGTGTTTGGTATCGATTTTTTTCCGAAAAGATGTCTATAAGGATGTATTCAATGGCAGCATACAAGGCTTCCCAACTGAAATACTTCGTCTCGCAACGAATCGATGACAAAACCTTTCCTTCTCGCAAAACAGAAAACTCATCAGACACCTACACTCAAAAAAAAAAACCAAGACCTTTGTATTTGACTTAAGTACAAACGGTTTGAATAGTACGGTAAGTACGAAAATACTTGATTTAAGTACAAAACTCGTTTACAGTAAGTTGGAGATACTGTTGTTCAGAAATTTTCCATCACTCCATTGCAAAAGTGTTAGAGCCAGTTGGGAATTTAAGAACAGACTCAGTTAAAAATATTTCGTATTTTCTGTAGCGCACTTTGTGGAGCTAGGATTATGAATCTATTTTGTACCCAATCTAACATATTATATATTTAAACTAAGACCTCGCTTCTCTAGACTCTTTCATCTTACTGTGAGTACAAAATGTTCTCATGTCAAGAAGGTTTGTTCTCATTTCAATAATATTACCAGTCATATTTCAAGATGAGTATGTTTCGTACTTAATTCAAGTACACCCAAGAACGAATCATACTTGGAATTTCCAGTACAAAACGTCTTTAATTCTTTCCCGTTTGGTCTAGAACGCCGGGAGCCGTATTTTTCTGAGTGTAGCACTTATTGACAGAAGCGTAAAACGCCTAGGAGCTTCCTTAGAAGTTACAGGTAAGAAGGAAACGGTCACTTCCCGTAGAAGCAAACAGGACATTTTGTCAACCTCTCATACTTTAACACCCCAGAGATCCCAAATATACTTAAATGCATTCTACACTATGCATTAGTAATACTTAAGGGTTAACTGGGAATTTCAAACTAAAAGATTGACCTATTGCTCTCAGTGATTTAAACTTAACCTAACTAAATTTTGCTTGAGACAAATTAAGAGCCATTGATTCCCCATCGCTGCCAAGAATGTAAATATAAACTCAATCAATACATATCAATCGAAGCTATTGGCGCATGTGACTAAAGTCCCGTGCAGGTGTTCAATAACTTGTCCATTTCTATTATGAATATTATCAATTTGATAACATTTTTTTAGAGGTTTTTTTTTTGTTTCTTTTTGTTAATAATCAGCCAGCTAAGGTGCGCTTATCTCGGGCACATGCTCCTCCATGTACCTTCTATCGCTTGGCCTCACTCACTCTGCATGCCAAAATTTTCAATTTCGCGTGTGTCCAGATAAGCTCAATCAAGAACCCAATGAAATGGGCTAAATAAAAGTCATGCCTCATGGCCGAAAATAGGTGAGAGTTGATTTATTTTTAACAGCAAAATCAGAATTGACACTTAAATAAATTAAATTAACGCTGTGAGGTTAACCTAAAAACATTAAATCCTTAATAAATTTAGCAAACTGTAATTGTATTCGACACGCAACGTAATACAAAACCTGTCCACCTTGTCAGGCTGTCAATATGGTTACCGCGCCATCAGGTCTAGGGTGTGTGTGTTTACGCCACACCCGGTTCGGTTCCTGTGTCTAGAGCCGCACAGACTGAGCTCAAATATTGTGACCACCCACCATCCAGGTGGGGGTTGGTTAAAACAAATGAAACCACCTGTTGTTCCATATTCCTCGGCCTGGTGGTTAATGCAAAGTTTATTGACATTGCGTGCAGGAAGGTGATAGAGCTATCATCAATGTGTTTTCCATTCAAAGCTTAATTGAAATCTGTCGGCCAGAGATTATGATGTGCACTCCCTCCTCCTCTCTTCCCGGGAAGGGGTCAGAACAATACAATTCTGAGTTATTGAAATGTCTAGGAAAAAAAGGGCATGACCTTTTCAAGATTCAGATAAATGCAGTGCGAGTGTGTGGCAGACACATGTCAGCCATAATGACGGTGACGCGCCCTTCAGACGAACCGTTGGGGAGGGGCGGGGGATGAGAAATGAAGCTATCACAAGACAAAAGTTCCAGGTGTTGACAGACAAGCCGACTCTGACTGACAGCCCGAGGGTGTCTGTGTATCCCGGCACACCTTAATCGCGGGATTCAATGTAGTTCGTGACCATTTGCATGGCAATCTGGACGGATTTACGGTTCTAATTCAATTTATTTCACCGCCAGATACTCGATTAGCGCCTGGAGTACCCATTAGCGGCTTTCCATTTGGATTATTTCGCTTCAAAATGTTGTTGACAGCTTTCGTGTGTGTGTGTGTGTGTGTGTGTGTGGGAAAGGGTTTAACATCTGCCGGATAAATCAGCCATTTTATTGTTCCACAAGCCACAAATTTTAATTTGCCATAAAAATCAACTTAACAAAAAAAAAAACAAACAAGAAAATGAAAGTGGTTCGACGATTGCACGAAAAAGAGCAATTTGTTAATTGGGCCATTAATTTAATTCGCATTAATCAACAAAGGTGCACCTCAAGTTGTATTTCCAGAGATTAATTATCAGCGTCTTTGGTGGGCGGCAGACGTACTCAGTTCATTAACCCGCCAGGCTAACTACGTAGGAGAAGAGGTGTCTGTGCGCCGCTTGGGAGGGAGAAACACTTTTGATGCAGCAGGAAATGAATACACGAAGCTAAGCATTTGCCCACTCCAGTGTCAGGCAGGCTTGCCAACTCGCCTGCGGCTGAAGCAGGAAGAACCGAGAACTACTCAAGCGGGTGTAAACCTTTTGAAGACAATTTTATTGTTGTAACGAGGGAAGTTTTTGAAATACTTATAAAGTCTTAGACAGATGGAAGAAAATTTGTTCATTTTCTTAGGACGCGCCCATGATACAACAACACAGGTAAGGCGGGGATCAGTGTGAGTTCTGTGCAAAGTACCTTTACTTTCAGAGCTGCGCGTACTCTTGAAGCGTAAGCTTTTGGCAAAAGTACTCATCACACTAACCCCGCCGCCTTACCTGTATTGTTGTATCATGGACGCTCTCCGCGCACAGAAAACGGAAGCAGAGCAAAACTAGAGGAACTTACGAATTTCACATAGGAAATTCTCTGCACCGCTAAGCTGTTTTGAGTTTGATTTTACAAAGCTGATATGCGCTACTCTCCGCTCGGCTGTCTGTGTGCGTCTGCCAAGTCTAAGCCAAGGGTATTCCAGTTACTAGAACAGACTGCGCTGAGCTGATAAATTCAGAAATTTATAAACTTTGAGCAAGATGGATCCATTACTTGCTCACAATAAAACAAAGCCCGGCTCGCAAAGACGTGCTAAAAGTGGGGGTTAAACCACCAAATTAACAAGTTTTTGACGCTCGAGGTCGTAGGCGTTTTTTCATAACTATTAACAATCAACAAACAGGTGCTTCTAATTGAATATTAAACTTCAGTTCAACAGTTGCCTTTCTAAGTCCAAATTGCTGTAATAATCATACACAAGTCAACCTGATCTGACATACAATTGAATTAGTATATAGCAAAAGCAGTGAAATATGCCACAAATTGTACAAATTGTATACAATTCTATTATTTGGTTTAGAAATAACCGATGGGATAACATCGTTTTTTGACGCCTTCTTGTTGTACAATTCGATGACTTCTGCGAATTTTGACCAAGTCAGAGGTGCTACAATTTAGATATTAATACTTTATAATTTTTTCAATTCATTTTTTCCAAACTTGATTGGTCATAATTTTCACCTACAATTACAAGAATAATGCAACTCTCGAAGCACAATTTCTTCATCCCCCCTTTAAAGGTGCAATTACTCAAGGAATTGAAAAATTAATCGCAATTTAATCACTTGAATATATTTATGTTTTTCAAACTTGATTGCAAAAAAGGCATACAGGCCTGTTTCAGTTTTCGATTTCGATCAAATCATGTGAAATCGGAATTGGAAACTCTTCCATTCCATTGTTTGACTCGGCTTTTATCTTATCATTTCGAATACTCTCTTAAGAACAGTTTTGATGGCTTACAGCTTTTGCCAATTTCTCTAGTCAATTCTTGGATTTCAGATCTGTTGCCTATTCCGATCGATCGAATTCAGAAACGAGAATAGACTTGATTATTTGTACCTACAATTACTTGAATAATTTAACTAATTCAAGCACAAATTCCCTCTTTACACGTACAACTACTCAAGTAATTAAGCAAGCAATTACCATTCAATATCATATATTTCGAGTTTTCTAAACTTGATTGGTAAGAAATCATACATTTCAACTACAATTACATGAATAACAGATTCCTAATAGTTCCTCTTTACAGTTACAATTACTCAAGTAATTGTAAAAGTAATTAAAAATTTTAGTAATCACACATTAAATACAATTATAATTGCTAAAAATAATAAGGAATGGAAAAATGTTTTTAATTATGTGAAAAATGGATTTGTTGTTCACTTAGTGACGTCTGCGTTGACCATTCCGCTATGCTAGTGAAAATCAATGTGCCAATTGATGTTATTTAGAAAAAACAAAAACAAACAAACGAGAGTCGTACCAGTACTATACATAGTAATCGATCTAAAAACGAAACAATTCTGAGTCTGCACTTCAAACTCTCCAAAATCAGCTTCATCTTGAAGCCCTAACCAAAATTATATAATGTTGATATTAATGCTGAGAATCTACACACATCTCATTCGCACGAAGGCACAAGATGTGCTCTCCTGTTCCACTAATAGCTGCAACTTATACCTTAAGATCAAGCTCATGCTATAGCCAGTGACATAAGGTTATCCACAGAGAACTGCATGCAGTTTTCCACAGTAAAGGAAGAGATTACCAAAATTAGCAGCAGGCACATTACTGTCTGAAAATCACCTTGCAATTATTTAATTGACGTTCGCAAAGGCTAGAAAAAAAGTTGTTGAACAGTAAATTTGTAGCTGCCTCCGTTCTAAGCTGAGTTTTCCGCATCGCTCTCGCTTTTTCCAAAGGCGCCTTTCTAAGCAAATGCATAAACACAATCACAGATATATATTGTAGAATTGTATTTTTGCCGGGTGTTTGGCAGGCTGGCTTCTTAGAGTTTTCACTGGAAACGAGATGGGCCATGCAAACCATAAATTGACACGTTTGCACGTTTCGCTCTCCAACTCTCCAGCCGGAGCTACCTAATGAAATGCAAACTCCCGCTGTAAATTCTTCAACTTGTGTGTGTTGCAATGTCCAACCAGCACCAGCAGCAGCATTCAATTACAGTTTAGCGAAAAAATCGAACTGGAGCATAAAAGCATTTGGCGCTTAATTGAAAAATATTACCAAAACATTGCACGATCTGCGGCGGGGTCAAACAAAGGTTGACAACAAAAGCAAACAAAGTAAGCTTTTAGACAAACCAAACAAAAAGCCCCCAAAAATTACACAGTGGCCAGGGAGAGGCGTGCCAAGAGGCGTTATAAATACGCTTAAACGTTGAAAATCGCCCACCAACTGCAATTACCATTCATTCCTCAATTGCAGCAGCAGCATTTCGAAATGAAATGATTGAATTTGGTTTTCAATTAGAAAAATATGCAAAACGTGAGGCGAAAATTATGCAGATTGCAGCAGACAGATTTGTGGCAGTTGCCAGTAGCCTGGCTACTACCACCACTTCCTTTTTGTCTCAGTCCGGGTGACCGATTTCCCAAAAAGAAAGCTCCGCTCTGGCCTGGTCATTCATTGCAGGCCATGGAGCAAACCGCATTGATGTATTGCATAAATTTGAATATCTAATGGTTGGTGTTTTGTTGTGCAAAATTGATTGAAGTGTATTGAAATTGATTGAAAGTCGATGACATAATTTTCGTAGTTTTTGCTGCCGCAGCAAAGGAAAAACAAAAGCAAAACGCAAATTGGAAGTGAATGTGTTGGGTGAGAAATTTTTATATGCGTTGGCCATATAATGGCTATATTTCATACGGAAGTTGAAAACGGACTGGGCTCTAGCTTACTTTACTTGCACATAGAAAGTTGTTAGGCTAAACTAAAATATGTGTGCTTGTTTAATAGCTGTCCAAACTTGTTATACCAAAAGCAATGCAGTTCATTAAATATTGTTGCCATATGGCTCATTGTTGCCGCCTCCTCCACCGCCCCCCTCTAGCCAGCTCTTAATCCACACAATGTAACTCTGTCTGTGAGTTCAATGACTGGCAATTTGCGTTGAGGACAACAGACATAAAGCATTACCAAAATAAAGAAAATGTATGCCCCGATTTTGGGTCATTGAGTTTGGCTTGCCAACTAAGTTTTGGCACTCAGTGGGCCTCCAAAATGTGTTCCGAAATTGTAGGCTCTATGCATTAATAATTTTGTTCGAATGTGCAAAGCTAAATATAGTTTTCAATACATATTCTTGGTCTAAACATAGCACAGCAAAATGTAAACCAAACAAAACTAGAAGGCCACGGTTCTTGGCGTGCGATTGTGCCGAAAATTTGTATACTCTCCTGGCAATTTCTCAGAAATTGTAATAAAAAAAATCCTTTCCACTGTGGCAATATGGTTCGACCAGATTAAAAGTAAATATATGTTTACGGTGTGATATCGTTTACCATAATCGCTATAAATTATACATACTTTTGCACAATTTCATAATCCCATTTACCCATTTATAAGGAGTACATTTCATAATGTTTTTTATTGGAAATTTTTAATATAAATTGCGCACCTCTATCACTTATCTAATGTCACTTATCTTTTGTCGTAAAGAGTTTTACCATTGTTGTGCTCCCAAAGTGTTAAGACTTTTAGCCCAGTAGTACTAAACATACTTACGTGGTAGGCTGTTTTGGGTATTATCAAAAAAGCTTTTTGTTTACTTTCATGTATTGTACCCTAAAAATTACAATGGCTTTGTGTCCCTGCAAATTAAGACGGGGTGGGGGTGCTGGTTTGGTCTGGGCATCACAGGAATCTAGACTATTCTAGATCGGTTTAGAGTCAGCTTAGGTATTCTCATGTCTGTAATTAATCCATTTTATCTAATTCACCTTGAGTCTTGATTTCTTCACCGCTTAAGCAAAGGCTTAATGATTTAAAGACAAAATTTGGTGCTTACGAGCTGCGGAACCTAAGACCCACTTTTGGAACGATCGGTCCTAAGGCAGTCATATGATATACACTCAGAAAAAATCCGTTCAAAATCTACCGAAATCAAGACCATTCGATGACAAAAGAAGAGTAATCCTGTTTTTTCGTAAATTGTGAACAGTGGTTCTTATATTAAAACTGGTTTTCGAACCGATCGGCAGCTATATGCCACAGTCATCCGATTGTGTAGAACTGTATAAAAACCAGGGTTGGGAATTGCTCACGAGCGAGCCGCGCGCTCTGCCTCTTTTCGCCTGTCGCTTAGAGCCGAGAGCTGCTGTTCGAGAGCCGGAAGCACTAAACGTCTCGTGAGCAACAGCTTCTGGCTCAGAGCTGAAAGCCGCATCTCGGGAGCTGTGAGCCAACAACCGGCTCTCGGCTCGTGAGTCACAGCACTCGGCTCTGAGCTAAAAGCCGAGCCGAGGGTCGGTTGAGGGCTCACGGCCTGAGCAGTGGCTCATAGCACAGAGCCATGTGCTGTGGCTCACGGGCTGAGAGCCGATTTATGGCTCAGGGCTCTCGACGTAGGACTCTCAGCTCAGAGCCATAAGCCGAGTGCTATGAGCTGAGAGCAAGAGCTGGCTCTCGAGAGCTGCAAGCGCAGAGCAATTTCGAACCCTGATAAAAACATATAAAATGAAGAAATTTCGTTTTCATTAAAAACAAACTTCTTCGTTTGTTTTTCTTCTTTTCAGACCTAACTTTATTATGATAGCTATATTAGATAGATTTTGACCAAATATATTGGAATCATAAATGAGTATTGAAAACTAATAAATACGACGTTTCGAGGTGTTTTTATTGAAAACAGAAAAGAGTTTCTGATTAACATTTGTTCGAATTGGTCGGTTCCACAAAATGTGCAACGCATTTGTACTATTGGACAAAGTTTCCTTCAGTTAGTTTTTAAGAAGATGTAGTAGAGAGGAGAACATTTACGGAAGTGGGTTTTAGAGCCCGAGATGCCTTTTACTCTCTGACAGGGTACAAAAAGACATAAAATAACTTGAAGATTCAACTGTGAGAAATTAAGTTTCTTATCATTTTTGGGCACGTTGATTTCCTTTAAGAACTTCCATTTACCGCCGTTTTAATTACAAGGCGAAGTTTTGATTAACGTAATGGTTAATCGGGCTGTAAACGTGCTCTTCCTTTAGCGATTCTTGAAACAGGAAGTACCCGATAGTCTACAATGTTTCCTTGTGCAACTTTGCAAAATGTATAATTATAAATGAAATGCAAACCAGCTTCTGCCAAGCAACCTGATCATAGGCCCAAAAACAAATACCACAAGCAAACAGCTCCTCCCCTCCTACATGAAATTGTGTGTGCGACACTTTACTAGACCTGGTTGTTCATCAATCAGAAATTAACCCAATTTAGCCCGGCAGTGCGAGGTGTGTGTGTGCGTGTCTATGGCACACGGCAGCTTCAATTACAGATAGTAGCGACATGAGACAATCGCCTATGGACGACGTCGTCGATTGACGATCAAAGTTGGCAGTAAGCAAACATGAAATGTTGCACTGATGATAAAATTGTAGCAGCCAAGAAGTCAACCAACCAGCCTTGCAGCCACGTCCATTAAGCAATAAAAAGAAATGTCTATATGGCTGCAATCATGACACGCTCTCTTTTCAGTTGTGCTTGTTGTTCGTGTTGTTTTGCAGCTCAACAGTTTTGTTGGTAACTAACTGTACACAGAAAAATCAAGGAACTAGTCTCATTTCTAATTTAGATTCTGCTGATGGACACTAAATTTTCTATTTAATGCTTCATTAATGATAATTGCATTTACAAATTGCCTAAAATTGCATACGAAAATCATCATTTAATTTGCTTAAATCTGTTAAAAACACACACACACACACACACACACACACACAAACTGTACGCGCCACTGGGCGCATTTATTTCAAGGCTAGGCAAATTATTGGCAAGCGAATAGGAAACTGCCTACACTTAGTGCACAAATCATAAAGCCAGAGACAAATAATGATGGTTGTGGTCGATACAATGATGCAGCGGCAGAAGACTGATGGCTAGCTAGCCTGAGTGGGGGGTGGGGGGCTCTCTTGAAGTTTGCCATGTTGACAAAAAGAAAAATAAGAAATTAAGTACTGACCTTCAGAGCTAAGCGATGAAATGCAATCTTTGTCCTTGTTCAAGACAAGGATCTTTCAAAGCAAACTAGTTTAAGGATGCTAAAGTGATTGGCTTAAGGTTCAAACGTCTATTGACGTTTTGAATATTTGGTATGGAGGTTAGTAGCTAAAACAAGAAATAAAGTCGCTCCAGCCCTACTATAACATACTCTGTAACAACGAAATTATACGCTCAGCATAAATTTGGATCTCTTTTCATCATAACTCGACAACCGTTAGTACGATCTTTACCATTCCGATCGATAAGTAATCCTGATTAGTAAATATGTCTAGAAGAAACGAACCATCTATCTTTAAAACTCTGGGAGATATGACGTTTTTTCTAAGTTGCCGGGACGGGATTAGGCGTGGCCAAAATGGAAAATAAACTTAATCTGAGTTAGTTCTTATAAACAAGTTCCTTTCCCTCAGAAACAAGAAAGAAAGTCGGTCAAGCCCGACTATAACATACTCTGTACCAAGAAAATTTGTCTTTTGATCATAACTCGAAAACCGTTCATCCGATCTTCTTCATTCCTTTGGCGGATCGATAAGTTATCCTAATAACTAAATATGTCCAGAAGGAACAAGCCATCTATCTTCAAAACTGTGGGAGATATGACGTTTTTTCTAAATTGCGGGGGCGGGAGGGGGCGTGGCCAAAATTGAAAATAAACTTGATCTGCCTGCAGACATTAGAAGCATATGTCCCATACAAATCAAACCTCTATCTCTTACCATCTCTGAGATCTGTGCGTTCATACGGACAGACAGACGGACAGACGGACATGACGGACATGACTCGGCTGTTGATGCTGATCAAGAATATATATACTTTATGGGGTCGGAGATGCTTCCTTCTGGATGTTACATACTTTTGCACAAACTTATAATACTCTATGTACCTACGGTACAGAGTATAAAAATCCGTTCAAAATCTACCAAAATCAAGACCATTGACAAAAGTAGAGTAATCCCGTTTTTTTGTAAATCGTGAACAGTGGTTCTCATTTTATTAACATTTTTTCGAACGGCATGGGCATGTTCTAAGACCATTTTGTGCTCGCTATTTAAAAGAAAAAACTTGACGTTCCTCGGCGGGGGATTGAACCAGGGATACACGACAAGCAAATCAACCGACTCTACCGTCAACCTTACGTGAGACTTTGCGATAAATCACGGTGAAGAATACAGCCTTAGGGCTCAGCACTCAGCGAGCAACAATCACGGTGGTGTTTTTCCGTGAACGTCGGGCTTGTCTTGAGATCGAAAATTCACGAACGAAATGGTTCAAAAAGGAGTCTGCTTGGCCTAGGATTTGGAACATCGATTTTTTCTGAGTGTTGCTTCATTTACATACTTGCAGTTTCTCTAGTTAAGGGTTTAACAATCTCCGAGTTTGATATATCACTTGTGATTATCTATACATTTCCCTACTCATGCACAAGTTTGAGAAACTTTTTCAATGGAATCCGACTTTTGATCCTTCTTTGGGTGGATTCACCAATCCACTTCCATCAAACTTTTATGACCATTAAACCAGCAGGCGGAGTAGTCAGTCGTCAAAGTCATTAACCCTTTCCGCATTGCTCACATTTGCGTGCCAACAATTTGTCAACATTTGCACACAATTTATCACCTGCTTAGCATCACAGCATTTGCCATTGTTTGTGCTCGTAATGAGAGCCAGGCAAGAACTGTGACATGGCTGAGTCGTAAATGAGCGTTTTAAACGGCTTTAAGCCGCCTCACACTACCATCCATTCTACTGTGTTGTTGACTTGCCGCTTTATTTGCTCTGTGGAAGTTAATAATACAAAAAAAAAAAGAAAAAACAGAACGCGGCGCCCGTCATCGCAATGTGTACATTTTGAGAAATGCATTCAATCCAACAGACAGACAATGCACTGAGATTTGTGTCTCACAGGCAAACGAAAATATGGCCAGCAAGCAAAGAGTGAGTAATGCCAAGTTGGCTGCTTGGGAGCGGCGTCGCTGGCGGCGTGTGGGCGGCCAAATGCAATTGCCTGGCTGCCTAGCGGCTGTTCTTATTGTGCGACATTCCACTTAGGTTGGGGCGCGTGATAAGCCCATAAAATATACATATGTACATACGCGAGTTTCAATTTCAGTTTTGTAGCCAATAACTCACTCTGTCTGCTGTGTGTGTGTGTGTGTTTGAGTCTGTGTGGGCATTTGGCTGAGAGCACACGAGGAATTTAAGGTGCTAGAAAGGTAGTTTGAATTACGCCAAAGATAGGTTCTATTGATGCTTGCTTGCTTGCTTGCAGTATCTCCATGCCAATGGGCTTCATTAGTTGAGCCGCCATGGGAGGCGTTGGCCCGCATGGACACGCTCAGCGGCATAGCTGTTAAATTTTGACAGTTAGCCGACAGCTGCGATCGTTAGGCATCATTAAACAAGCTGCCAACACAAGAGAGCAGCGCCTAACTAACCAGCAGCTAGGAGTGGTGTTTAGCGATCCACGTCACTGATAATCACAATCGCAGACGGTGGATCTGATCAGTATTTGCACAAGCGCACTCGACTGGAACTGTTTTAATAATCTCTGCAAATGTTCACAGGTTTTTTTTTCAAGTTTGAGAGAACATTTCATGGAGGGTGAAGTAGTATGCTGGGAAGGCGGCGTGCGGCTGCATTTAATTTCACTATTCAGAATTTTCCATATTTTCATTTAATGCTAATGAATAAAGAAAAGTTGGCAGCTGCATGCGCGCTGCTCCGCTGACCCAAATTCATCTTTCAACGAAAATGCCATGGAACACACAGGAAATATGTTGGTCAGGGTATTTAATTATAAAAATTCGTTGCGTTTAATACTGTGCCAGTGGTTTGTTGCACGATCCACTCAACAACCGGCAAAAGAACAGATAAAGAACGAATCAAGAGGAAGTTGTCATAGAGCTCAAGGCTTAAACATTTTGTTTCAGCTTACGATTACATTAAAATAATGCGGAAGGGAAGAAAATAAGTTAGTCCGTTTTTGAAAATTGATCGAGTAATTTTCATTCGAATAAATTAGAAATATTCGAACATATTTTTCGGTTACGATAACAATTTTCCTACTCAGATTTAACGATGAAGATAAAAATTCAAATTATACTTCGACTAGTTTCCGCTACATTTTCGGCCAAATAAGAAATTCTTTTTTAAATTTTAATAATGAAATTTATCGATGTTAACTGGGGAGTTTAGCTGGACCGAGGTTCCGAAAAGTGTCAACTTATGCATTTATACACCAAAAAGAGCTACTGTTTCATGAATCTCCCGATAATCAATCTTCAGTAGGCTTTCGCTAATGACTGCCAATCGTTGACTGTCTCTCCATGCCAACACTGCTTAAAGCAGTTAGGAACTGCAAAGCGCAATGACAGCAAAAGCAGACAAACGATACAGGAAGCCAACATGTTGGTGTTTTTGCTTAAGCTTTGAGGGAAAAGTTTTTAAGTGAGGATGCTTTAAGCTTTCCAGCGAGCTTAGAACTGCATTAAAATAATATATCGATGTTGAACGTATTTTTAATATCTTTATTACTTTCAACAATATACCAAGACAAAATTGGGCCTTTTAATTCATTTGTATCGTCGCTGTTGCGTCATTTTATCGAATCGAATTATGTTTATATGGTGAAGTATCGATAGGCCCTAAAATTATTTGCATCTATAACATTATTTATAATTGCAAACTTACTGAAATCTCTAAAAAATGCATGTGAGCTAGTTTACATAAGCGCTGTCTAGATGCAGCATACCTTTTCCTTCATATTGATAAAAATCGATTTATCGATAGATCAATATTTTGTGGCCATGATGTTTAATAAACCATCGATTTTGAAAATTTTTACTTTTAATATTGGTCATAATAATAGTTATATTACAATGGGTACCACGTTTTGTAGGCAAATTAGAAATAAGACTGCGATTACGATTCAGAGGTGGGGTTATGAAGTCCAAGATGGTGAATTGGAAATGGTACCTAGCATCCTAGTTCTTATCAAAGTGTGCTTAGAGAAAAATAACGTCTATTTTCGTCCACCTATACCACCCTGTTTGTCAGCGTTAAGGGCCGAGTTATGACCTAACTAGTATAATTGTGATTACCGATTTTGGATAACAATGCATCTTTAAAATAATTGATTTAATAACCTAGGAGAACCAAGTCGAGCTTCTCTTATCTTTTGGCTTATGTGCCTTATAAATTTCTCCCAAGAATAAGGGAACGCCGAATCCGAACGGCAACAGTTCGATAAGTTTTTCTATTTATCCTTTGGATTTGAAGAAAGTCCTTTTTCATAAGATGTCTAACTACCAGCTGCATTTTAGAAAATGTTACCTATGGTACAATACAGTTTAAAACTTATCCATAGCGCTCATTTTCTTCCACCTATGTCCAAAATTGATTAATTTAAAGGGTAGGTATGAGTCATTAAGTCGAAGTATGTATTTTGGATGATACCCCTACCTCAAACCTAGCTACTCAATTTTTGATAAAGTCCGCTTAAAAAAGTATAGTACTGGCTAAAACTAATCTATAACGCCCATTTGTATCAATCTATGTTCATATTTGTCAAAGTGGAGTGCAGATTTAGGACATGTGGTAGAAAATGGAGTATCAATTTCGACAGGTAAAGGAATTACATGCAAAAAAAATGTTGGAACATCTTCCAGCCTATATTCTTGATCAGTATCAACAGCTGAAAGATAAAACAATATCCTCAGTTTTGGAAATATTGAACTTAATCCTATTTTGTCACTTTTGTTTGTGCTTCACTTCTTTCCTTGAATTAAGCACAGATTTCTATCAAAAACTGGGTCTAAGCGAGATGCGTTAAAATGTTATTTCATAATTTAGTCATTTTAGATTTGCATTTTGTAATTAAAGCTCAGTTGCGTGTGCAAGCTCGGTTGGAAACTAAATGCAAGTCGTTTCCCGAACTGATTAACTTTTATATTACTTTTACAGTGACTAATAGTGATTTAAGTCAGAGAATGTTGTCTGCAATTCCAGTTATATTTTTTGTTGGAGTGGGAATGCTTTAAGTAATTCAAAGTTTGCGCATCGAAAACCAAATACTTTACTGCATAGTTTACGGAAAAAATGCTAAAATGTAAAACGAAAAAAAAAACAACTTGAGAATTGTATACAATTGAAGTGTGAGACTGCAGAGAGACACAATCATTGTGAAGGCGAATAAATATTCGTATAATCAAGTTGCGTGCAGTCACGTGATGTATGGGAGGAGAAAAATACACAAAAAAAAAAAAAAACAACAACGACACGAAGTGAGTAAGCTACGCAGCTTGGCAATTAAATCTAGTCAAGCCAGACGACCGACAACAATGTCATGACTATCCAAGTTGCCCCAAGTAAGCCTAGCCATATTATACATGCGTTTTTAGACAATTACATCAGCAGTTTTACTGATGTATGTGACCCCCCCCCCGGGAGAGGTGAGGCGAAAATCATACACCTGGTGGTCATTGCCAAGGCAATTACAATGCAAAGAGTGCAACAGCAGTCATGAACTTGACCTTTGACGAACGACGGAAGTGTTTGGTTGAACTTCGTTTGAACTCTTCAAAAGAGGTGCAAAATGTAAAGCAAAACATGACGAACTTCGCCCATTAACAAAACTATCAGTTGTTGATGTATTAATATATTACGTTACTCTAAAAATATGTCACTTATCGGCTGGGCTGTATAAATGTAAATAACAACTTAATGCCAGTTAAATTTCAATGAAATAAATTGTATGCAAAATAAATGATGTCAGGCTGTCTGTCAGATTTGATGACTCAGGCCCCAGGAACAGCAGTAGCAAGCGCTCTGTGATATATGCGACTCATGTATTTATTTAACATAGGTCAGTGTTTTTGAGTGTTTCTGTGGCCCCGCATCCATGTACGTGCGTTGTGCGCATTATATAATTTGGCAAGATCCCCTCCTCGCTGGATGATGGTTGAATTGAATTGTTTACGCAATGGGGGGAAAACAAAAACAACCGACAATTGTAGGTAAAAATAATGAGACCACATGATGCCAATCAATAAATAGTCCGACGTTCATCCCCTTAAGCTTACAGAATATGCCAAATGCAACTTAATTGGCACTAAGTCTGTGTGGTCCGTTCAGTCGATTTCAGCTTGTTGTGTGTGTAATTAAATAAAGTGCCAGTGAGATGCACTAGCAGCGGATGATGAGGAAGATGACAAAGCCACCCGACTTACATTGCAGCAGTAGTACATGGCATTGACCCAAAAGCTGTGCGAGCTCTGAGTTTGTTTACTTGCAAAAAAGGAGCAAATTGATTAGAATGTTTCTATTTTTAAATAAAGTTTCCAGTCGATGTGGTCGGAGTAACATTCTACTTTGTGTTTGATTTGATGGGAGATGGAAAGAGAGAAAGTTATAGTTATGTAAGAGTGATGGTGGTCTAAGGTACTAACGATAAAAGAGCAGACCTTTGATTGATACCATGTGGGACCTTTACAGCAAATTCAGATTTTTTTCATAATAATTCATACTGCATACTGGCCAACCATTGGAGGCTGAGTATAATCATATCCTAAAACCTTCTTTTATTAAAAATGAAACAGCAAATCCCGAAAGCAAATTTAGCTTTTACAAATTTTACTTCCTTAAGTGTTTCAGGATCTACAATTCATAGCTTGAACGTTACGAAAAATAAATCAGTTTTTGAATCGAATCATAATGGAGAATAAAAGCCTGATTACCATCAATTTGAGCAAAAGCAATCATAGAGCAAGGAAAATAAACCTGCTTAGACCATATCAAAAGTCAACATTTAAGTAAAAAAATAATTACGCTATCTGTTTGTTAGAATTGAAATTCAGATTTGTGCTGGCATCAGCTATCTGAACTGGAATAATAAGTACAAAAAGGTGCTTTCCGTACTAGGCAATTTCATAGATGTACTTTCCCACCATTACACAGCTTGACCGTGTCAAACCGGCTGAAGCGCCCGATAGCTCTCCAGTTGTAAGGTGTACCTACAGTAGAAGAATTGTAAATTCTTTCATGGGCCCAGCAGGACTTGTGAAATTTGGATTGGACTTGGAACCGACAGACTCCATTTCCGGAAACGGCAGATCTTAAACACTTATGCCTATGTTTGGAGTCTTTGACTCATTTCCTCTCATCAGTTTAACAATTGGTGACTTAAAAAAAGTAAAATCCCTAGTTCGATGCATCATCAAAATACCCAGATATAGTCAGACCTTCATAACCTTTAGTGTTTTTTTTTTTTTGCTTGACCAGTAGACGCTTACCTCAAGATACTTGGATGAGACAACTTATTCAGCAACTGCACCTCTCGCAGCATATTCGGTCGATTGGCGCGTAACTGATTCATCTTAAGCACCATCACCTCGCCTGTTGTACGATGTGTGACCTATAAAATAAAAAATATATACAAATTTTAGTAACAAAATGGCTTACAATTAATCTATGTGCGATTGCAATGACAACACACACTCAAGTGAAAACATGAGAGGACAACACTGCGACGACATTGAAGTCCGTCCGAGTTTTGTTGCTGTTTCCCAGGGTCAAGTTCAGAGCAAGTGAAACAATGTGGAAAGTAGTTGTAGTAGTTGGCTGGTGTTAAATAAATATGGCTATGGGATAATTGTTAAAGCGAGTGTAAAAGTGGAATCCATGACAGTGAGAGAGGGAGACAATCGTCATGTCTGTTCAAACGAGATACAATATAAAAAAAAATCAATAAACTCGTCTGCGTTGCCATTGCCATTGCAAATTGATGGCCGACAGCATTGAATTCGCCATTTTTTGTGATTTTTTTCGATTTGCTTCTGCCTTCACTCACAAAATGGCGGGTGCAATTAAATCTTTAAATTGAATTTCATTCTATGGCTGTCAACACCAAAAGGTCAGGTCGAAAATTAAATGACACGACCTGGCACGAAATGAACACGAAATGGGACAGAGCTCAATCGACTCAGTTTTTCACTTTGATCAGGAATGTAGGTGGTTTATTGGGTCGGAATTGAATGTGTTCCGAACTAACCTTTGCAAAGGAATTTATTGGAAGGTGACGTGAATTTGAAAGCGAACACAGAACTTCGTGCGTGTACAACCTTAATCTGAGCGTGTTTCGTGAGTCCATAGGGGACAAACATCTTGTGTATTAAAGTATGGAGTATTTACAAAAATGTCTTTTGTTAATTTCTGGTTAATAATCATAAGTATTTATTTGAATTATATTACTTAAGTAATTTGAAATGAAAACTATTACTGGCAACTCCAAGACTCTCGAAAATACTTGCATTTGCCAATTGCAGTAATTTTCTCTGGGCGTCGCATAGGTTAGTCGTTGTGACTCCGGTGCATTTAACAAGAACTGAGGGAAAATGGTCTTACACAAATTAATTTAAGAAAATCACAGCAGAAACACTGCCCGAAAAGATAGTTGCAATTAGTGGCCAAACATATGCGGCCGTTGTTTGTATTTGTATAACTGTGTTGTATTTTGATAAGTCCATTTTTACGGAGAAGCATTTTTGCCGTGCGTAGGCAATAGTGATCGTGCATGAATTACGTGCATAAACCGTGCGTAGGTAAATTTCCATTTCGTGAATCGTTCTTGGAGTGAAACAAAATCCGCTGACGCTCACAGCTCTAGCTCTCCGCGACAAATTGGTGAAAAACTGATGTAGCAGCCAGAAAAAAGCAGCTTAGACCGTATAAAGTATTTATACTCTTGATCAGTATCAACAGCCGAGTCGATTTACACATTGGCAGAGATCGAGCTGAGTCGATTCAGCACATTGCTTCCGTCTGTCGTCTAAGTAGACGAAGCTTACGAATGGTCTACGTTCCTAAATATCCTGAAAATATTTTGGAACCTGTACACTGAGAGTGTTCACAGAGTGAAATCCTCCGTTTTTAAACCTCTAACCTAACGTCTTAAGAACCTCTAAATGAAGATTTATCATCTCTCAAATTATTAACAGCCCTCTGTGAAGCTTCAGCTAAAAAAATTTATTCTTATATACTGATTCTTTGTAACATATTAAAAAGGATATTGTTTCTTCTAAAAATCGAGTGTAAGCGATCTTAAACCAAGATTGTCGAATAAAGAATTAAATTGAGATTATCTTAGGCTAAGATATTCCCTGCTTTGTGCATGTTTGGTTCCGATTTGTCTCGGTTTCAAGACTATAATCTTAGTTTTAGATTGGTTTTTTCTCAGTGCAGAATCGAACCATTAGATCAGTGGTCTACATGTGATAGCTCATACACTACTGGACCGATTGAACTTAAATTTATACTATTTTACCTAAATGTTCACTTATCTAAGATCTAATATGATATAAAACAATAGATGAAAGTTAGCTTCGGCTCGGCCAAAGTTTGTATATCCTTGCAGCACGTTTTTCTAACTAAGATTACTTTTTGGACCTTTCTTTTCAATGGGAGCTATACTATATAGATGGCCGATTTCGACCAAACTTGGCAGAATCGTGCAAAAGCATAAACAACTAGTATTTTCGGAGTTTGGATTAAAAAAAATATAAAGGAAAGTTAACTTCGGCTCAGCCGAAGTTTGTATACCCTTGCAGCACGCTTTTCAACTTATTTGAAGGGCATATCCACTGAAAACAAGCAAGTTTTTTCAATGAGACTACTCTTCTGACTCTACTTTTTGATGACAGCTATACTATATAGACGTCCGATTTTCACCAAATGTTGCAGAATCATCTAGAAGCATTAATAACTAGTAAATGGAAACGTTTGCATTAATAACAAAAAAAATTTGCTCACTAGAACTAGTTTTTCGACCGATCGTTCCTATGGCAGCTATATGTTATAGTCATCCGATCCGGCCGGTTCCGACAAATGTGTAGCGTATTTGTGCCAGAAGACATCGTGCAAAGTTTGGTGGCGATAGCTTTGAAACTGACGGAGGAGATAGCAAAGAAACAGATAGACTGGATTGACTGACAGACGGACATGGCTATGTCGACTCAGCTCGTCATGCTGATCATGAATATATATACTTTATGTGGTCGGAAATGCTTCTTTCTATGCGTTACAAAAATCTGGACAATTTCAATATACCCTCTGTAAAAACACTCATTTAAGTACTCAGATATGCAGCTTCTCATATATTTATAAGTGTGCATCTTATATTGACGATTACACTTAGTTTCCCATATGAGATATCATACAAGTAAAAATACAGCAAAGCTTCTTTTAAGTTCTTAAGAGATACATATGTGAAATTTCAGGCTTATATGCTTATAAAGGAAACACCCAACTCACGCAATCTTAAAACTTAAAAGTGTATTCAATTCCGGTGGTCCATAGCGTAGCTGTCCACCTTTTTTGAATCAAGTCTTGTTTGTGGCAAATAGAGTGGTATAATTCGCTACCACCATAAAAACCGAACCTTTAATGTTTTCAAATGCAACACAAACATACACCGTATGTCGTTATTTTTTCTGTGGTTGTAGGTGTCCAAGTGTCGCCTCTCCTGCCTCTCTCTCCGGGAATTGCAATTTGGCGCCACACAGCATTATTCACAATTACTTGAATAAATAGCCTCGAGAAGCTGGCTACTTCAGGCACAGACAGTCACAATAGCAACAGCTTGTATTCATTGTACACACATACACACACACACACACCCATGAACACTCAGTTCTATTCCTTGTGCAAATTCAATTTTGTCTCCACCCTTCATCAAGAAGACACATCGTGGTTTTTGGGGCCTGAGTGGCATACAAAACTTGGTCTGTAGGTGAGTAAGTAGACATGGTATGTATGTATGTATGTATGGAAATGAGGCCGGGACACGTGTACGTGGGTGACACACACGACGCCAGCAACAACAAAGACTTTGTCGCATTTTATTGTCCTGTTGCGCTTTTTTTTCTCATTTTTCTCTACGTTCTCTATGCAGTTTGCTGCTTTTGCGTCGGTGTTAACAAATTTATGACTTGTTGTTTGTTTTGCCTAGAGGGCAAAGTCCAATTCATGGCGGTCTCAACGTGGATTTTCTATCAAAATTGTTTGAATTTGTCTGGCAACATGTTGCCAAAGCACTTACAGTAATATTCAAAATTTGTTGATAAGTCGATTTCCGCATTATGTCATTTTTATTGTTTTCTTTTTTCATTTCGAGAACTTCTCATTTGCACTTAAAGTGATTTTTATACCTTCCGCTATAGAATTAACAGATACAACCACATCACTTCATAATGCGGACACCACACCCAACAAAGTTGCTAAAAGCCCGACGCCAGAATGGATAATAAAAATCTATTAAATGAAGATAATATTCTTGTCAATATTTGCCACTTTATGGGCAGCGTGCCGCCAAGTTTGCTGAATTAATTTGACAGGCCATCAATTCCATTGAGAAACCGCTCCCTTCTTTTAGTCAGGCAAAGCAATTAAACAATTAAATGCATTTAGAACATTTTAGAAACGTTTGTGCTAATGAGGCAGGCACTGCAATGTCGCACAACATGAAAAGCATTTCTGACAAATGCATCGAACGTGTATTTATCCGAAAATTTTCAAAGCGATTGTCGTGCAGCAGACAAAGCAAACGCCAAGCCGACACTGGACCAAAAGTGGCACGTCCAGACGCAGACTCTGGCTGCAACTGTGCTAAAAACCTATGTAGATGTATACCCGTCGTTCAAACATATGTGCGGCTGATCTTTTAGGTCGGCTAGCTTCAAAGTCGCCTGTTTTTTTTTTTTTTTTCTATGAAAAGCATTTAAGCGTTGACGTGAGAAAAGAAATCCATACGCATATGCACACACACACTGGTTGGGCATCAAAAATAATCAATTACGAATGAAAACCAAGGTGTTCTAGGTGAGAGGTAGGTGAGTAGTTTCATTCATCAGTAAGACTGCGGCGTGTGTGGGAAATATTGCTTGTTTGGTGGCCTATTTGTGGTGAAGGTGTCTAAAAGCTTTTTCATTGATTTGGTCATATTCATTTGCAGCTTGAAGTTACGAAAGAAAGATTCTTTTTTTAAAGTCAAGCATTGATCGATCAACCGATTACAATTTCTGTGTTGGTATAGGAGGGGGTCACTAAGGTAAAGGTAAGTCGTACAGGTTGCATCCATTTTACTGGATATATGATTTGCTTGAGTTCTGCTTAGTCAGCTTTGTCATGCTTTAAGTGGGCTGCAAGCCGGTTATGAACCAAATTGCGACATTTTTGGCCCCTGTGAACCGAACATTAAGCCCAAGCAGTGAGAATTAGTAACTAAGCCTAAACTTGTTCCGAACCGAATAATTTGGTTCATTCGATCAGTTTCCAGTTCCGGTATTTTTATACCCATTACTCGTAGAGTAAAAAGGGAATACTAAAGTCGTGAAAATGTATGTCACAGACAGAAGGAAACATTTCCGACCCCATAAAATACATATATTCTTGATCAGCATCAACAGTCGAGTCGATATAGCCCTGTCCGTCTGTCTGTATGAACACATAGATCTCAGAGATTAAAAGAGCTGGAGCAACCAAATTTTATTTGTAGACTAGTTTTGTGTCTGCACGCAGATCAAGTATGTTTTAAATTCCGAACAACAATCTCTGAAATTTTCATAAAGATCTGGTAATACATAGCCAAATGGTAGGGTTACACTTAAGTGAAATAAAACCAACTTTCCAAATTCCAAAAACCTCGAACAATGTATTTCGTTGGCCAATTGCAGCATGTTCATTTCAGCGTGGCACACGATGATCGTAGTGACACCGGTGCATTTAAAAAGTTCACAACAAAAACCTAACCCTTTTTGGTTTGAATTCATTCTAATATAGATGCAATTTTATTGTGCTTACGTATTTATGACAGGTCCATAACTCGTTTAGCGCTCATCCGATTTTCATTAAATATTTCATTTTAGTTTTTCACCCGTAATTTTTAATACATTTTTTAAAGGCACATTTCCGATTGCAAATATTGTGATTTTTTAAGTGAATATGTGATTTTTCGCATACTTTCGAAATGGAACACCTGAAAGTAATTTGAAAGCCTTTTCAAAATCCTTACATAATTTCTTAATATCGCTTATTTTCGTAAATAATTGATAATTTTGTCCCATACTCACAAATGTAGTCCGATCAAAGGTATATTAAAAGGTATTTGTATGTACGGGATCGCAAGTTTTAATATGGTGACAAATCATCCTTAGAAGCTACATCAACTCGGTATACCTAAGGACCAATTCTGTCTATAGACGTATTCCTTTTACGGGGTCCATCAGCGAATTGTATATTCAAAATTAATTTTGATCTTAGGTTTTTGGTTCATTCAACATTTTCAATTTACGTCGGTTCGGTTTGTTATTGAAAAAATAATAAATGGCCCAGAGTACGTAATAGAAGAGAGAGTCAGAAAAAAAATTGTAAACGAAAATTAAGAATGATCGATTCAAAGTAACGCTGTAATTTGCTTCGATAAGCTATTGAACTCATCATCATTAACGCTTTGCTGAAGCGCCTTTTCTCATTATTGCATTATGGTGTTAACAGCGGTTCGCTACTCAATAAGCTTCCAGCTACTAAAACTGTGGAATTGAAGACAGACTGAATACATTCATCCAAGGAATCCTAATTTTATTCAAGTGATTTGTTGTTGTGTCTTCAAATACTTGAATTGAACAATTCAATCACAATCATTAGTGCTGCATTTTTCATTTAGCAGTGATTTATTAGAAAAGTCAAAAATTTAAGCAATACTATTTGTTAAATGCAAATGATGAACAAATATGTTGTTTAGCTACATCTTCGCTTTCACTTTCAACTCATTTAGAATGTGTTTCTCAGTTGAACTTTGCAGTTCAATTTATGCAAGTCTCACCATATTGGTTTGGAAAGGCTGATTCAAATTCTGATTAATGGCATTAGTTTTGCCATTTTCTACTTATAACAATTGGCAAATGTGAACATTCTCCACAAAGCCCCAACATAAACGAAAGAAATGTTTTTATAAACTTTACAAACTTCTTTTGTTTACCTTTGCCTATTAAAAAGCATGAAAAAGCTTTCAATTTTCGTTTGGACTGTTGAAAAGTGCTGGAAGTGTCAATACTTTGATGGGGCAGTTTTGTGTTGTTGCAGAACTCAAATACATCAATCAAATGGCACCGCACATTACTTAACCAGTTAATAGCAGCAGCAGCAGCAGCGGCAGCAGCCGCACCAAATGGTTATGTCAACACTTTTGGGATATGAAAAAATCGCATAGCCATGCAAAAATTTTTGTAAATACTCGTAATTTCACTTTCAGCCAAGCAAAATGAAAATAAAAAGGCAGTTGCGGAAACAAAACAACAACGAAAGTTGCAGCACCACCGAAATGAAAAAACATCCTTTTTGATCAAAACGCCAAACGTAGAGGCCAGCAGCCTGGCCAGAAACCAGTCGTTGTCGTCGATGTCCACGCTGTCCACTTGAGGTGAGGCTGACATTTCAACCGGCAAAAACTGGCCTGGCCTGGCCCGGCCGGGCTTTTGGGGACCGTCTCCCCGAAAACGCGTTTTACTCAACGGTATCGGGCACACGTGTGACATTCGATATGTGGGGCCCTGTTAGGCCCGCCTGGCTGCTGCACTGGCTGCCAGCCCGCGAGAAAATATTTCAACTATTTCCACATGCGTTTCGTTGCGTTTCGTTTTGCTGTTAACAAATATTTAATGCGATTTACAGTTGGGTTTTCTGTCTGGCTCTGGTCAATCATCTCGACGGCAACAACAACTTGCGGCAACAACTTAGCGGTACAATGTCATAGCCAAAACGTGTTCTGGCACGCTCTTGCGCGCTTTTTTTTTCTGAACAGAAATACACACGACAAATGTCGGCTAAAACGATGTAAGACAAATATTAGGCGGCGAGAGGTGTTGTTCTAGTGAATGGCAGTCATGCCCATTCTGAGTCTTGGTAGCAGAACGAGTTGTTGTTGGTGTTGTTGTTGTTGTTGTTGTTGTCGCCGTTGGCCGGCTTTGAATGGAATTTAACCTAGTTTGCTTTCTTTTCTTTCTTTATGTCTTACTGGCCAGCACTGGCCGGCGTCAGTATCTTTATTTCTAGCCAACTTGCTTTCAGTTGAAATTGGGGAGCGCTGGTGTGCTGTTTTGTTCTTGTGCAGCTCATCAACGTCAACGACTGCTCTTTAATGGGCGTTTTATTGCTTTGGTCAGTTATAAGAGATGATGAAGACAGGTGGATATCTCAAAGTTTGAAATAACTGGCCATGCTATTCGAGGGTGGGCCACAAATGGGAAATGCATGGAGTTAGCAAAAATTTACCAATTACATTTTATTCGGATTCTTTGATCGTTTTGAGAGGCCAAGCCAATATATTTCATGGTATAATAAAACGAGAATGCTAAGCTTACTTTGTCTGTGCCAAAGTTTCCATTGAAAAGAAAAAAGTTTGTCTCACTAAAACTAGTTTTCCGACCGATTGTTCCCATGGGATTTATGACATATAGTTATCCGATCCGGTCGGTTCCTACATATTAGTAGTGTGCAGCAAAAAGAAGACTCTGTGCAAAATTTCAGCTCGATAGCATTTCAACTGAGAGACTAGCTCGCATAGAAACCGACAGACAGAAGGAGGGATAAAACTCAATCGAATTAGCTCGTCACCCTGATCAAGAATATATATGGTTTATGGGGTCGGAAATGAATATTTTTATGCGCTGCTATCCCTTGCAGGGGTATAATAATGGACCTGAGATACACTGCATACAACGCCTTGAACCATAGTTTTGAAATTTAATTGCAAAACTGAAATGGCTTACGGTCAATGGAGAAATAATAGCAGAGATAATCGTTGTTCAGCTAGTTAAAGTCTATCACCTACTAAACGAAGATTTAGTTGTGAAGCAAGAAAGTAAAATATAAGCCAATAGCTTTTATCAACTCCTCGTATGTGAATCAAGTCTTAACCTTGAAATTTTTTAATTGCGGATTGCTGACGTATTGCCATAGCTTTTTTAATTACGAAATCTTATCTCGTGATATAATTGCACTTAAATGGGTACGAGAATTATTATTTTTTATATCAAAACAATACACTTTTTTATGGGTTTGAAGAAGAGGTGTTTTTCCTGCAGAGAACATCATAAAATTCCACTTGGTAGAATTCCATGTTATTAAATTTTGAGCAAAAAAAAAAATAAAGACAAAGCAGATGTCACAAAAATCGGCCAACATTTTTCGGTTATCTGCAAATAAAACAAAGGTTTTTTTTTGCGTGACACATTGAGTAGAGGTAGACTAAAACACTTCAACTGTTGGTTCGGATTCTCGTTGGTTGTTTCTAAACATGTTATATGAAAACATGCCCTTTTGTGTTATTAAGAGACTGCCAAGATAGATCAGTGCGTTTTATCCAAACAAGTAATGTGGTTCGTATAGGATTTGCTGTGAATAGAGCAAAGATAGCTGAGATAGCAACTGAGGAGTAATGAAAAAGTTTTTAATATTTCAGCAAAATCTCGATCTCGATCTCGAATGCGGTTCTTATAAGTATGCAACGTTTTTCTATCAAATTTATAATTCCGATTATACGATCTCTATTAAAAATTTATGAGATTTTAGATATTGGGCATATAAACTGAGCTAAATATCTTAAAATATGTACGAGATATTCAATTTTGCTGATTGCGGGGGCGGGAGGGCCCTAAATAATTATTTTTCAAACATTTTATCTAAGTTTAGCGAATCAAACTTAAGTATTGTCAATAGTAAAACCAATGATAGCAGATTATTTTAGCCTTATTTTAAGCCAGAAGGAAAAAAATAGGTATTAAATCTTAAAAGCCACAATATAAAATAATATAAATATATCAGGCATGGCGTTGTTGTTGTATGAACCTAAACATTAAATGGTTTCATTTATAACAATTAAAAACCCCGTTTGAATGCATTTATGCAAGCAAACTTTTTGGTCACCGTTATTAGCAGCGGGGAGAGTATCTCTCACACTAAAAACGGCAAGGCCATTGGGACACACACACACAAAGGCAACTGCCACTCCATATTATTGCGCGCATTCGGCTTTGGAAACCCAAATTGTTGGGAAACGTTCAGTTGGTAGGCATTGATCGCTGATGATGGAGGGTGGTTCCTCTTGAAACAGCTGTTCGATCTACCAGCCTTCTTTGTGGGGTTGTGTCTCTGTTTAAAGTTGTGCGAAAGCATAACATGACCTCGAGCCAACTGCAGGTTTAGTCCGTCACATGTAAATCAGATGTAAAGATAGCTTTTTGTGGAGGTGGAGAAGATTAGGGCTTAATTTGAGACATTTTATTTATTGCTATCATGTTTATTTAATTATTTTTTTTACACAATAAAATTAAGTTGTTTATGCCTCTGAAATTCCGATTTATTAACTCAATAGCGAGGATTGATCCCCTTAATCCTCCCATCTAAGCCACTAAAATAAATATATTTAATTATTTTCAAATTAATGAAAGTTGTGTTGTGTCGTGTTGTGTTTAGGAAATTGTTAACCGTGCGTGTTTTAAATATTCGTGATTCGTGTTAGAATCGTGTCGCTTTGAAAATATTCGACACGCTCCATTGCTTGATTATTTATTTCAAGACTGTTGTTAATTTTCCGAAAGACGTAGGTGGAAAACTGAGTGAGGGAAGACGTTCAAAATTAAACTTCAAATAAAACCAACAAACAACCAAAGCTTCAACTTGAAATATACAAGTATATACTCTCCCCCACATTGACCCTTAAAAATCATTCAAACGCAGAAAAAATAAGATCGCGGTATTTAGTATAAATCGGGTATTTTTCAGTATCGAATCGGAATTTATCTAAAAAATAGCCAAATGATATGTTCACTCCAACATTTCGAACATATCAAAGTGAAATGTTTATTTTAATAGTATCAATGTGGTATTTTCACAATAGAATTTCACAATAGGTATTAACGTATTACCAATGGTGTATTTCACAATATCAAAGCTATATTTAAATAATACCTATAGGACATAGTTCAAATGTCAAAGACATTTTTGAATAATAATCTGAAACCATAATCTGAATCACTATGATGATTTCACTTATCTATATAACATTTTTAGTATCAATAGAATACTCTAGCATCATACAGACACAGAGAAAAAAAGGATGATTTCCGGTATCCATTTGGGAAGGATATGTCTGAAATATCCTTTTAATCATCCAACGGAGCTAAAAATCATCCAAAGGATATGAAAAATGTTGATCCTTGGGATGATTTTTCAGCTCCGTTGGATGATTTAAAGGATATTTAAGACATATCCCTCCCAAATGGATACTTTTTTGGATCTTTTTTTTTTCTGTGTAGAACTTACTTTTACCATTGAAAAATTAATTTTGGGTTTTCTTGGCCTATGTATAAAAGAAAGATTTTATGCACAAACTTGAAATTAGCTATGGACAATCCATTGCTCACAGTGCTCTGAGAGCTATTTACGGCAACTGGCGCCATGCAGAAGCATTAAAAATAGCCTTTCTTCCTGGCGACGCCGCACATAAGGAGACAGAAGGACAATCTGGCAATGTCTGGCTTCTCGACTCGAGCCTCGCTGTTAGGAATTGTTTATTCTGTAGTTGTTGGCCTGCTCTCAAACACAAATTTCTTGCCCACCACTGCTTTAAATGATTAAAACTCAGAATTCATAATCATTCAACTGGAAAAGCAATCTATTTAGAATGCCAGGTTTCCCAAATTCTCGGCTTCTGGAATACCCTGCTTCTCTAAAGTTCAAAATATCGGTTACGGCTCTGGTTCATTTGGTTTTAGTCGATTATTTTCGGTGTACAGTTCCGCTTGCGATTTGATTACTCCAAAGTTATTTGCTCTAAGCAAGACATGTTACACAAAAACAATAAAGCTAAGCTAAATTCGTTTGTGTCGAAGTTTAAATACCCTTGTGCAAGTGCTCGTTTTATTTACTTTTATTTACATTTAAAAGTGAAACAGTTTTTTTATTTAGTGCCATTTTCCGACCAATCGGTCCTATATGCAGACGTAAGGGTATGGTCCTTTGAATTTCATCAAGTTTAGAAGCGCTTACATTAAATACCAAACAAAATTTCTGCATTTTCCCCCCAATTTCACAAAACTTTGTAATCTAGAATGTAATATTTGTATGCGTTTCCAATTTCTGCCCAAAATTATAGTACCCTTTGCAGGGGTGTACCACAACGAATGAGGAGTTTCAAGCGTTACCTAATATATTATACAAATATACGAAATTAAAACTTTGTACCGATTTAAATAAATGCCATTAATAGAAGAGAGATAATACAAATATTTGGATTACAATTGAATTGCCAATCTAATCTCTGGCTAAAACCAATGGCCAATCTTATCTCAAGTCCAATGGCAATGGCAATGGGGGGAAAGCACAGAGAGGCAAACGAAATTATACACTAGTCGGCATAATTATTTTGACGAAAAACAAATGGTGCAAGTTTTTATGTAACTTTTCAATGGTTTAATATAACTCAATGATTTTTTTTTCCTGTTTACTAAGTGCTAATACAATCTTAAAAATAATGAATTCAACATTTTGTCATATGAACTTGAAAAAATATAAGCTAAAGTAATTTTTATGAGGTGGCATAAGTATTTTGACAAGTACCTTTTAATATGAATAACAAAGTTTAATCTTAAAAAAAGTAAAGGAAAAAAAGAAATTAGTAAAATATATAATTTCCTTTGGTTTCAATAACTTTTTGAAGGCGTTGCGGTACAGAATCAATTAAATTTTGGATGATCTCTGGAGATATCTCTTCCCAAAGGGAAGTGATCTCAGAAATTGTCTCCTCTCTGGTTTTATTTAACGATACTGTTCTCTTGCGTTTCATAAGAGACCAGACGTTTTCAATTATATTTAAATCTGGACTTTGGGGTGGCCAGTCCAAAGTAGTAACACCAACATCCTTCAAAAATGATGTAATCATCTTGGCTTTGTGGCATGGGGCGTTATCCTGTTGCAGAATGAAGGATTGTCCAATAAGCCTGTCTCCAGAAGTAAATGCATTATCATTTAGAACACGTAAATATTGGCCTTGGTTCATCGAGCCAGTGACAGGAACGAAGTCACCCAGTCCATTATAGGCCACACATCCCCAGAACATAACAGAGCCTCCACCATGGCTTACTTTTTGGCAAACGGGCCGCCTTTTCTGCCTTTGTTCCATTGGTAATCTTACAAAAAACTTATTTTTTGATGAATTATACTCAAAGGAGCTTTCATCTGTCCATAGAACGCTCCTCCAGAACTCCTTTGGCTTATGGAGATGTTCCTTTGCGAAAGACAGTCTTTTGAGCTTGTTTGCTTTTGTTATATATGGTACTTCCTTGACTTTATAAGTCTTAAAATCACATTCTTTTAATCGTCGACGGACTGTGCGCTCACTAATTGGTGTCTTAGCTGTCAAATTAAATTGATCTGCTGCGGATTGAGGCTTTAGAAAAATATTTTTTCTAAATTCCCGTACAATGACTCGATCTTCACTGGCCTCTGTTTTGCGCTTAGCACCTGATCTTTTTAAATTGCGCATATCATTATGCTTTTTAAACTTTTTAATTTGGTAGTGCACAGTTTGACGCGACACATTAAACTCATTGGCAATGTCTTTGACTGCTATTCCAGCGTTAAACTTTGCGACCATTGAAGATCTGGTAACCAAACTTAGCTCAGCCGTTTTCACCATGTTAATTAAGAATTTTCAATAACTTTCTATTTTAATAACAACGTTTTATATTGATCAAAGTTAAACACAGAAGTTCTTTGATTCTCGCGGGCTTAAAATTGTGAAAATATTTCCATAAAGATGCTGTCAAAATACTTCTGCCACGCAAAAAACCGTTGTCTGCATGCATTCTTATCAGCAGAAAGAGAATGCAAAAGGTAAACGAAATAAAATTTTGCATGCACACAGCTAAAGTTAGATTCTTTGTTTTGCGCATCATTTTCGCACCTTTATTTGAAGATTTAAAGCAACACTAAGTTCAATAGTCAAAAAGAGTTTCGTCAAAATAATTATGCCGACTAGTGTAAATGGTCATAAAGGAGCCTCGGGCCGAAACTGGAAGAGGTGCTTGCAGCAACTCCCCCCCTTGCATACAAACGAATTAATTAGCCAGAGCAGCAAGCAGCGCGTCCATCCATCACCATAAACATTTATAGCTGGCGAAAAAAAAAAACGAATAACGGATCACAAATGCAGATAAAAACTCGAACACAAACAAAGCTGTAAACCGAAAAAAAATTACGACTGGAGTGGCATTTGAGCATTTGAGTTGCTGTTGTTGTGCCACCTTGCTTGCAAACGGTGGTGCGGGGGCGTGTACCAGGAAATTAAATGCTCATGTGCAGCATATGAAATAATTATACATGGCTCAAGCTTTCCAAATGGCCAAAACGAAGAAGAGGTGGGGGGGTGGGGCGAATATTTATGTAACCTTTTCTATTGAACTTGTTACCTCTGAATGGACTTAATTGTTATTGTTTTTAAGCAACTTTGGTCGCCTTTTAATTGTTAACGGAAGCCTGCCGTTATGCAAATGTTGTTGGTGTTGCTGTTTTTTTGTTGTTTTTTTTTGTTGTTGTTCATCGTTCACCTTTCTTTTCTGCCAACTTGTTGTACAAAGTTTTATTTCGTGTTAAGCAAATAATTTAACAAGAAAAATGTTGTTGTTAGTACGGCAGGCAGAGGCAGGAAGCTAGCAAACAGCTGTAACAGGCAGGCAGGCAGGCAGACAAACAACCAGCCACAACTCACGCATATTGCACAACATTTGTGGTGGGAGGATGTGGATTAGGTGATGGAAAACTCTTTAACAACAGCAATTATTAGCTATTAGCTGCATGGAAATTCAATATCGAACCGAGTACTCACTCAGATGGGTAACGCATTTTATGCGGAACTCAATTCCTCCGACTTTTGTATTGCACAATCAATTACAAAATCTGACAAGGAGACAAGGCGACGGCAAGATCACCTTCACAGTTCATTGCACGTACTAGAGGAGGCTTATCAACAACAACCAAACCATTAAGTATAGTTTAATGACATGTTATGTCATTCTCAGTTGAGTTTATTAAGACGATTCTCACGACTAAATTCTATGCTGTTTCTAGAATGGGCCATAAACATTTAAAATCGAACAATCGGTTGGACACGAACTTGGGAAGGCAACGCATGCCTTGCATATGTTAGGAGAAAGACACACAGTCATTGTCGTCGCGACGCGTCGTGAGTGAGCCCTAAAAAATGTTTTTACCACAATTAATAAAGTTGAATACGTGCCCTGCTGTGCTGTGCTCATACGCCGCAAGCAAATGAATGAAATCCACAGCGCAGGGTATTTTTTTGATCGTTACACTCGTCGTTTGCAGCGCTTTTACTAGATATTTTTATGGGTTTGCCGGCTAGTTAAAGAATTTAAAAAATTTTATGTACACCCGCTCAACTACTTCCCACCCTCCCTCCTTATCTACTATCTAAGTAAGTTGAATATTTATTATTGTTGTTGTTTGTTTTAACGAAGGTCGTTTATTTGCGGCTAGCTTGATTCAAAATAGAAATACTATAACAATTATAGGCCCACCATATATTACCAATATTGATATCTTTGTGTACACTTCACCTTTATTTTGGTGGAGTTTAAAAGCCGCTTAACTTGTTTACTTTTGCATCAATGGCATGGCAAAAGATACAAATAATAAATGGGTTAAGCACACAAAAACTAGCAACGTCATTAACTGTCGACAGCCACAACGTACTTAATGTACGATCTTAGATTATATACAAACAAGCGTACAATGTGCCATTGCACAGCAAATTACAGTTTTTACTTTTATTGTTTGCGTATTTTTCAACCAATTACTCAAGGTAGTTCCGCAAACTGATATTTGTTTGAGCTTAAGAATGATGGGAACAAAATTTGCTAACGGCATTACGTTTGGAAATTTATTTGTATGGATACAAAAAGTAGCTCAAGAATTAACTTGAACTTGAATTGCTTATTTAGCGATCATTTACTGATTTATTTGTTTTTGAAAAAAACTCAATATTTTGTACTGCATTGGAGAAAATACTGAATATTCAGCTAGAAAGGAAAATATGTCGGCAAGTTTAGTAGGACTACAAAGTCGATAAACTCTGAAATTTTCTCCCCTTATATAAGTAAGATGAAAGAAACTTAAGTGAAACGAAATATATTAAGTCCTTCGGGTGCGTGTTTGCGACAAAATTAATCAATGCTTCGAAAACGGAAATTTAACGTTTCAAGATTTTGGCGAAAGTCTTTACGTTCAAACTGTGCTTCGGCCATTTTTTTTTTGTCATACAATATTATTTGCAAGCGTACAAATCAGAACATTTGTGTCCGGGTGTGGTGCAGCGGGTAGTGTGTGTGTGTGTGTGCGAACCCACCTCGAAATATCTAATTAAAAACATTTATTGTTAAAAACTTACCCGATCACCTTCACCAGTTGTTGGCTACAGCTGTGAAGTAACTAGCCATGAAAAAGCTTCTCAAATTTTCCGTTCCGATTTGACGTACATTTTTTACGGCTAGTTACTTCAAAGCTGGCGCCACAAGGTGCCGTTCTCTGGTGCAAAAATTACAAGCACTCAAGCCAAGAGATTGAGAGAAGATTGGCTTGGACCTTTGGGGCTGCAGACAAAACTATTTTATTATATCTGAATATTTAAATCTACATTTTGAAATCTTTCAATTTGAATTAATGAGGTCGTCGATGTCGACTAATTGTTTGACTTTGCTACAGACAAAATTAACTTAAAGGTAAAAAAGTCAATAAGGCTGTAACTTAAAACTGTTTCCTTTATAAGATTTTCAATGATTTCATTCTAATGATACTTTCCTATGTCTAAGCAATGTCAACCAGATATTACAAAAATGTTAAGTATGAGTTCTCTTAGAATGTGCACTTAAATATGAACCGAACCTAAACTTTTAGGTTCGGAACCGGTTTAGGGTTCAGCTGTATTTTTATTCAATTGATTGGGGGATCATGGTTCAGCTTTGATTCAAACTGATTTGCTCCCCAGGTCTGTTCACCCGTTTGGTTTGGACAATAGTAAAGATCGGATAATCGATAGTCGAGTTATGAGCAAAAGAAAGTTCGCTGCAAAAGCGCTGCATTTTCCTGCCATTGAGCATACAAAGCTTCTTCGAGGCGGGCTTGACCGACTTTCTTACTCGATTTCCATGTTAAATTTACGTTTGTCATATCAATAGCTTAACCGTGCAATATAAAAGTTTGATTAAAACTGACTTAATCATTTTCACGAATTTAGTTTACGCTTGGACTATCCCTACCTACTTCGACAACCAATGGCCAATCACACCTTCTATAAGATATCAGCAACTGGACTCAGCGGCGTAATAATTTGCGAATGATAATGTTTGTAGCGATCTTTCGAAAGAAGCTCGAGAGACTAAAGAAGTGCTATATGTAAAAAGCTAGTACATAAGAATAGTATATTACGCAGCACTCCAAGTAATACCACCAATAAGTTTAACAAGAAGCCTGTTTTCATAAAAACAGATTTTCATGATAAATGCCCTTCGAATTATGCTACATTTAGGAACCATTGTTTTTTTATAATCTGTGTGAATGTACAGTATGGTTTGTGTATGGCGCTGACTTAACCGACTCTCAATTACTCATTTAATCTGATAATTACTTATGGAAAAAAAGTTGGCATACTTGTAGGCGCATTTATTATGAAATTTTGTGTGTATAAGCGAGGTATTTGTCACTAGATGATAAGCCAACTTAATAATCGAGAATCACTTCTTAGAAAATGGAAAGAAAATGGAAAGAAAATGATCTAAGTTTATAGAGAACTAATTTGGGGCAATTTAATGCATTGAAACTTTGCTCAAAACAGCAGGTCAGGTTCTGGTTCAATCTTAGGTCAAAAAGATTAGCAGGGCCTGCTCTTAGAGGTTCCGCATCTTAAGCCTTGATTTACATTTACCGATTCAGTAGCTCTATGTATTCGAATTGGTTTAGAGCAGAACTTCTTGCGTTCTTTACATTTTTGCTTCCTTTCTCTCTCTCCTCTATAAATCTCTTTTATAAGATCTATCTCATTTCCGAGATTATTATCCCTTTTGAACAGATTTCGCAAAAATTTGAATCTTTTTACATTAAATCAGTTATCCTTGGACATGACGAAAAAGGGAAATGAAATGACAATTTATCTCGATTTTCTCAAACGAGAGCTATTTTCTGCTTCCATGAGACATTTTGCTGTGCAGAATCTGCCGAAAGTATGTTTTATTCAGTACACTGTAAGTGTGCCTGCGTGCTTATTACGCAATAACTATAAATTAAAAGGAACAAGGACAAATGAAGGCACTTTGAGCTGAGACTTGGCTCGTTTTGCTATGCAGCTTATATTCAGAGTGTAATAGTAAGAAAGCTTCAAGGGTTTTGATACAGTGAACACGTTTGTTTCATTTTGTATCAGTCATTTCGGTAAGCAGACAGCTTAGAACAAATTAGTTGACCATATTTTGTAAATTCTGATTTTAATAGACACTTCCAGTGTGTAGAGTTTGCACCGCTAAGAAATGAACTCTTACAGAATATCTATTTGGCAAGGGAATACCGATGAACAGGGTGAAGAAAACATGATTTGGCTGCTCTTATTATAGCTTTGACACAATTATTGTTTGTTAAAGGCATAAAGATTGCACATTGGTAATTAAGCCACAAACGTAATAGAAATCAATTAAAAGTGCCTTGTTGTTCGCAATAATATCATCGACATGGCGGCGTCGAATTGTGCTAAATACCAGAAGTAAAACAAAAACCGCACACAAGCTGTTAATTGGATGTGAGAGACTGCAAATCGATAGGTGGAAGTGTACCAACATTGTAACATGTGCAGCGCACCCCAAGCAATAAGTACGTCAGGGGATTAGGGTCGGGATGGGTACCCACAACGCTCTTTGACCTTAGATCTTCCGATATTGATTAATTGAGGAAAACTTTCAAGCTCATTTGGATTAGTGGTGGTGCCAGTGCCGTCGTCTGCCCATCCCTTAGAAAACCTTGATCAAGTATGCAGCACAACGAGTAAGTCATACGATTTAATTGCTTTTATCGCGCGCCTTAAATCGCCAGCGGCCTCGCTTGAACATTGTCAATTAAATTAGAAATCTATGGGGCGAGCGGGCGACACACGCCTAGCCCTTATGGGATGCATTTGGCTAGTTGTGACACGTCTGCGTGATTAAAATCAACATTAAGCCCCCCAGACAGACGCTGCTGCATCCATTACAATAAAAGTCGGCACTTCCGTTGCATGGTTCTGGTGGAAGTGACATGGTACAGACGGCGATCAGACAATCCAAGTTGCTTAAGTTTTTAAATATTCACATTAAGTAAACTTCTCCTGCCGGCTTAATAATCAATTGGCATTCGCCACGAATGAGAGTGGCGGCCACGTTTGTTTTCATCGCTGACGTCGTCGCTGTCTCAGACAGAGTCTGGAATGTCAAGGCAAATACCCATTTCTTCTGATGCTTGCCACATGTTGCACGCACATACAGCGTAAGTGGTCTATGTCAAGTGGGTTGGTCTGTGGTTACACGTGTCGTCGTCGTCGTCGTCGTCGTCGTCATCATCATCATCATCGCTCAACCCGTTCTAATCAGCCCGTAGCAGAAGGAGAAAAAAACCAGTTCAACTGGCTTCACTCAAGTCCATCAATCAATGGCTCGTTTGGCACAGCACTCGGCGGCGCTCAATAGCTTTATAATTGCCGCAAATATTTACAACACAAAATTTCTCACGCCTTACAAGCAACTGTATTTACCTGTCCTACGCAAAGTGTGTGGTGTGCTTACCTGAAAGAAAATAGAAAATTGAAAGATTTATTAGACAATGAAACAAATTCTGGATGATCTTTAAATATAATAAATACTGAATGTGTTTCTAAACGGCTGCCTCGCAATCAATTTGTTGAATATTAAGCAAAAGAAACGGTTCCGAACCGAACCGCTGAATCTGAACCGAAGAGTTCTATCCGATAATGCATTTTGTTACAATTACAATCAGCATCTATACAATCTCTTTGAACTCTCAATTCACATTCCCATAAACATCAATATTTGCTCTTCATTTTACGCTATTTGCCATGGCCATAGCTGTGTAATTGGACAAACATTTACCATTAGTTAGAGCTCGTGTGTACATTTTATATTTGCATTTTATCCAACTTAACGAAGGACTTGAAATGCTGCTGGTCTTCCTGTTTGTTTGTCATCAACTTTCAATTAACAAAATGTCATGCAAATGCATTTCACTTTACGCGCACTCCACTCCACTCCATTCCATTGCAGGGGCAACACCAGTTCAATGAACTGTTGACATGTGCCTGCCTCACTGATTTAGCCTTGAAATAGTTGACATGTCGCATACTTCGTCGTTGCCATTAACGTTTAGAGGGCTCCAACTTGTGTGCGACTCGGCATCGCTCCCCCTCAAAACAAAGTTGTAAAGTTGAGGAGTATGTGGCGTCATCAAGTGTTGTTGTCGTTGTGAAGTAGTGCTGCAGCAATGGTGATGGTATGCAGATGTTGCACCAGCTGTCTCTCCTTCATTGTCAGTGCCGTCGTCACAGAGGAGGCAACTTAGTTATGATATTATGATTAGTAAAGTGTTTTGATCGCTTCTTCTGCCAGCAATGAAACAAATGCAATTATAATTCGAAACTTTCTATTTCAACTTACACGCGACACAGCTCTGCGTAGGTTTTTTTTTTATTATTTTTTTTTTGAATTCAATATGAAATAATTTATGGCCAAAGCTAAGAAACAAAGTAACCAAAAGCCAACAGCACTTGAAGTGCAAAAGCTTGAAATTTTCTCACATTTTAAAAACATGAAAATGAAATGAGCATGATCCGGGCTTAGTTGGTGGCGGCCAGTACATATCACAATTGTGTGTACAGGTATAATATGTGCAGCCAACCAAATTTGAGAAAGAAGACAGAAACAATAAATTAATGTTTTTTGTTTTTGGTTTTTTTTTTTTATAACTGCATTTCACTTTTGTGCTTTTGTTTTTTGCGATTGTGCGTAATTAAGATTGTTTATTATGTTTCACTTTCTTTATGTGGAGCAAGGGGATGGGAAATACAAATGAATTTGTTTATATACATTTTAATTATTTGAAAGACATTGCATTGTGGATTGTTTAAGTTCATTGCCATTTTTATCAACTGACCCAAGGGGTTCCAGCAGTTCGCATTTCCATTTAGGAGAATGTTTTTGTGCTTGCTCGGGGTTGCCCGATATTTAAATGTAGATTCCTATAGTTTGAATCAGCAATAGAGTGTTATCGATTTTTCCACAAATATCAAAATCGATAAAGTTAAAAAACCAATTGTTCCATATCGATATAAACATCGATAACATCGTGGTTTTCTAAACCTCACACAAAAACTGAAGAGTTTTTAAAGAACGACTGCACCATTAGACTACTAATGAACAGTGCAAATGGTCGTTCCATCAAACCTTACCAATATCATATCTTAATGATATTATTGCCATAGTTTATTGAAACTAGACTATTAATACGTTTATGCTTAAATAAAAAATGTGGATTTTTGCGCCTCGAAGTATGTTGTATTTATATATAATATAATATATTTTATTTTATAATATTTTCTTTAAACCTCATTTTTGTATTATTTATTACACCTAACACTTTTCAGACAATCTCGGTGAATGTACAGTCTGGAAGAGGTATGCCAATCAATTATCTCTTTCAAACAGATATTTGTTACCGGAAATAAAGTTGGCATACTTTAAAGCGTAAAAAACCATGATATTTTGCAAGCATAAACGTAGTATATGTTAAATGCTACGTACGAAGTTGGAGTGAGCTAGCAGTAAAGTTTTTTATACTTCACATAATAAGAAAGAAACTTTCAAACATCAAACAAAGCCAAATTGGTTATAATTATGTATTTAGTGCCGTGATAATGTTTTTTTTTTTTATGTCTTTCAGTATTGCGTCGGTATTGGTATGCCATCCATTCATATGACATCTCAAGCTATATTTTCATAAAGATCGGATAATAAATATCAAGAGTTACAAAGCTCATAAATCGTTTCATACTTTGCGGCGCATCATGCGATGTCTGCTAACATAATGTTCATATGTAAACATTAATGTTAATGCTCTGTTAACTGACATATCGAACGCTTTTAAGCGCTACTTCCCTTGAATAATGGGAAATCCAAATCGGTCGACTTTAACCTACGCTCTTGATTCATATGCTTTTGACGATTTAACATTAAATGGATATTGAAATTTCCAAAAATTAAATATTAATTAAAATCCAGTTCAAATGAATATCAAAGTCATTCAATGGATCATTTATAAGTTAAGTTTTATTCTTCGCGTAGTATTTCCCCAGGTTTGCAAGCCGATTTTAAACCGAACCGATTCGACTCCGGAATACCGACTTCTAAATTAGTGTTTTATTAATTAATTAGAAATTAAAGCTGAGCCTGTTCCGAACCTAAAATTTCTCTTCAGTTGAACAAAAACTATAGACACGGCACAAGAGTTCAATAAAACATCAAGAAAAACGTTCAGAATTACTTATAAAGCCCCCACCCAAATTAAAATCTTCGACTCGAAAGCTAAGTCAGTGATTCATAAAACAAGAGCTTAACACTACTTTGGAAATATTTTTTTTTTCTTAATTTTAAATTATTTTTGTAATATGCCTGTGTTCTACAAGTCGATTACGATTTAAAATAGTTCGAATTTGTGACGTTTTTAGGTTGAAAGCCAAAAAGGATTAAATTGAAGTCAACATAAATTTATTTTTGGGCGGAACCAAGGTTCGAGTCAAAAACTTCGAACCATACATTTCCAAGCCGTAATAATGGTAATTGTTGTTTCGAACCCCCAAAGTGGAGCTCGGAAAGGAATTGTTTGGTTTGCAGATCTGGTTTCTCCGTGTTAATCCAACCCAAGAGAGGGATTGTTTTTAGTACTTTACCGTTTGAAAAGATTTTGATACCTACTTAACTAAGGTATCGGACATTTTGCTTTCATGGATACACTTGGTGGCTGATATCGCATAGATTCACTCTGTTCCGAAGGTGATTACAATGTATACTGAGTTCTTGCTCTCAAAATTGATATTTACTAAAAATCGGCACCCATTAAAAAACTAACATTCAGAAAATATTTACTTTTGTTGAGAAAAAGACATTAAGGTTTGAGGCGGAAAAAGTCCAATCAACAGAGATATAGGCTGTAATCATTTTGGTGTTTAAAATACATTGATAAGCATACAGATCACGAAGTCTTCTTTGTGAGTGAGCTCGACACTGAAGCAATTTTAAGCTAATTGGGATTAATGTGATTAATAAAAAATTATTAATCTAGTCAAATTGCATCTACAATTTTGGTTCGGAATAGAATCAAGTTGAGCAATTTCTCGATTTAAGATTTTGCCCAAAGTTTTAGATAAGTCGGAGTTTCGAGCTAGAATTGGAGCCAATTCTGCTTGAAATTCAGTTGAAGGCCTAGTCCCTGGATTAAGTAGATAAGTAAGTAAATCGCTTACTTACATCATGACAATCGCTTGGACGGGTTCGGCTCAGTACTGAATGGGAGTCGGTAAATCGATTGAATGTAACAAAAAAAAAAACAACTTTATGTCACAACATCTGTTCTTGTTGGTAATTTTTATCTCATTTATAGGCTGTACGTAGGTTACTGGCTACTCTTTTTTATGTATATTTTGTCCAAAAAAAAAACAAAAAATAAGTTGCACAACAAATTGTGAATAGAGCCAGGCCCCTGATGACGTTTTTGTGATTTTTTTTTTTGGACCATTTGCTGGGAGCAGCTGAAACAGTCAGATGCGTTATTGCCTCACCAGCCGCAAGTTGGCGCCGCGACAAATTTAAATGAGCCCACTGCAGCGAACTGACAGCTTTTGGGTGCAGCCAAAATAAAAAATACCCCAAAAATGATTGAAAAATAAACAGAAAATAATGCGGCCATGTATTACTAATGTTTGTTTTGTTTGAGGTTTCAACTGTCTACGGCTCCAAATGAATCAATGCAAAACTATGAAATGCATATCACAACAATAACAGCAACATGCGTTGCCTTTAGCGTTACCATACGACGGCAACGCAGCAATGAATCAACAATCAACGGATGGAGGAGGGGGAGTCGTCAACCGACTGTGGGGCAATGCTCAAGGCCTTGTGTCAGAATTTTTATGAATGAATGCATACAATTTACACATATTGAACGTGCTTTTAAGAAAACCAGCCAATCAGCAGAGCCTGTAAATTTGTATTGTAAAGTGCATTGAACTCCTCCAACAAAACAGACAAACAGATGCCATTACAACCAGTCAAACTGATATAACCAACTGGATTTAAGTAGCAAGCCTGCCTCCTTGTCTGGCTTTTCCGCTTATTTGGTACACAATATCGCCTATCGTGTTGGCAACATGTTGGAAATGTTTAGTTTTGGGGCGGCTCTTTTCGAGCATCATCTTCAAGTCACGTTTCAACTATCAAACGAACAAAATGGCATTTTGATTAGTTTCCCTTAGGAGCAGCAGCTGCAGCCGCATTGAGAGTTCTCGAAATGCGGAAGTTAATCCTTGTTGTGCATGATTAACCCTGTATATCTCTTTCGCTCTTAAGTGTTTCCTCATCAATTTTTTTGCATATTAAATTTCAATCAGGAATGGTCTTTGCTTTAATGTCGTTTGTCACCATATTTGCCACTGCCACCGAAAAAACAAAGTCCACACAGACACAGGACTGCTGTTTGCCTCCAACCCGAAAGAGCAAAACGCAAAAACTTGTTGCTGTAAGCCCTTCATTAATCTTTGTGGCTGCCTGCCTAGCCAACGGCTTTAAATTATTCTACTGCACTATGGGTCAAAGTTAAGATTTATTGAAAGTCAATTGTGTTTACTTTACTCAGTGGCTTACTCACTTCATATTTCTTGTTGAGTTGTTTAGTGACTCACTCGCTCTGGTGTTTTGTGGAGTTGTTCAATTGGCTTAGTTTTCTATTCTCAGTTATTTGAACCCTCTAGGATGCACTATAAACTCGCGCTCAACCAAATCGACTCAAGAATTTTCTTCACCGAAAAATAAATGCCGGCAAATTGGAAGCCTAAAAAGTATGATTTGAACCCATCAGTGGGAATAAGATCAAGTCCGAAACGGCATTACCTTAGCTACGATATGTATGCAAACACTTTATTGACGAAAAATCGAGTCATGGACTAAAGTGCATTGTAAAAAAAACATAGACAATGTTGAAAACACACTAAATAATTAAAAAGAAACATTAAAACAAACGATGCTTCTACGGTTCTACTTGAACCTTTGACCTCAACCATGACCTTGACGTTCTAGAGTAGTAAAAGTGTACCGCTCAGCTTTATGCCTTCTGTTTCACATCGTGCCTAAACGCCAATTGTTTTGGCCTACAATTTAAACTGAGAATATATCACTGCTACGAGTTGTTGGTGTCAGTGAGTGCTGCAGCCTTCGAGGTTCTGAGTTCAAGTCCCAGTTGAGGTAGGTACAAAATAACAGTAGAGGAAGAGACTACAAAACACTAAGAAGCGTATAAAACCCCTTATACATTATTTTTATAGGATATTTTCTATCACTTGGTTCACTAAAGTTTCTTTCTCAAAATAACATTGTAATTAGTAATCATTATTTTAGTTTCTAACTTTACCTTGCCTGGGACATAAGCTCGGGACCTCGAGGAAACTTCAACACGAAAGGCATCTTATCGCACTCGAGGCAATCAAATGCTAAAACACTCAGCTGCCTATTATATATTACGAAAGCAGGCAATTAGAATTTGAGAATTATATGCGGTGTCTATTAATATTCTTCCAAATTTTAGGACGGTTTTCTAGATTATTTTTCTATATTTTAGGTCGAATTTCTCAGCAAGCTTAATATCAGTTTCCTCTTTTATATTCCGAATGCACGGAAGTCGTACTTGAGAATTAAAAGGGGTATTTTTTTTAATATTGAAAAAATCGAATTTCTAAATTTAAGAAACTATTTTCTAAAAAATCTTTTTTAGATTGGTTTTTTAAGTATAAGAAAAAACTGTCTAAAACTAAGAAAGAAAAATTATTTTAGGGTGAATTTCTAAAAAATGAAAATTAAATTTTTTGAGGGTAGATATCGAAATCAAAGGTACTTTTCGTGCAGTTCAAAAGTTTGAATTTTGAATTAATAACGGCTAACTTGGACTTTTCGCCCATAGTGCATAGCAGAGAACGGCTCTACTTATGGGCGTAGAACGCCTTCCATTTTGCGCTTAGATTCCGGCAGTCGTTGCCCTAAAAAATTAACACCATAAGGAGTTAGTGCTTCTTTCAGCTTCTTTTAAACTTATATCCATTTGTTTTTTAAAACTGTTGGTGGGTGTTTACACTACACTCCACCAAGGATTTGAATTACAAAACAACTTGAACGGACTCCGTCAGGACGAACCATTTTTCTGATGTCTTCCTTATTTCCGAAACACCATAATTTGCGACTTGGACCATTTGAACTCCATTCTCCACATGGTGCAGTAGCTTTTGAGCACTCTTAGCATTCGCTGTAGTATCTAGGGGTATGGCCGCAACCAACCATTACTCCGTCACCTGTCTACACTGCGCATTAAGATTTTGAGTATACGTTTTCTATTAATTTGATCAATTTCGTTGATACGCTTAGTAGTTGCAGCTTGTATAGGAGGAGTCCCCCTCCTACTTCATATGTATATGAATTCCACATATTTTAATCATATTAAGGATTACTTTATTCAACTTAATCGACTTTTAGACCATAGTGCACTCTGTCACAGGCTGCCTAGCCAACCAAACCAAACCAAAGCGTCTGTCTGCGGTGACCATTTGATGTGGTCCTCAGGGACCAGGTTTCGCGTTTGATTTTTGGTTGCAATTTGATTATGCATGCAAGAACTAGCCACAGAGTAGTACACAGTGCTGTATCGAGAAGGAAGTCTCTCTACCCAGCGACGATTGCAACTTGTCATTGTTTATCTGCTGCAGTAGCAACGCCGGTCGATAGCTGCTCTTCCGCTGGATAGACGCGGTTGTGCCATTTTCTTTGCTTGCCCAAACTGCAGCCGCTTTATCTTTTGTTCGGCCCTCTAGTGGAAGCCATAGAAACGACTCAGCTCTTGCTGCTAATTAAAAGAGACTACTCCCCAAAAGCAGTCAAAGTGGTCACAGAAACTGCCAACTAGATACAGAGATACATGCGGGCAAGTAAGTGATATCAACAGAGGGTGATCGCCAACAGAGAAAGAAAGGAACTTCTAGATGCGCTGTCACTTGGGTGGGCACAACAACAACAAACGCGAGTTGTGCTGACCTCTATTGTAACTGAGACTATCAAACCATTTGGCGGAAATTTCAATTTAATTAGAGCGCTGTTTCTACTAAAGTAGAACTCTTGATAAACTGGAGAACTCTGTGCCTTGTTCTTTGCAGATGCTGATTGAGGCGACAGCCAGTCTGGGCAAGGCTTGAGAGAATATACACCACCACAAATGATTTACAATTCGAAATGATTTCAAATCGAATTTGCGTCTGTCAGAGCAACAAGTTTTCAAAATACACATTTCCCGGACCACCCAAAAGAATTATATTTACTGACCGACCGATGCGTGGGAACAAACCTCTAGATGATATACATTTCCACGTCATTTGTATACAGTATTTTGTTTGTTTTACTTTAAGCAAGAAGCAGAGTGCTCATTTTTTATTCTTGTCTGGCTTTTTGACGGGCAAACTTATTTCTTACCTACCCTACATAAAAGCATTGTCTGTGATAGTAAGTTGAAGAAGGTCGAGAAAATGTTAAAGATTCCTTAGAGAACTTTGATAAGACATTAATTGGATTTGAAAAAAAAAAAACCAACCATGCTGTTATCGATATCACAAAATCGATATCACAAAAAAATCCTAGACAATTGAAAGTAAGCGGAATTTTTCTATAATTTCATTGTGAATAAATTAATTTGTTTTTAGATGGATTCAAACCCTAAGTCAGTGTAGTGAAAATCAGTCAATAATAAATAAAGAAAAATATGATATTCAAAAAAGGAGAGAAAGAATTTACATTTAAAAGTTCGGACTTTGACTTGATCCCTGCGAAACTTTTCTTAGCTCAAACGTCTTAAGATTTGTGGGTTTGATGATAGTGGAAATAGGCTGTTAGACGTTTTCTCAACCATTTTACTTGGTTTCTTAAAACTATGTTGTGAACCATATCGATGGTCTTAGAGATCGTGAAACCATTGAACGAAACCAGCACCAGTTTTAGATCGGCTTACATAATTGCTTTCGATAAGACTCATTATCCAAGTAATTGAGGATTTATGCATGCTCTGTGAAGTGGGGTGTAGTAGATTACAGCATCGATAGGTGCATTATTCTGCAGGGAAATATATGAAATGTAAAGTTTTAACCTAAAATATTTTCTGGAACTTTTCGAAAAGGGCGTTTGTTTCATTCATGATTTGATGTTTTAAAAGGTGGCGTTACAAAGTGGTGGCTTTTTATACAGTATGTGTTGTTTCGCTGAAGTGTAAAAAACTATGCTCCAAAAATATGTCGACTTCTGTGACAATACAACACAATTTAGGGGAGAGCTGCTCCTACTGCAAAAAAAAAAAATATATATGGACTCTTGCATTAAATTGTGATTTGTGATGAGTGAAACCATCACTGAATAACTCCATCGATCTCAATTGATGCGTTTGAACCGGGCATTGAAGCAGAAACGAAAAGAATTCGAGCAAAGGCGCTACAAGGTAGTTTTTTCCCTTAAACGTTTAAATGTAAAGACCTACCCCACCCGACATATAGCTCAGACCCCTTCCGACTGCTATTGGTTTTCGTCAACAGATTGGCTCTTTTGATAAACACTAAAATTGGATAGATTCGTGGATCGCATCAAAAGACGATTCGTTTTTGGTAAACGAATATTGACAAAAAGAAGGGAAAAAGTAGAGGTTTGCGATTTTCACGAACTTTTTTTAATGAATTATATTTTTAAAGAATGAATCAAATAATGAAAAAGCGCGCATTACTCCAAAGATGAGCATTGATAACGCGCAGTAGCGCCACCATAAAGTTGAATGCAGCAGAGCGGCGAAATCTAATACGACCATATTACATAAACTTCCCAAAGCAGGCCAAGAAGGGAATATTCCATTATTTCAAGAAGTGTTTGTATTTATAAAGTAAAATCTGCTTTAAGGAGTAGAACAACGGCTGCAACACTAACAAATGTGGGACTAGCGCATAGGCTGTGGGCACCCCTAGCTAAAACGTATCCAATAGCAGGGTATATATAGTTCGAGTACATCATGTTTGCCGTTGGCCCGGTATGCTGGCTGTTTATTTGCATACGCGTCGTCGACTCTGTTGTTTTGTTCAATTTTAATTTGCGCCAACCCGTTGATGACTATTGGATATTACTTATTACCTTTCGGTGGGCATGACGCAGTTCATATATCGGCAATAAATAGACAAACAATCAGCAAGAGCCCGGGCCGGCGATATAGACACTGTCGAGTACACACACTCAAGTCACTCAGTTGTGCGTGTGTGTTTGTGTGTGTGTGTGTTCGTTCCGACTGAAGGGTTCACCCCATCGGTTTAATTACAAGTAGCAACGGAGGGAGAGGGAGATTTTTAAACAGAAATTTCCACTTCTTCAAATTGTTATTGCATTAGTGGCACACACTCAAACAGACAATTGAGTTATGACAGCTGTGTAGCTTATGAAGGGCATCGAAATTTTCACAGAAAGTTTGTTTTTCTTCTTTTTTTGGCCATTAGAAATCTTCGATTAATTTGCACCACAAATAGAAACGCTTTAACGTTTTAACCTAATGAACAATTGTCACGCCAATTTAAGCTGCCTTTTTTGAATGATGCCGCTTGGCTCTGTGGCACGCCTCAGTGATATTTTTTGCTTTTTTGAAAACTAAACTGACCATGAAAAATACACAAAGCTTCGCCTAAGGCAGAAGAGACAGGGAGTACAATTGTTACATTCCTATTCTCCTCTCAAACAAAATTGAAAAAGTATATATATTTTGTTTACATTTAATTTGTGATGATCCATCGATTGTTGTCATGCCCTGCGAGGGCTTGAGACATTGAAAATGAATGGTTAAGGGTTACATAGTTTTTCATCGTTTCGGTTTTCATTGGAAAAACGGTCAGCGCTTTCTTTTTAAGCGTTGCGTGTTGTGTGTGCCATATACACAAAAGGCGCTTAATGGGTTCAGTGACACGATAAAACTGATCGCTTGTAATTATTGTAGGAGGGGTCTTCCTTATCCTCATGAAACAAAACAGAACAGCGCAATTTAATTTTTATATCCAGATGTCTTTAAATTCGGTCTAGGGCAATCGTCAAACCCAGCTGTTAATCGTAGGCGTAATTAGGTGACTTAACGTGTCACGTGGCCCCCAATTTTTAACTGCGAAAAATTCGTAAGCCAACAACTCATTTAAATGAAATTCAAAAATTAATAACACACCTTGGATAAACTGTGTGGTGTTTGCTTTATGCCCACCATAAAGATAAGGTATACACAAAAATTTCCATTTCATAATCTATATTTAAAATGCAATTAATGAATATTGTGCCTTTTTATTTGCATAACGATAAGTTGTACGCCTGAAGTCGGAGTGCAGCTAAAGAGGAGGACAGACTGTGCAGTAGGTTCCACCCAAAGATTAAGGTAATTACAATTTTACGCTGATGCCGACGCCAAAAGACAACTTCCAGCAATGAGGCGTAAAAGACAGAGCATAACAAAATCGCAACATTGTTGCAAAAAGTGTTGACTAGAGCAACAATGTTGCACAAAGTGAGTTCCTAATGTAGTGAATCAGAAGACAGTCGGTCAAGCTCGATTTTTATATACCCTAATGACTTTTACTGTGTGAAGAGCTTTGCATTGGCTGCAATAGATTTCTCTTACAACTCGTCTTGTCTGATCTGATTGTGCACGACCTGGCAAAAATATGTATTTTCTATTTAAATTTCTTTGAGGTTTTAACCGATACATGTATTATAACTTATTTTGAAGGGTACCAAACAGATATTAACGAATAAAAACTTTTTGAAAATGACACGAAATTCGATACATTTTATTATTCAAATTTTAAAGTATTTTTATATTATTGAAAAGTTCTCTTTAAGTAAGTACCAAATGTTCTAGCCTAAATTTAAAGTCAAACCTAATATATTTTTGGAAAAAAACAAACATATTTTGTAATATTTTTTTAATACAAGTCGTACTTAATATAAGAGAGGACTTATATCAAAAAGGGCAGCAAAGACCAAGATGGTATTAGATAAGGTTAGAAATCTGTCATCACTTTTCAACAAAATTGTAAGAACCAGTGTGGAATTTTAGAAACATATTAGCTTTTCCGCTGCAGATTGTTAGTCTACTTTATGCTTAATTCAAGTATATATGTGACTGGTATTACATCCTTTAAACGTCCTAAGTATATCTGTAGTTTTAGTCGGCTCGAGGTCACATACAAAGGATTGTGCTTTTCTTACATTTTTCGCCAAACTGTAAGCGATCTTAATACAAGATCTTTTGTTCTTTTTTTCAAAATTTAAGCTGTTCTCTAATCGAGTTTTTCTTGATATTACTTTTTTATTACGTTTGATATGAATCACTAGTTCAAATGGACTAATCAACTTGATCAACTTGCTCGGGCCTTTCTTATACTTTCCCCGAACTGTGACTATGTAAAAATATTGCTTTTTGGTATTTATATAATCATTTTTAGAACTTTGAAACAAATGCAAAAAACAAAACGTTGTTTTTATTTCAAAATGTTGTTCTTTATCCTATTTTGATCTATAACTACATTCATACTTGTTAAGAATATGTTTTTGTTTTGTTTCTAGAATGACCGAATCGATGGAGGCCCTTTTTAAACAAGCCCCCACTTAACATTTTCAACCAACCTGAAATTTTTTTCATGTTTTTTTGTTTCTTTATTTTCTTTTTTTTTTTTATTTAAATAATATAAAAATGGACGATAAAATGTATGTTTTTTATTGAATTGTTTTTTAAAAAAACACCTCAAATATTTTTTTAGACTAAAATACCTCCTTACCCCCTCCAAGAACAAAACTTATTTGATATTTTATTACAAAACGGTATAGATTCAATTCAAATCGATTTTGAATTCTGATTCTAGAATTTTTCCGTACATTTTGTACAGAATACAGAGAATTTTGATGTTCATGGAGGCTCAAGGGTGGCAATAACTAATCAGCGAACCGGTTTTTTTTTTGGGATGAGTCTAGGAACCCGATTGCGGGCTTGATAATCGGATATAATTTTATAATTATGCATTCTATGTCTCTGTTTAGTAGCCATTTTTACCAGAACAAAAGTACAGGGATTATTGGTTTCCACACAAGAGAGCGGAATATTTCTTTCAAATGATAAAGAAAGAAACTTTTAAACTTCCCCAAGCAATATTAATTAAGCTATAAGGGACAGTGGAGCTCTAAGCAAACAAAAATTCGAAGCAAAAACCAGCAATTGACACAATGCTTTTATCATCTTATTAATGAGTTCAAACCAGGATTAAAGCTTTGTTTTAACTTAATTTCAGTATATTTAGGTTTTCCAAGTGAACTCTAAGAAGATCCTCAACTCAACAAAATTTTAAGCCAAAGGGATAACAACCAATAAGGTTCAACTCTGAATCCAAGTGCATAATTCCGCTTCTAGCCAACTATAAAGAGATCGCTTAGATCTCAATGTCTGCACCCACGTACCAAGAAGAAGAAAAAAAAAGCGAAACTAAATCGTGATTTATGATGATTACATTTGAATTGTTTCTCTGGCTTTTTATTTTTATCTCATGGCAAATAAATAAAAATCAAAATTGGGACTCTGGGCTCTCTAGGTGCCCTGACCATGACCATGCCAAAGCACAGCTGTGGCAATTTTCCCCCTCCACAAGGTAGGAACAATCGTGGACTTGGGCTTTTCTCTTGCTAGGAGTTCAATGCGGGCTCGGGCTCCCTTCAGCGTGCATTGGGTTTGTAGGGCGAAGCAACACGCTGGGAAAGTTAATTCATTTAGGTTGCAATCTGCCCAGCGAAAGTTACTTTTTTTTAATTAATGCAAATAATAGATGCATCTGCAAGTCGTGTCAAGCCTCATAAAGCAGACCAAACACACTTATATGCTAATTGGCTTAAATGAAATTAAAGCCTGGCCAGTTCTTCTGCTTGGGAAGTCGTTTTAAATTACGGTTTCACTTTTTTTTAATTAAGGACAAGTCCTGGGTCCTGGTCGATACCAGCCAAGCCAAATAGAAGAGCATGAAAAGGAAATATTAATTAAACAGACTGGTGGTACCATGGTGGAGGAAATCAGCACTGACTGCTGCAGTGGGCTTGGCTGAAGGAGACATGCAACACAAGACAGAACCTAACCTAACCAAAAAGGGGGCGGGCGAAGCATAAAATAAAGACAATAAATGCGAGTCGAACTCATTTGCAGCCAGCCCAGGGTTCGGTTCTCTGTTTTAGTTTAATAGCTTTGCTCTTGGCATTGAAAAATTTATCATGTCGTGCCACAACTTGGAGTGGACACGCTCCATTGGACGCTAGGTCCGTCTGTGCTACAGCGTGCTGGCCGGGTCTATCTTTCTATGTATCTAGCTCTCCTGCTGACTGGCTGACTGGCTCTTTGGCTGCTTGCGTTGCTTGTCATCATTGACACGCGAATTGCAAAAGTTAATTTAAGTAGTTTTCAGCCAAATGACGACAAGAAATCCTGAGGGTTTTTTCTGCTTGTTGTTTTGGCGCTTCAGATTTATAAGGCCATTTGGCTAATGAATTGCACGGCAACAAGCGAAAAACTAGAGTCAAGACAACCCACATAAATCAACCGAGAACAACATTAATGATGATCATGATGATGACGATGACGATGATGATGATGATGATGAACATAGCACAACCCGCACTTTTTTATTTGTTTCTTTACTTTTTGTATTTCATTGCACGTCTTGTGCATAAATGTGGGAGTTTCTTTGGATTTGTTAAAAACATTTAAACAATTTATAAATATTGCGCAAAAGTGACGAGACGAACATTTTGTTAACATGCAAGATATGTGTAGAGAGAAGGTGGCCCAAAAAAATGATGGCAAGGTCACCACCAGACGGCTGACTTACATACTTATGAGGCAACAACAAGCTTTATACTTCAACAATTCATTGAATTCAAACCGAAATGCAAAAGGAAATGCCCAGAATAAGCACACACTGAATCATCACGACACGATGCCGGCATGTTGAAAGATCTCTTCTTGCAAAATAGGAAATATATGTCGCCATAGTGCTAACAAAGCTAGTCCCCACAAATTAAGGCAGCGGCGTCAAGCAGCGTGAAATGAAAAAAAAAAAATAAATAGAGACGAAGCCGTTGCCAAGACATGCGTTTTGCTGAGTATATTAAGCGGCGGATGTAGACCACAAAACATTAAAAATACACTCGGAAAATGTACAGAAAACTATAAATTTTTGACAGTCAAAATTTTGAGCTTAGACATAACATTTTATAATTGCCAACACTGAAAACGAAATGGTCACATTTTTGCATTTGTATCATTTTTGTTAAACCAAACCGAAATTTTGAGTTCAGGTATTTGACGTACTTCTTCTTAACAAGTTCGGTTCGCCGTAAAATAGAATTCGAAAATTTTGGTTCATGCCGATTTGGCTTAAAACAACTTTGCAGTTCTGATGTTGTACACTAACAGCCACTCTGCCATTTTCGCAAAGTTTTGTCGTTTTTAGAACGGCGACATCTGAGTCCGTGAAATGAAAAGTTAATGAACAAGAAAGACAGTCAAGCAAGCCCGACTATAACATACTCTGTATCGTCGAAATTGTACGCTCAGCTAAATTTTTGATACTGCAGTAGCAGCTGAAAGCAGCGACGCTACTGCACTGCAGCAGAGAACAGTCTTTTGATCATAGCTCGACAACCGTTCATCCAATCTTTATCATTCCTTTGCCAGATCGATAATTAAACCTGATTACTAAATATGCCTATAGGTGAAGAACCATCTCTCTATTAAACTGTGGGAGATATGACGTCTTTTACAAATTAAGGGGTCGGGTGGGGGCGTGGCCAAAATTGAAAATAAACTTGATCTCCCAGCAAGTGTAAGAAGTGTTTGTCCCATACACATCAAACCTCTTTCTTACGATCTCTGAGATCTGTGCGTTCATTCAGATACACAGACGGATATGGCTATATCGACTAGGCTGTTGATGCTGATCAAGAATATCCTTCCTTCCTTCTGGCTGTTACATACTTTTGCACAAACTTAATATACTCTGTGTACCTCTAGCTTAGACATTTATTTCTTTTCATTTCTTAATGAAACAAGTAAGGGCGCTGCAGTCGAGTTTCCCGACCACGAAATACCCTGTTCATTTGTTTTTGTTTTTTTGAAGATGAATGTAACAAAATTATTATCCCAAATGTAGGCAACACTTTTTTTTAGCCCTGACCAACAACTGGGGGGGGGCGCTCTTATCAGCTCAACTGTTTCGCTTATAGCTCCGGTGTTTTTTGTCCGATCTGATTGTACTTTTCAGAATAGATAGATATTGGGCCAAGCTTGATGTATATTAAACCACGAGGCTCTAACTTAAAAATTGTGGATCTGACGGTTTTTTAGGTCTAGGATGGCTAGAGGTCTTGGTTTTTTGGGGATAAAAGGGGGACGGGGTGGAATTTTCCAAATCTGAAACAAACTTGATCTGCGTACAGCATTTTTGGCTCCATCTCTTATAGTCTTTGAGATCGACGCGATCATACGGACGGACATGGCTATATCTCGGCTGTTTATGCTGATCAAGAATATATGTACTTTATGGGGTCGGAAATGTTTCCTTCTCCCTGTTACATACATTCGCACAACTTCATGATCCCCCTTTTCCCATTTTCAATGAGAACAGGGTATAAAAACTAGACCACAAAATCACAGCCTTTCAGCAAAATTATTCGAGGTGATACTCAAAATGTTAAGATCGGGACGTTTGAAGGATTGCATTTTTTTTAAGTGTATATTATTTACATTTTTCCTTTGACTCATAAAGCGAAATCAACGTGAAATATTTGGCACACATTCAACAACAAAAAGTTTGACGATCGGACAAAAATTGTCGAGGCACGCGACGAGTTGAGGGGGCGTGTGATGTGCTTAAAAATAGCCACTCATAAATTGTGGCCAGAGGTGGGTTTTCGGGTGGGTGGGGTGCAATGCAAAACACTCATCATCAGTTTGGTTCGAAGGAATGCCTTAGCCGTAGATAACAGACCACAAAGTGCAAGGACGACGTCGACGAGTCACAGGGGATCTCTGACGGTTATAGCCACGTTCTTGGTATTTTTACCTTTGCCAGCCGCTAGCTTCTTCTTACTCCACTTGCAAAAGGTGAATGAATCCAAAAATATTTCTGCACGCAAGTTGTGCGCGTAATTGCACGTTGCTATGGCTCTAGCCTCCTCCATTGGATATGGAGGCTGCTGCTGCTGATGGTGCTGTTGCTGTTGCTGTGGGCTGGCTATTCGAACCAGTCGTCGGCAACGTCTTCGTCTTAACCCACATAGAAGCAAGCAAAAACAGCAATTCTTGTTGATTGGCGGCCCTGGGTCCATAGAGCTGTCTGGTTCAGTTGCCAACTTGGTTCACCCTCCACCAAGAGAGAACTAGATCTGCCGACTGAACCAAACTAAACATCATTGTCGTGTGGCTTTGTCGTAGGTAGCTCTAAAAATGTCGCATTTTATGGTCTCTAATATGAAAATCATCATCGCGGCATCCAGCGCCACGACAAATATGCAGCTCGTTAGACGCATTAGGGCCCAAACAAAAAAAACATTGTTTAGCTCTTGTAAAATGTGGGTCTGACATACCTTGTTGGCGTCTTATTAGAATTTATGATTTGCCATCTATTTGTTTCTGGTTTTGTTTTCTTTTTTTTTTTCTGATTTTGCAGCGGCGCCAGTTCCCTCTAGCTCGGACTTTTGCTTAAAGGTTTATTATTTATCAAGCACTTTATGGGGTCCCCATACGTATAAGTGTAGTGTATGTGTGTGTGGGGGGGATGTTTGTATATATTTGCATTTATAATTTAAAATGGTTTATGGCCCAAGCAAAAGTTGAGAGCGTGAAAATACTTTGCAAGACGAATATGGCTGGCTGGCTGGCTCTGACTGCAAGCATTTTCCTAATGCATTACAAATTTCAGCCGCATGACTCATCAACATCATCATCATCACCACCCAGAGGTCCAAGCAGCTAACCTAAGACTGAATAATATAAAATATGCAAAGTCCTATTAATTTGAATGATGTGTGGTGAAATTTGTTTTTGCTAGTTTCTCCTTTGAGTTTTTGTTGACAGGTATTCATAATATTTTTGGTAGAATGTGTTCACCTATTTTGGTCTACAAATTTTTGAATGAGAATATAAGATAACCTAAAGCAAAAGTCGAACCAGCGACGTTTTCAAAATGTTCAGTTCACTGACAAGTTTTAAGACGTAAGCGCTTACATTCTGTCAATGATATCATGTAGTTAATTTGGGAATTTTTCATCGATCCCCTTAAAAAGTTTTATTTGAATTTCGGATAAATCACGAATCGCTGATGGACCCTCTAAACGGAATGACTCTATAGACCTAATTAATCCTTAGCTATACAAACTTCATACATCCTCTAATGATAACTTGTTACTTTTTAAAAACATCTCCTATACCTTTTATCAGTCTAAATTCCTGAGTACCCCATTTGCTTTAAAAGAATTTTGGAGCTATCCAAATGATTTTAGCGAAATTAATTTCGAAAGTGTGCAAAATGTCACATATTCACTTTAGAAATCATAATTTTAGAAAACGGAAACGTGCGTTTGTCTAATATATTTTAAAAAAATAACGAGTGAGCCACTGAACGATACCAAACCCGTATGTTTTGAACCGAACCGGAGGTATAAAAGCTCCTCGAATTACTAAACCGAACCAGTGCTTATTTCCGAACGGTTTCTACCCCTTATTTAATGAGTACATGTTCTTTCATTATGTTTAATCGCCCCCTATAGGCGTAGTCTAAGCCGCTTATCTTAAAGTTAAAGTTTCACAGCATGACTTATTCGCAATTTAACATACATTTGTTGATTTAAAACAGGTTTCCGACTAGAACTGAACACAATGGCCCGATTTCTCATCTTCTCAATAGCTGCATTGTGTGAGATAATTTTTGATTTTACATCGATATGTGCTACTTTATGTGAAGCTCTATGCAGAAGATCTGAATTTGGCCCTAAATCACACAAATCTTTTGTGGAATTGGATTTGAGAACGACGCTAATAACACATACATATCTGAGTCATATCTCAAAAGATATTTTAGCTACGAACTCATTATTTATTATAGGTTGGTAGTATGGGTTACAGATCCATATCTAAGAAGAAACTTAAGGGATGAACTTAAGATTTAATCAATATATCGGCAATATGGAGTAGGATATTTTATTGGTTCAAAACCCGCATCGAACTTGTTCATAGCATATCTTAAACGATATATGATCTATGTGGTTTAGGTCCACACCTATTTGAAAATTTGTTAATGTGTTTATAATTTGAGTGTTAGACGACTTAAACATCTCCGAAATTATTTAAGCTATGAACTAAAAAATTTGTTGTGTTGTTTGAAAATATTTAGTTTGATATTTTCCCAATTTAAAAAGGGGCTCACACCAAGTGTGGAAGGTTTCAATTGTTAATATCGATTTATCGATCTTAAAGCTAGTTGAAACTTGCGTATTATTACATTCATTAATATCATATTCTAAGGGCCGATTTCTCATCTGCTACATCGCTTCTTCTATGTGTCAGATAAACTTATATTTTGCTGTGTTATTTGTGGGTTTATGTGACAGATAGCTCTATGTAGTAGATGAATAGTGCAAAGGTATTTGTTGAAATTCATAACTAAGTGCTAAAGTCGGCAAAAATAAGTACTCCACGCCGAATTCCAACTTCAGATTGTTGTGAACCAAGCCATGAATCGAACCTCTTAACGTATAAAAGCTGAACCTGTTCCGAGCCTAAAATTTCAGTTTGGTTCAAGAAAAATTATAGACAAAAAAAATTGACCTACTGCTTAGCAACTCCTGTTATCCTGACGGTTTTAGACGACTGAATCTTATAATAGGCAGAAAAGTTTACTAAAAACCTATATAAGAAAAATTAGAGATTACCTACAATTACTCACAAAATAAGAGCTAAGGCTCAAGAGCCGAGAGCTATAGCTCACGAGCCGAGAGCTATAGCTCACGAGCCGAGAGCTATAGCTCACGAGCCGAGAGCTATGGCTCACGAGCCGAGAGCTATGGCTCACGAGCCAAAAGCTATGGCTCACGAGCCAAGAGCTATGGCTCACGAGCCGAGAGCCCGTTGATGGCTCATGGCTCCCGAACTGTGGCTCTCAGTTCAGAGCCGAGTGCTGTGACTCACGAGCCAAGAGAAGGATAATGGCTCAGCTCTGAGCCAGAAGCTGTGGCTCACGAGCTGTGAGACGTTTAGTGATCTCGGCTCTCGAACAGCAGCTCTCGGTTCTGAGCGAGAGCTGAAAAGAGGCAGAGCGCGCGGCTCGCTCGTGAGCGATTCCGAACCCTGACAAAAACACAACCCAATCCAAAATCAACACAATTACCTTACAGTTTGTTTCGTTTTTTGGTCGATTACTATATTAACTTGTATAAAGCATGGCCTGAACCAAGGATCGAAGCAATACTTTCTGCTAAAATCCTTAAACCTCAAATTTTGTAACCTTAACCATTGGTACATTTTGCCCTGCTTTAAGTTCAAATTGTTAACCAAAAGAGTTCATGAAATATTAAGTTTTTGTAACCTTTTTCGTGGAGCAGCTCTTCGGCGACACGAAATATGCTTTTCTTAAAACTTAAGACTGTTTTGAGGTTTTATGAGTCAGGACCAATATAGGACCCCCTATAACCCACAAAGGGTTATGAAATTCCTGAATTTTGCGAGACTTATCTAAACGAATTGACGAACCCTATTCTTAAACTATTGAACCTTGGATATTAGCTTTTCAATGTTTAATTCGGGGTACTGTCAAAAAGAAGGTTCTGCTAATGCTTCGATTTGAGAGAAATAAGACCTCAGGTAAGACCCAGTTCTTTGCAGTTTCGTTCTGTTTGCAGCCTTGATTTGAACTGATTTGTTCTTACAGGGGGGTTAAAAGTTTGAAGCAATTACGGTTCGCCAGTTGTGGAGCAGCGGGTAGTCTGTGTACAACTTGGAAAGAACATTAAATCAAGTTTTTTTTCTTGGAAATACAGAATTTTGCCATCTAGAATTTCTAACTGTCTCACAAACTAACAAATAACAGCGAAAAATGTGACAATATCTGTCTGTTATATAGCAGCTATCTAGAAGTTGAGAAATCGACCCTTAGTCGTATTACATCAACATAATTAATGCTTGTTTGACTAATGCTCAATGATGGCATGTCAAATGCCCATTTGTAGACCTGGCAAAATCAATTAACACTTCAAAACGTGATTTTATTATGTTTGAATTTGAATTGGAAACTCGTTCTCGGGCGCCATTACCAAAACTAAAACTCAATTACGTTAGTTACGTGGGCGAAACGTAAAAAAGGTAGTACGAAAAGTGGCTACCATTTGCGTCTCGTTAAGCATAACTCAATTAGCTGCATCCATTTGAAGAGAGCGGCTTGAATGTTTATTGATATTTACGGTAAATATTGAAAATTATATAAGACTTAAAATGTTGGCTATTGTTATTGAAATTTGAATTTGGTTTTTGCGGTTGATTAGTGCGTTAAGCACTTTTACTTTTTACAAAGACAATGTGCATTGTGATGTAAATTGATTTTCATTTTAAGTCTTAGGCCTGAAGCGCTGATTATTATTAGTCTTTTTTATTTTTTTCATTTTGCAAAAATTAATTAAGACGAATTGGTGTTTTGATTAATGCCAAACTGCACTGACCTCTCCCAGGTCCGTTCACAGTTTCTTGCTGAAATTGTTGTTGTTTTTTTTTTGTAAGAAAAACATTTGCATGCACATCAAAAGTAACTGTATACGGTTGTCCGTTGTCTGTTTGTCTGCCTTGTACAGCTAACAAACAAACAAACAAACAACTAGCAGACAGGCAACACAAGAGTCAGCCAGTCAGCCAGTCAGCCAACAACAAAAGATCAAAATCGTTTGAAAAATTGTTTAGTGAAATGTGCAACAGCAGCAGCAATGGCCAACGATCGAATGAACCACTCCCGGACCAATGCAGATGCCCACTGCTTGCTGCAAGTTTCTAAATGCCGCCGCGCACCAATTCACCGACAGGCAAACGAGAATGCAACTTTGCATAATTTATGGCAATCAATTTCGCGTGAACATCAACACGGACCAAAAAGAAAAAGAAAACTAACTGCCAGCCATCCGTCTTCAATCTGTGTCCAGAGCAGCCACGAGTATCAACTCATTTAGTTCTACTTAAATCTTTACTTTCATTCAATGCCATTCGCCAGTTGGTGATGCATGTTTGCTGTTTTTGGTCACAACTGAGAAGAAAATGCAATCTCTACCAGATCAGGATGTCAAGAGCAATAGACATTCACTTAAAAGAATGTTGGTCCTAATCGGGCTTGAGCATTATCTGTTTCATGTGCAGACCCCAAATCTACAAGGGCTTAGTTGGATACGTATCCAAAACTAAGACATAGGGCCTGAATATTTTGAGAACTGTGTGTGCCTTGTGGTTACTAATAGTTAGGAGCAAAATTTCTTTATAAACTGCCCCTCGTAGCAGGTGCATTGTGTCTACTTATTAAACACTCGGTGGACGCTTCAGCACTTATTCTGCTTGAGTGCCGCGTTATGCATTCACCGTTGCTTTGGCCTACATATGTACGGTGGAAAACAGAAACAGATCAAGTTTTTCCTGATTGAATCTTAACAAATTGAATGGAATTCTTATTTAAATTTTGTTTGAAGATATAAAAGCGCAAGTTGGAATCATTCACCCTTCTTCTAATTTGGTGAGCAATGCGACAAGCATTAAGAGGGAGAGTTTCGAAATATCTTTCTAATTGGTATGAAAATTGGGGGCAAACGCGTGGCAGGGAAGCCACAAATGGGTCGTGTCAATTGATAGATATAAGATTTGAATTTATTGGCAATTCAATTAACTTGTGCGAGAGGGGGAGCCGCGTCCGCCTTTTGGTAATTTTCTTTTGAGCTACAATGCGGAAATGCAATCAAATCGTATCGAACGGCACGCACTTTACACGCAAATAAGCACGCATCCAGGGGCCGCTGCATTCTCAAGTTATGCAAATCAGCAGGTAGTCCGGTCATTCACCGGATCTAGCATGCAATCTATGCACTGCATGCGCCATTAGAATAGTTGTCTGAGTGGAAAAAAGAAATGCAGAATCCCTAATATATGCCACATTCGCACGAACTGCCGAGACAAATGAATGAATGAATGAATGAATGAACGAACGACCGAACGAATGCACGGCATGGAGATTTTCATTTGCCGGGCCTTTTAACTAAAATGTGTGAATGTCATTGTAATGGCTTTGAGGCATGCGCAAGCATGGGAAAACATTAAGAAAATAATAACAAATGAAATATAATAAAAAATATTATATGTGCAAAAATCAGCAAACTGAAAATGAAAGTTAAACTTTTCTTTAAAGTGAAAATAAAAGGTTCAGACACAAAGTATACGTAAAAATACCTTAAATATTTCATTAAAATAGCTGAGAAAGTTGAACACAATTCAAAAATCATAATTTGGCTTTCTATTCATCAATGGCGATTGAATATGTCACATTTGAATTGCCCTTGATGGTCCACAGTATAATGTTGGATTGGTCATTGCTGGACCCTCGATTATTTATTAGATCTAACAATTGATTAACAAATAACTTTATTGCTAAAGCACCGGCACAGTAACCGGTCAGCAAAATCATTTTATTTGTAAAGCAAGTTCGAAGTTCTTTGAAAATGTAGTGTATTGTATATTTGCAAGATAAAATTGTATCATAAAATGAGATATGACCAAAAGCTGATAGACGCTCAACTTCTAAATAAGATTCGGTGTGGTCGTCTCTTAAAGTTCGGTTCGGTTATGTAAAAACATTTTTTTTATGTACATCATTTGAGCAAAATCGTTTTCCAAGTGAAATGGGTATATTTCAGGGATGCAAGCCAGTTCTGACCCGAACCGGACCGCTTATACCAGCTAGTGAACAAAAACGCAAACCTAACCGGCTTCCCTTTAGAATTGCTGAACCAATCCGAAAAAAACCAATAAAAACAGTTCGGTTCGGTTCAGTTCTCTGACGAGTTTTAAGACGACAACTGCTTTCCTCTAGACATTAATATTTACTTATTTGAGAATTTGAAACGATTACTTTGAGATACATTTCGTTCGACTCTCTACATCCTTAACGATGCCGGATCGATATAACTTTTAAGGATGATTTGACGAAGATTTAAGAACAAGTTATCCTGCAAGTCTTCTGCAATTGCCCTTTGATATCTGGCATCAATCTACATTCTTTTCTCTGGTGAACAATATTTTTAATTTTCTGTAGTACTTCTTTACCTTAATTCAATCCTAGCCAGGAGAGTTGCTTATTTTTCTGTATTCTATTTTTTTCTAGCCGACATTCATTGTTTTCGAAGTTCATTCCTCTAGGAACTAATAGACGAATCCTTTAAATCCGACGAAGATAAATTTTGGACATTCCTCTAAGGATTTTAAAGATATTTAAATGGTTTGTAGAAAATCAATTTGCAAAGTGAGCGATAAGTCACATTACAATAGAAATCATAATATTTCATAGTGTGCCTTCGTGAACCACTAAACCGAAACGGGCTCAGTCAGCTCTTAAAACCATGTGATGAACCGAACCGGCGGTTCAGATACTGTGTGAACCACTGAACCGAACCAGTACATATATTACAGTGGTTTGCATCCCTGATTTATTTGGTTCGATTCATGGTTCACTATAAAAGACTTAAAAACGATGAGTCGAGTTGGTATACAACGGGGCTGAACTTTACTGAGTGAAATTTATGTATATAGAAAGTTGAGGCTACCTTTATAATTCAACTATAATCCAAAGCTGGAAGAACCCGAGCTTCTGAAAAAGATTCTTTAAAGGTTGCAATATTTGATCCCAAGACCTAATGTTCGACCAGCTAAGGAATCGGTCAGCGAAACGAAACATTGGTTTCACGATAGGTTCGAACAATTCGTTTGAAACTTTGGAAGAATTATAGAGGAAAAGAAGTAAGTTGGTCAAGCCCAACTATGATATACACTGTACATCTCAAAGTATGCGTTAACGCGTGTAAAATGCTGCCCATCCCCGTTGCGGCCGGTGCTGCCCAGCATCATTGTTTTTTTTTCGCGATTAATCGACTTACGTTCATCCGATCCTTACCATTCCTTTGGCGGATTGATTGATAATTAGGATTACTACATATGTTCAGAAGGTACGCAGATGCTATCTATAAAACTGTGGAAGATATGCCATTTTTATACTCGGTACCGTAGGTACATAGAGTATTATAAGTTTGTGCAAAAGTATGTAACATCCAGAAGGAAGCATCTCCGACCCCATAAAGTATATATATTCTTGATCAGCATCAACAGCCGAGTCGATATAGCCATGTCCGTCTGTCCGTCTGTCTGTCCGTATGAACGCACAGATCTCAGAGATGGTAAGAGATAGAGGCTTGACATGTATGGGACATATGCTTCTTATGTCTGCAGGCAGATCAAGTTTATTTTCAATTTTGGCCACGCCCCCTCCCGCCCCCGCAATTTAGAAAAAACGTCATATCTCCCACAGTTTTGAAGATAGATGGCTTGTTCCTTCTGAACATATTTAGTTATTAGGATAACTTATCGATCCGCCAAAGGAATGAAGAAGATCGGATGAACGGTTTTCGAGTTATGATCAAAAGACAGATTTTCTTGGTACAGAGTATGTTATAGTCGGGCTTGACCGACTTTCTTTCTTGTTTAAATTGGAGGGGTGGAAGGGGGAGCGACCTACATTGAAAACAACCTGTTTCTGCCTGTAAGTATAAGAAGCTTATATCCCAGTCGAACCTTCATCTCTTACCATCTCTAAGATCTGTGCGTTTATACGGACATGGCTATATCGACTCAGCTGTTAATGCTGATCAAGAGCAGATATACTTTACAGAGTCAGAGATGCTTCCTTCTCGCATATATATACTTTCAAGCACGGCTTCCTTCGGTGCAGTGAAACAAAAGCCCTCAAAAAAACGCGTTTCTTTTTAAATTGTTTTCAAAATGTTTGCCGTTAAATACAGCTTAACTAATTTGTCATAATTTAAAAACTTAAATGTCAAAATCTTCAAGCCCATTCAGAGCGACTTTTCGGCTTTGTGTGTTGCCACACTATTTAATTTAAACATTCAACAAAGTGGGAGGGCAACAACCGATTCAAAGGTTTCACACTGCACTTCACATTTATGGATGGAACCCGTTGCAGTGGCAATGAGTCTGGTTTATTGTTTGCCTACCCTCTTCTTTTCTGCCCATCGCACATCATTGTTGAGTAATTACAAAGTTTGAAAAGTTTTAATTAAAAGTTGTGTAAATAATCGTATTGTTATCGGCGGTCGTTGCGAAAATGAAAGTGCCGTCCCGTCAAATTGTGAAGCTCAATTGTGGGAACCCACAGACAATGCCAAGTATCTACACAACACACGCACTCAACTCACCTTGTAAACCTCCGAGAAAAATCCAGAGCCAATTTTCTCCTTGACAAAATCATCAACGGAATATAATGCTGAGACGGCGGTACGCAGGGCGCGACATGAGCTGCCCGTGACCAGGCGATCCGACGAAATGGTTCGCGTAACTGGCGGCGGAGGCGGCAGGCCATTGCCATTGCTAAGGATGGAGGTGGATGTGGTGCTGAACGGCGTGCTGGGCCACTCAAAGGGTAAAGCCGAGGAGTCCACTTGATCAATGCTCGTGAGCATCTCTGTCGGGGGGCCGGGTCCACTATGTTGATTCAGGCTCATCTTTATCAGCTGCGAAGTATGATGTATGCGTGGTTTACTAGGCTATTGAATTATCCTCCGGATTAAAACACAACGACACCGACACGATCACGATTTATGTTCAGCAATTAATTTTTATGAACGTTTTAAATTTTCTGCACGTTACACGAAACATTTACAAATCCATTGGAAAGAAGGGTGGAAGGGGAGGAATGAAATGTAACTTGACAATTTGTAAAAAATTTAAAAACTCAACAAAAACCGAAACATTTTTATCAAAATGTGTATTTGACAGGAAGCAAAGTTATCATTTTCTGTTGTTCTATTTTTGGCACGCGTTTGTGATTTTTTTTACTGATTTTGTGGAAGTTGCACTGGAAGCACTCGCCAATATGGAAGTCTGAAAATAAAGTAAACAAGTTCAAAGGGTTATAATTTAATCATAAAATATTCTCTAATTGTATGCAAATAAACAACTGTTGTCTTATGAGTAAAGCGAGGTAGCGCGTGATCTTCACTTAGCAGTTAACTCGTTTTTATAAGGTGTGAATTTTTTGCATATTCTTAAACAACATTTTCATTATCTGCAAATGTTAAGCAGAGTATTTTGTTACAAACACTTAAATCTGGGTACACAATGCGGACTAAAAGTCAGATCTATATATTTCATATCCGATTGTCAGCTGATTGTGTGCACTCCTGATTTATCAAAAATCAATGGCAAATATAGATCGAACTTTGCAAGTGTGTTGTGGCTTATCCATTAAAGAGAGAATAAATTGTAAAAAGTTTCTCTCACTAAGGGCCGATTTCACATCTTCTACATAGCTGCTATGTGTCAGATAATCATAGATTTTGCTCTGTTATTTGTAGTTTTATGTGCCAGATAGCTCTAAGTAGAAGATTAGAAATCGGCTCTAAAACTAGTTTTCGACCGATCGATCCTATCGCAGATATATTTTACAGCAGCGATGCCCATGCTTTATACGCTGCATGCGCTAATGTTGTTATAATGCGCGAATGAACCAGTCATGCGCATAGAAGTGACGGAAAATAAAATTGCAACAAAAATTTCATGTGTCTCTATTCTCTTTCTCTCATATGCTTTAGCGGTATTAAAGGCAACAACCATAAATGCAGACAGCGCTGTATCACACAGACACAACCGGCAGTAATCGGGTTTCTCTTTCGTTTTCTTGAGGCAGTTGTCGTTTCTGATTTTGGTTTTTTGCTTGTGTCAGAAAAAAAAGCACCCATAAGAAGCTGTTGGGCACCCTATTTCAATATGCATCCGATCCAGAAAATGAGTTCGTGCAAAGTTTGGTGAAGATAGCTTTTAATCTGACGGAGGAGATGGCATAGAATCAGACGGACGGACATGGCTAAATCAACTCAGCTCGTCGTGGTGATCAAAAATACATTACATTACAATACTTTATGTGGATGGAAATGTGTTACAAACATCCGGAAAATTTTATAATATTGAATAATACAAAAAATCATATTTTGAAGCACATTACATGAAAGTACTTTAGTTTCTTAGATATTAAGTCATTATGCTATTTTCTCAGAGATTTAAAATATATTTCTGAACTGTTTAAGAAAGCATTTTAAATTGGGGATTGTCGGGATTCACAGCAACACAATAAACATCTAAGCTTCTGCAAACATTTCAGTCCGTCTGAAATATGTTTAATCGACAATCAGACAAAGGTTCACCCTCAACATTCCATTTCGGCTCCTCCAATTCAATGTATGGGAGATCACTGTTAAGAACACAGTTGAAGACCTCTTTAAGTTTACAAAAAAAAGCATGAGGAATATCCTGGAAATTTTTTAGGTCTTAATAGAATTTTGTGTTTGAAATTCAACATATACAACAAGGATCTTTTGCAAGTAAAATGATTGGGAGCAGAAGAAAAGGAAATATTTAGAAAGTATAATTACTATTACTTGTTTTGAATTCTCAGGTTGGAAGATTTGTAGGTAGAAATGTTGGTACAAACTCTTAAGATGCAGATCTTAAGAGCAAATAAGGAAAGAAAAGTTTCTGCTTATTGCTGAATTTCTTCGGAAGAACTAATTCTTCATCAAAGTAAACATTTCGGTTAGATTTGTATTATATATTCAACCAACTATGAAGTTTTAGAATAAAACAACAAAGATTTATCATAGGGATCAAGGCGAGATTGTCTGCACTCTTTCGTAAGTCTACAAGTCGGGAACAATTTATATTTTTAAACTTGATTAAAACAGAGTATTTAAATTTCGATGTGCTAAAAAGTTCTATCACGTTTATTTTTTTGTTTTCATTTTAAATTAGGAATAATTTCGCGATGAAACCTTTCCAATAGTTAAGCCAACAAATATTCAGGGTCAAAGTCGACGCCACATTTTTCGTTGATTTGCAAAGTGTTGTTGTTTGGTCAAAGGCGCTTATCAACAGGTTGGCTATTTGTGATAACAACTCGGTACTTGCTGTTTGTTTGATAGAAACTCAGTTTCAAGTGCGATAAAATTCACGTCTTTTTTTGAGAGCAAAAAAAAACAATGTAATTTAGCAGCCATTTGGTTATCTTTTTGCTGACTTTTGTTTGTCAATGCCAACGGGACGGGGGGCGAGGTAATTGAGTGCAGATAGCAAGCAAAAACCTTGGCAACGAGCTTGAAAAGGAAAACAGAAGTTTCTAAAGGTTTTACAAAGCCACCCCCAGTTCAATCAGTTTCCAATGTTGATAAGCAAAAAGTTCGATGATATAACAAAACAGGTTGGCAATTTTGATTTGTACCTTTGTGGGTTTTATCAGCCGATGCTAGCTATATGTATAAGTATTTGGCGATAAGATTGCAAACTAAGTGGGCGCCAAGCATAGCTTGAAATGGGCGGTGCGATCATGCGACATGTGCACCTATCAGAGATAAGACCAATCGACCGGCTTATAATTAAAACTATAACAAAATAATTACACCAAATTTCGACATAATGATAATGATATGGCAAAAACTAACGGTCCAACGAAATTGAAACGCCAAACTCTCACTTTTCCGGCACAAACCAAAACAAAATACAAATTACCAAGCACACTTTTTTGTTATTTTTTTTTCGCGATTTTTGCGAAATCTGTCCAAACATACAACAAGCTAAGCGGCAGCAGCAGCCCATAATTAGGGTCAATTGCGGCTAACCGCTGCCGCTGCCAATCGACGACAACGAAAGCTGCCTGATACACTTCATTAGGAGACATGACAATCCGCAAGAGTTTTGCTGACTGACCAGCACTGAGATTACCACATGCCGCCAAATGCAGCATCTTCCGGTTCGGGTCAAACTTCAGCAAGAATTTGTTAAATTATCTAAAGCAACAGTTGTGAAAGTCACTCCATAAACTTAATGAGCTGCTAAATTATATATATTTTTGTAAATTTGAACTCGCATAGTTAAGGCTCCGAGCGTTTGGGGAGAAATTTTCAACACCATCACAAAAATGAATTTTCTATCCATCTTGATGATGGCCTACAAAATGAGTTCGGCACGGTTGGCAAACTAAGTCAAGGCCCCTCAGGCCAAGTTTTATTTTCGAGGGGAAAATCTATTAAAATGTTTTGTGTGCGATATCAAACGCATTCAAATTCAACAAAATGAAGCGACGGGAAAACACTTAAGTGTGGACTAAAGGCAGTGATTTTTTTGTTTTTTTGTTTTTTAATTTATGAGTGTGGTATGCATACATTTTCACAACACGTTCCAAGGCATTTAGTTGTGTGGAAAACCAGAAAATAAAATCTACAACAAAGGTCACTCAGTGGGATGTGCGAGCGAAGAGATTTGAATTTCATTTAATTAAGATACCAACACTGAAAATAAAAAACTAGTCCAAAATTTGGAAATCTGTTAAGAATCTGGACTCGAAGATTGGATGGACAGACTGACCTGAAAGGTCACCAGGCCTAGAAAATTTATCCGAAATTGTTTCTTTTGGGGAGTTTGGCAAACAGCAAAATCAAAAATAGATATTTACGGTGTTCACATCACACAGATAAGCTTCGGAATCGGAACTAAAATTCAAGGATGCATACCTCTTGTAAACTAGAGCTAGTTAGGGTCGAAGTTTCATAGAGATCTTTATTAACTGGTTTGGTTCAAAACACGTTTTTATGGCTCGTTAAAAAGTCGTTTGGGCTCAGTTTAGTGGTTTAGAATACAAATCTACTTAAAATTAATTCAAATAATCATAAGCAGTCCAAAAAAATGTGGGGGTTCCAGTCTTTAAGGCTAAAGGGCATCAAAAACAAGTGGAGACTATCGGTATTCGGGTAATCGAAACCTTATCATATCTTTATGGCCACATCAAACTCAAGATACGATGCTATTAAATAACCAACACATGATAACATTGATATCAAATTATGACAAAATATCCTAATTAAGTGTAGAAACAATAACAAATGTGCCGAACCAAAAAGGTTTTCATTTGCCGTATTTGGTTGTGTTTAGCAGTTTTGAAAGAATGTCGGTTGAGTTCGAGTTTTTGAGCTCCAATTAGCGGTTGAATACTGTTAGGTTGAGAACCCGTTTAAAAACACATAGTTCTCATACAGTACTCCATTTATGACTTGAGTCGGGATCTAATAAGAGCACACAAAGCACAATATGTTTAACAGCTGATCTATTTTTGCTTCATATAGACTTCGTCCCTATCAACTACTATTTGTGTTAGTCGATGTCGCTCTTCAAACTCCAAAATTGGATAGACTCGAGTATCGCAACAAAAGAGGTTTTATTTTTCGAGATGGTATCCGAAATTTTCCAGAAACTTGGGAAAAAGAAGAGAGTAGCGATAGACAACACTTTATAAATGAACTTGTAAAAACTTTCTGAAATCAAAGCGCTAACCTTGAAAAAATTCCGTTAAAAACCCGTTTGTTCAGGTAATACATAAAACATTTTTTTTGGTCTAACGGTTTTTCTGTAGACTTTTCGTAATCAAACGGTTTAGTGAAAGTAAATCTAGCAGTAGCACATATATCCAACATCTATTTGGAATCAAGCAGACCAAACTCTTTAAGTACAGTACATGAATCGTGATAAAAGGATTTTTCTCGGGTGGCCACAAATGTGATAGATTTCGGTATATGTATTTTAGTAATTTTCCAGAGCACTCGGAGTTAACTGTTTACCACGGTTTGATGGAAGAAAACAGATTTAGAGCTAATGCAGTTTAAAAAGAAATCGAAAATCTCAATTCTGACTTTTGCTTTCTATAGTAAGCGTGGCGGCAACCTCATCAACATTTCAATTGATATACATTTTATGATTGCTTTTAAATGCAATTTAAACAACCCAAAATGGTCGTTCTACGTTATGCCGTTAACTGTCAGAAGGCTGAGTACCAAACCACTGAAATTGTCGCCATCGCAGCTCAGATTGCATTTTATGAGGCCAAGGGTCGAGCGCCTACGTAGGCGCGTGCCCAAAAGATACATTCTGTGTTTAGTCTCTCTGCATCCATTAAATGCACATAAATCTTTGTTATGAAATGTTTGCTTCAAGCAGTCTGAAAGGCATTGATGCTGAGCTAAAAAAACGTATCATTACTTACATACAAAAAGTTTAATGAAAAGGAAAGTTGGTCAGAGCATTCATAAAAACAAAAAAATGCCACTTCATGCCATGCCCTCCATAGTAGAACAACAAATTTCTATAAACAAAGCCAAGCAGAAATTATCAAAAGAATTACACAGAAGAAGACAACAAAATGGGACATGGCACACAAAGACACAAAATGAAATTCATGTCTTTGTCGCGCTCATAAATTCTTCTCCGCCTATGCTTGAAGTAGCGGTTGGCTATCTTTTAGATACCCACACAACACCGGCATACAAAGACAGACAAAAACACACACAGGGAGGCCTGAAAATTACCAACTCATTGAGTCGATAGTTGAGATGCTTTTAATGCGTTTGATGTAAATTCAGTTTGGTTGAAGGTGTGCGAGGGTTTATCGAACTTGGCTGCACGTGATTCATTTCGATGAAATGGAAAGCACATTTGAATGGAATGCTGCTGAAAGGCACTGATAACCTTTTTCGGTGTTTGGGTTCTAAATGATTTTTCAAAAATAAAAAATGTCACTTTCTCTCAGTGTGCCTAGAATTCTTGACTGCGCCATTTAGGCAACTTAATTGGCAAAGATTTTACTTTCACATCGAGCCGGCTGCTGCTCACGTGCCAGCAGCCAGGCGCCGCCCGTCGATCGAGAGTTCTAGTCAAACCTTGCCGAAATATATTGGCCAAATACAGTAGGTCATAGCAGTGTTTTTACTAGACGAAGTCTCCTTCTCCGGAGCGGTGATTACTCTTTAATTTGTTTTATCAAAAGCCAGTATTGATGAAAGAATATTTACGAATGAAATACTAATGATTTACTCAAGCAAAGCTCCACTGTTATGTTAAAAATATCAAGCTTCAAAGCTCAGCTTCTAAGCAAAGGCTACTTTATTACTAAGACCCGGTTTGAACCTGAAATCAACGACCTTCAACGATCAACGACCTTCTGCACCCGATCGATAAATTATCGCAAGAATACTTAAAAGACTCGTATTATATTTACCAATAAGCCTGTAATTAGCAATCTATCTGTTTTCGATAGTTTTTTCCGTTTTAGATTCAAGAATCTCCCGTAGACGTCATCACTAAGTTGGGATTTAAACGATGAAGCAAACGTCAAACTTTGTTATGTGTAAAAGTGGGCATATTGCCAGGTTAGAAAAACAGCGAATAAACGATCAAAGTGTAAGATTACTTGAGAGATTACTTAAATTGAAGACTGTTACCTCGGAGGCAGACTTCTTGATGATCTTCCTTCCTAAGTAGAGCAACATGACAAAACCTGGTCAGCAGTTTCACTTGAATATTCGAACGAATTTCATAGTTCTTTGACAAGTTATATGTTTGAAGTAATAATTTACAAAAAAGGCTGTTCGAAATAAAAAAATATATTTAAATCGGGGCAGCAAACAGAACAAATTGTGTTTGGTTTTTTTGGATCGTTTGAGATTTATGGTACAGGATTGGGTTCGAAACTTGTTTCAGCCTGTGCTATACGCAACAGTAGTAATAAAAAAAAATGAAAAAGCAATACATTTAATTAGTAATATTTTTAATCCTATGTGTTCTTAAAATCACTTTCGATCTAAAAGTTCCACAAATCGTAGAAATCGTTTGTAGAACACATGAACATTGCAAAATATAATTTACTGTTCGATAAAATTCCATTTCATACTTTTTGGATAAAAATATTAACAGTAAAACCTCTTTGTCATACATTTAAAAAGCATTGGGGTTGAGAATCTGGAAAAAAACAGAGGTCATTGTGGGGGGGATTTGATAAGAAATGCGAATTTTCTGGAATTTTTTATCACACTTTCCAGCCCATTTAAACAAAACCAACCAGATAACTGATGCAGTTGCAAAGGGCAAAAGGCAAATTTTTTTATGATAATAATTTTTGTTGAACCGATGCGAAAGTTTAGGTTTGAAATTGTTTAGTTTTTCAAGGTTTGGTTCATGGTCAAAAAAGCTAAAATTCCGGATTCAAGACGGTTCGGTTCAAACAGACTTAAAAATCATATTTATTTGTCAAAAAGAAGAAGAAAATAACTAGCAATTAATATTTACTCGAACTTTTCCTATAATTTTCTTTTATGAACCATAAATATAAAAACAAACTTTAAGTTTGGAAGGAAATTGAAAATTTAATTGCGTTCTACATACATTTAGTTGAAGAGAAATTCTATTGTAGCTTCCACCACATCTTTTTCCCTAACATTAAAATCTTTAACAATTTAATTTAGTCTTTTCCATTACTTTTCCAACTCCACTGTAGAAATGTGCCTAGCGTAAATGAACTTTAGACAACAAACCAGAAAGAAAATTGTTTTTATTTTCGACTTCAAGTGCAAGTCCCATAGAAAAACAGCGGCAACAAAACAAACTGGTTGATAAATGCAGCTGGCAAAGAGCACAGGAGGTGCAGAAACAAAACAACAACAGCAACTATTGCGGCGAAACGGTGGGAGCGGGGCACACAAATAAAAACAAATTAGCTTAGGGCAGCAGCATTTACATGAGGAGGGCAAGGGCAGGCGAGGGTGAGCCAAATGTTGTTAATTTCATCAACACCAGACAAATGCGGCGGGGAACCGCAACAGTTCAGTTGGCAACAACAAACACCACCAAGTCCGATTCCCAATCAGGCTGGCAGTCAGGCAGCTGCACTGCTGCAGCAGTTTTGGAAACTGTCAAAATCCAAGTGGATTCCATGGTATAACGAACGAAACATCTGTCGCCCTCAAAATGATGGGGAGGATGAAGCATCTTCATCATCATAATCGACGTGTGCTGGGTTGCAAATGTGTTTGTGTTATTTTTACATTTCCGCTGCTTACAAAAATATTTACATTGAGCGCATTCCGTTTGCACATGAGAGAGAGGAAGGAAGTAGAAGATGGAGAGAGAGAGAGGGAGATAGGTTCCTGTACAGACGGTCCAATAAGGAAATATAGTAATACTAGCTTTATTTACCAGCGGCTTCGCTCGCTTTGCATCAATTTGTTACTAATTTATCATGCTGGTAATATTTTATAATGTTATGATTTCAAAATGTTCATGGAGCTGATCAAATGAATATCAAAACAGTGGCATACATATTTAAAGTCACGTATTCCGTACTTTTTTTGAATGTAGCTCATAAAATACATTGGAAGCTAATCGCTGAGAACTAAACTTTTCTACAATCTTGACCACCAATTTTCTACCAACGAACTGAATTTTTCTGAAGAATAGTAAGCTGTCATTGTTAAATTTTCAAATAGATCTTGAAAATGAGCTTGAGATTGATCGTATGAAATACTAGTAGGTAGGTAGGTAGGTTAGTAGGTTTTCAAAAATTGGACTGCTATCTATTCCGTATTTATTTAAGTGTAGGTTTGAAAACTAGGTTGGAGCTAATCTCTTGGAGCTGATTATTCGCCCATACAACCTTGACCACCCATTACCCACCCAGTTTGGTGAATTTTCCAAAAGAATGGCATACAGTCGTTGTTGAATTTATTTATAAATCTTTACAAATGAGTTTAAACCTGTTCGGACTGACAACTAAAAAGTTTCACACAACATTCTTACGCACATTTTCCGAATAATGAATTAGATTTTTCCAATATTTAAAATATATATTCACAAATTCCATATTTTTGTATGTGTAAATTTGAAAATGAATTTTAATTTAATCAAGAGAAAGTTAAAAATTTCTCGGAAAATGAGCTTGAATCCAATCGAAAGGAAAACAAAAAGTTTTTTTTTTAAATTGAAAAGCTACATTTTGCAGTTTTCCGGCCATTTTCCGACTTTAGGAATAGGTTTTCCAAAATTTGAAAGTTACCTATTTCGAATTTATTTGCGAGTAGTTTTGAAAATGAGTTTGGAGCTAGTCGCTAAGAACTAATGTTTAACCCATACAACCCTGACCACCCAATTTCTATCCAGGGGGGTGAATTTTCCGGAAGCGTGGTATGCCTTTATTGTTGAATTTTCATGTAGATCTTCGAAAATGAGTTTGAAACCGATAAAATGAAAAACAAAAAAGTTGCATACAAGTAGTTGGAGTAGATTTTCCAAAAGTGCAGTCACGGGTTCAGCGTGAAAAACTTATCTAGACTCAATATTTTATATTATCATTTGAGCTCCTGTGCTGAGAGTATTGGAGTTTTTACACATTGTAAAAACACTTTCTTGACACTAAATAATAGAGATTTTAATTGTTTTATAATTCTTAAAATGTTAAAACTAGATAGATTTGGCTACATTATTTTTGCATCTAGTTCTAAGAACCATAAACAATCAAAATAAAATAAAAACACATTTTCATTATTAGGAGAAAGCTTCTTTTTGCGCAAAATAAGGTAATAATTTGAGTTTTTTCTTGTGTAAAAACACTTTCTTGACTTACTTTATATAGATTGGTTAATTCTAGGTTTTTTTTAACAGGCAAAAATAAAAATCATAACTTTCCAGTTTCTGACCAGCCCCCTTCCCCCCGCTATCTTTCCAGTCTCATTGCTGCTTCCGCTGCTTTGCTGTTCATGTAACGAACGCAGCATAAAACAGAGAGACGAGACGCCAGACAACCCACACACACACACAGACACATGTACATACGTACTAGCTGAATACGCGGCGTCGCCCGGGGCCTTTGCATTTTGAGAATAAAGTTCTGTTGAAATTTGGAAAAGTCTTTCCAATTGAAAGGTTGTGGAGCATATCCACTTATAAAGTGGTTCAGCGGGATGGTCCGGAGCGGGGAATATGTCTAGCTTCTTGGCTTTACAAAATTTTGATTTATGGCTCTGAACCACTTTTGAGCCGGTTCGAAACTTATGGCCAAAAATTTAAGTTTAGATAATTATGATACTGAGCCACTTTTAAACATCATTCGAACCGGGGGACAATATTCTGAAGAACGGTTCAGCCTTTAAGGAACAAACATACGTACACACATTCTCTTGTATACCTCTGTATACATATACAAAACGCAAGCATAGAAAATTGTGGCACAACATAGAAATTCAGGCAAAAGCAGAGCAGTTTATTTACTTATTTCTTATTAATATAGAATTTGAATATTTACCAGTTGGTTGTGTAGTTGTTGCTATAATCCAATTATGTACATATGTTTGTATGTATTTGTTTGCTCTCTTTTTCCTCCTGGCACTGCAATTGCAGCTATTTGCACACACACACAAACACTCCCTACAAACACTTGAATTCTTGAGGCTTTTGTCGGCTCAACCAAATAAAATTAGCTATTTGTTTCAAAATACAATTTGAAACCACACATTCGTATATGTGTGTTGTGAATTGTTTTTCTGTCTGTGAGTTGTTTTGCTTTTTGCTTGTGTATTTTGGTTTTTGTTTTTTTTGTTAGACTTTTGGTAGACTTTTGTTGTGTGGATCGATTATGGGTTTGCTCTCCACTTGTGATTTATGTTAAGCCCATGCCAAGGCTTTAGTTTATTAAATAAAACATTTATACATTAGAGCTCGCGTAAAAAATCGTCTATAAATTAACACAAAAATAATCCGTCACAAAGCGCCAAACACGTCCGATTTGGCCGCTGTCTCGATAATTTTTAATCACCGAGTGCCGAGGTGTGACCATGCGACCGCTTGCGGAAAAATACTAAGACCAAAGCATCGATACTCGAGTACCCGCACAGCTGAGGCGTTAAGATCAATTCGGCCAAGTAACAACAATCAACAGATATGCAGGAATGCAATGTTTTATATAACAAAAGGACAGGTTTTATTATTAACAAACGTTGTACAGGTCTCTATCTACTTCTTCTTGATGTACTTTATATACTTGTTGGCATTGAAGCTATCGTCAACCTCCTCCATAATCTTGACTTTCTTGCGTGGTTTACGCGCCTCCAGGCGAGATTTGCGTTCTGCCTCCGTCAAAGTGCTCAAGTCCAGCGGCAACTGGAGGATTTTTTGTAGTTTTAATTAAGGTTCAATAATGCAATCTCAACTCTCACCTTGATGATCTTGCGCGGCTCGTGATAGCGAATGTTAATGGTGGAGCCATCTGGCTGGACAACCACGGTGGGATACAAACGGCAGTAGACCGATCGATGCAGACGAGTGACAGCCGCCGTGGCTGAGGAAATCGAACGCAGCTGTTGCACAGCTTGGGGTAATTGTTTTAAAAGCATTTTTATTGAAAAATCACATCAAATTCGTGAAAATTGATTACGAGCTGAGCGCAAAGCGACTAGTGTGACCGCATTGATAACAGCTAACAATACAGATGTCAATGTTAGCCCAGGGCTGCCTTAGCGAACAGCTGCTGGATTTACAGCTAGAGGTGCAATACTTTTAGCTATAAACGATTGGTGGTGAACAACACGGGCACTAGCCTGTTTTTGGCCATGTGAAGAGGTTTTGGGAATCCCCTGGCAGATTGTTAACTTGGAAATAAACCAAAAGCAGAGAAGAAAATATACAAAATTCTTTTAATACCCTGTTCCCATTGAAAATGAGACAAGGGGGATCATGAAGTTGTGCGAATGTATGTAACAGGGAGAAATAAACATTTCCGTTGTGCGTCGAAACGGACGAGACTGACCGAAAATAACAGTTATGGAAAACTTACAAATTACTGGTAATAATTATTTCCCAGTTTAAAAAGAGGGTGACAACTTCATAATTTTGAATTGCAAGACGATAGAATCAATAAATTTTTTTGTTGGAAATTTTTTGACAAAAACATTTTTTTATAAAAACTATTTTATAACTTTTAGTTTTAAATTATAAAATATCAATTAACTAAATGAAAAAATAATTAAACAATTAATTAAAAATTTTACAAAAAAAAAATGATAAAAAATTGCTGTTAAAAATATGTTATTTTAAGATTATCCAATAATTGTTATTGTTAAAATTAAAGTTAACTGTTAATTCAAGGTATCCTTCGTGCCAAAAGTTGTAAGATACAGGTATGCATATGTAATGTTAACTAGTGAAATAAATTCGATTGTATTTCGAACAACTGAGCAGACTATGATTTTACTTAAATAACAGTTTTAACAGTTTTGACATCATTTTGACAAACTTAAATTTTGCTGTGGCAAAATTAATAGTTCAATGGAAATATCCAAATAATTCTTAAGCAACTTAATAAAACATATTGTAACCTTCGATCTTAAAATATTTTATTTAAATATGTGTGCATGCACTCATGTCGACTAAAAACAAGCTATATTGACAATAGCCATTCCGGGAATGAAGGCAGCTAAATTCTCACCACTGATCTATCGGTCGAGCCCATAACGATAGAATGTGATGCGGTAACAGTTATATCGTGTATCGAGTAGTCGTTGTACTCAGGAGTGCAAGTACTTGGTGAGGGCCTAAAATTATTAAATTGCTAAAGAAAAATAGAGTATGTAGCCAGCTTAAGTGGTATAATTTCACTAAAACTGTGTGCAAACACAACAATTGCGTCTTATAATCTACTGAACTTCAACCATCTGCCACAAAGCAAGAAAATCTAAAAATCTTCAGTTTGCCAAATTACATAATTTTTGCTCGCATAATTTTTGCGGTGTTTTTGCTCTGTAAAATTAACATTAAGAGGCAGTGGCTCCAGCACAGCACCACCAGTCCATTACTTGCCATCGCAGCAGCTTGCCGAGAGATTTACTCTCATTTCAACTCAGAGGCCAAAACCTAACCTCATCATCTGCCTAATTGTTGTTGTTTTTCTTGCAGTTTCTGAACCATGGCCGCCAAACGCATTGCCCAATCCTCGATCAACTGGTCCGCTCTGGCCGAGCGTGTGCCAGCCAACCAGAAGACCAGCTTTGGTGCCTTCAAGACCAAATCGGACATCTATGTGCGCGCCGTCATGGCCAATCCAGAGACGGCACCAAAGATTGATTGGGCTCACTACAAGCGCTTGGTACCCGTTGCTGGTCTGGTCGATAGCTTCCAGAAGCAATACGATGCTTTGACGGTGCCCTATCCCAAGGACACCTTTTCGCACCAGGTGGATGCCGAAATCAAGGAATCGCAGGGCGAGATTGCTGCTTACAAGAAGGCCTCCGAGCAGCGTATTCAGAACTATCAGAAGGAGATTGCCCATCTGAAGTCGCTGTTGCCATACGAGCAGATGACCATGGAGGACTACCGTGATGCATTCCCCGAGAGCGCATTGGATCCCCTCAACAAGCCGACTTTCTGGCCCCACACACCCGAAGAGCAGGTGGGCTACAAGTCCAAGGAGCAACTGGATGCTGAGGCTCAGGGACATCATTAAGCGGGAACAGCAACAAGAGCAGCTTGGTCGATTCGAAATGTTAAAAGTAAATTAAAATAAATAAATTGAAATCATTTCAAATGGATAAATAGCATTATTTGTAGGTCTTTTCTTTTGGGAATTTCATTCAAATTCTCTAAAAATGTTGCCATTCGGCATTGTTTACAGTTTCGTGGTGAATGGCAAGTTTCTTAGTGACGGACTAAAATCTATCGTTTGAGTTTTGAGTGATTTTAATAACTAATTCCAATGAAATAAAAATAGTTAAAAAAACTTTCTTAATTGCAAATGCTAGTACTTTAACTTGTTCACACTTGTTAACAGTTCACACTGTGAATATGTATCGTGAGTCGCGTCCGTGCTTAACATCATCAAATTCGACACGCTCCCACCTCTACTCGTATGACAAAGCGAAACAAAGGCCATCAGCGACCAACAGTAACACAACGAACTCTCTCCCCAGGATCGGCGGCGCTGCGCATGAACTATTTAACAATTTTGCTGTGCAATCGAAAACCGACTATGCTCTCGCGCCGGAGCAAGGAGAAAACGCAGGCACACAAGGAGGGCGTGGTGGGCAAATATGTGAAAAAGGAGACGCCGCCGGAGATTCCGGTGATCAATGTGTGGACCACGGAGCAGCGGGCCAATAAAAAGAAATCGCTGCAGCGCTGTGCCAGTACCTCGCCCAGCTGCGAATTCAAGCCGCGCAGCTCGAGCACCAGCCGGAACACCTATTCCTGCAATGATGCGCAACCGGATTACTACCACGCTCGTCGCGCCCAAAGCCAACTGCCCCTGCAACCGCACACGCACTCACATCTGCCGCCGCACCCGCCGCTGCAGTTTCGGGCCAGCAACCACAGTTGCCAACAGCTGGGTCCAAGCAGCAGCAGCGGCAACTATGTGAATATCGAGCAGATTGAGCGCATGCGGCGACAGCAATCCTCACCATTGCTACAGACGCCCACGCCCACAAGTGGATTTCAACGCAGCTATTCCACCACCCAGAAGCATATGCCGGGAGCCAGCTATGATGCGGATCAGGGTCTATTGAGTGCGTCCTATGCGAATATGTTGCAGTTACCCAGACGTCCACACTCGCCGGCACACTATGCCCTGCCGCCACCGCAGCAGCAGCAGCAGCATTTTGGCTCCACCCTGCGCCAGCCGCGTTACCAGCACAACCGGTAAATAGTTCCAGCTGGTTACGCACTCCTGAATCATTTTTTTTGCTACATTTCTTAAACAAGTTCATTGCGTTGATACTGCCATCACATTGATATGCAAATTCTAATTCAAATTCCCTTAGAAGGATCTACCTGTTGACCTGTCATTTAAAGAATGTGAAGACTCGTTCCTTTATCAGCTTATAAAAGATCAGGAAAAGTATCGGACTTCTTCAGATGCTCGACAAAGGACGAACGTCTAATTTTCAAGCCCAAAGTCGAAATTGCTTCAAAAGCGGCCTTCTCGGTTCTGAACCCAACCGCTAGTTCCAGCCGACTAACTTAACCACAAAGCTAACCATTCCATTCGAAAATGCTAAATCGAACCCAAATCCACAAGGCAAAACGGCTCGGTTCAAAAGTTTTCGGGAATTTGAATCGATATCCAAGATAATTTGCCGGATTAATGTAGCTGCCAACCACTTCAAAACATGTACGTCTCCTGCAATTGTCCGCCGTCATAATATGTCTGCCATCAGTTAACATTCCCTCTTTGAAACAGACCAATTGCTTCTTGTGGGTATCCCATTTCTTTTAAGAAACTCTATTCTAATGAGAATGTTTGCTGTGATCCTTTAACTCATAACAGCTTTAGCCAGGAGCATTGCATATCCGACTATCCAAATGTTCTAGAAATATTCATTTTGAAATGATCCAAAAGTCACATATTCACTTTAGTAACCATTATATTTCAAATGTAGGAGGAAAATATATATTAGATAAGCATTGACCCTTTTTGAAAAAGCTTTTTGGTTTAAAATAGCCATTTCTGACAATATGTTCAATATTTTCAAGATAAGCTAGACCACAAAAATAAGCGGTTCACACACAAACCTGGGGCTTAATACCTTTAAAAACCAGAAATTATGTTTTATATTATGTTTGAACTCACTTCATCAAATAGTTAACTATAGTATGCTTGTATATATATACGAACTTTCAAAGCTTCTGCACTTTAAATAGTCCAAAAATATAACGTTCTGCTCAGATTTAAGAAAATTCCTTAATTTAAGACTTAAGATTGGGTTGAAAAGGATAAGATTTGGCGTACTTAGGATGAACCTTTAACAAAAAGCAGTTTTTAAAATCACTTGGGACTAGCGACAAAGTTAAAAGATCAAAAAATATCTATTCGAACAGATTGAAGAGAAAAAGAAACCATCTGTCTGCAGAATTAAGGACGACCCTTAAACATTTATATTTGCCGCAATCTTCAAATTCCTTTCGCTGCCGATTTTAGGAAAACAACTCGCAAGCTAAAACTAGGGGCGATTAAAAAACAGAATTCACTTTTTGAAACGTTGTCGGACTACTTTACCATTGCAATTTTTAAGAAATTCCTTTTCTTCACTAGATATAAGTTTAAAACGCGTCTTTGTACTTAAGAATGGATTTTAGGCATGAGCTTTGGCTAAATTAAGGACAATCCTTGAACAGATTAACGAAATTGGCCACTAGTCGGACGGTCTTACCTTCTAAAGTCCTGGAAAAATTACTTATCCAAAAGATCCAATCCAAATTAATGAAGCACGCTATATAAAGGTACAGGTTCGTCGGAATTAAGGCTGATCCCAGAACAGAATATGTATTTGGCAATATTTTTAGACTGGTAACCTCAAAAGACCGAAAAAACAACATTATCAACACAAGATTCCTGAAAATATCGTTTTCCCGATTTTTTTTTTACCTTGGGAAAACAAGTAACATTTCGTAGAAAAATGCACATCTTTCAAATATAAATCAATACTATGGTATCTTAGGAATCAAATATAAGCTATGGGTTTGGTTTTTCGTGATCGTTGTTTGTCTAAGTTGGGAACGTTTGCTAGCTTCTTTGGTAAAAAAGTGACAATTGTTTTATAAACTTGTGATATTCTACTCTCATTACTTTAAAGTCGTTGAAACCGATATCTGTTGTAGTCCTACGAGGAGCGGTCGGTCGTAAAATATCCCTAATTAGTAAGAAAAGATCTTGTATTTCAATGATAGCGCTCCTCAAAATCGACCATTAAGAATGTTATATGACTTTAAAGGTATTTCCAGTATTTGAACTGACAGTAATACCAACCATTTCGGGCTTTTCCATATTTTTATTAAACCAAATATTTCTCGTATCTCATGTTTATGCAAGACCTTCAAATCTGATGTGGGGTTCACCTACATCTCTTTATTATTTGTTGTTGTTATATCCTGTTTCCATTAAAAATGGAAAAAGGGGGATCATGCAGCTGTGCGAATGTATGTAACCGGGAAAACGAAACATTTCAGTCTCCATAAAGTGAATATTTTCTTGATCAGCATTAACAGCTGAGTCAATATAGCTATTACCGTTTGTCCGTCCGTTTGTCTGTATGAACGCGTCGTTCTCAGAGACTATAAGATATAGAGCTTAAAATTTTTGCACGAAAGTAGGTGTACAAACAAATTTTATCTGTGTACGGTAACAGATAAAATTTGTTTCAGATTTGCAACGCCCTTACTTGTTTTTATTGCTTTTTAACCGCGACCTCGGTATTTGATCCAGAAGGTTCCGGTTCCAGTTCCAGGATAGTCAAAAGTTCTTTTTCGCCTTCTTAAGATTACTCAAATTCTTCGTTAGCTTCCGTTCCCCGTCAGACAGCTGAACGATGCTAGCATCCCTAGACACCGCCTTATATTCGGTTGTGTCATGGTGCGGTGTCAGTTTTTGAGGTATATTCTTGAGGAGCACACTATCTCCGATTGCTATGGTACCTCGCCCCTTTCTTTTTATCAACAGCTATTTTCACTTTCTGCTGGCATGTCACATCGCGATCATTTTCAAACGAATTTGAATACATCTCCCTCATATTTTGGAGTTGTGTGATATGACATTATACATCAATGTACAATTTTGAATCGCTTCCTTATAAGGAGTCGGTAATACTTCGAGGCCATTCACCCCGCAGTATTTTTCAAGCTCTGCGCTCACAAACTGCCTTTCGTTGATCGTCCTTAGATATTTTGGATATCCTTACCTGTAAAAAGTTTCTTTCATCGCCTCAATTATGATTGCGTCGCCCGGTACGAGGGGTTTATCCAGACTTAAGCTCCTAATTTTTGCAACACATGAACATAATAGCATCGTGAAGAGAATAAAGGGTAATATTGACCATTACACCCTTGAGTCTTCCTGTTGCTCCTTTTGTATATGCCTCCAATTGTAGGTTTCGCATTCTGTGTCTTTCCTTTTCTCTGTGGTAACATTTCCAATGAAGGACTTAGGTCTTTAATTGTATACAGTCTGGAACTGATCAGAAGGCGTTCTATGTGTTTGTTTATGAATTTCTTATCCATCACCTTCTTTTGCTCCGTTTTAGATCTCCACTGCAACAACCACAACAGCAACATCATGCACATCAACAACAGTTGGCTGCCCATTTGGCTGGCAGCTACTCCAGTGACTCGTATCCCATCTACGAGAATCCTTATCGTGTCTCCTCGATGCGTGTGACACCATCCCAACGATCCGAATCGCCCATATACAGCAACACCACCGCTTCGTCAGCCACGCTGGCTGTGCCAGCTGCAGCGCCGCCACTTCATCACCTACATCCACAATTGACTGTATCATCGAGTGGTGCTAACTCTTTGAATGGTAGCGGACGTGGCGGCAGTTCTACCTCTGTGCAATCTCTATATGCTCCACCTCCCACACCGCCGCCCGCTGCTTCAGCCGCCAGCAGTGCCAATGGATCTTTGCAGAAGGTGCCATCCCAACAATCGCTCACGGATGCCGAAGAACTGCCCCTACCCCCTGGCTGGGCCACACAATACACACTGCATGGTCGCAAGTATTATATCGATCACAATGCCCATACCACGCACTGGAATCATCCGCTGGAGCGTGAGGGTCTGCCTGTTGGATGGCGACGTGTCGTGTCCAAGCTGCATGGCACCTACTATGAGAATCAGTATACGGGACAGTGTCAGCGGCAGCATCCTTGCCTTACCTCCTACTATGTGTACAACACCTCGGCGGAGCCACCGAAAGCCATACGGCCGGAGGCTTCGCTTTATGCTCCACCTGCCCACACACACAATGCCCTGGTGCCGGCCAATCCGTATCTGCTGGAGGAGATACCAAAATGGCTGGCTGTATACTCCGAGGCGGACTCCTCCAAGGATCATCTGCTGCAGTTCAACATGTTCAGCCTGCCCGAGCTGGAGGGTTTCGATAGCATGCTGGTGCGTCTGTTCAAGCAAGAGCTCGGCACCATTGTGGGCTTCTATGAGCGTTATCGGTGAGTTTACATCTCGAGTGTCGCTGCAATGTACCTGACCAAGCTCCTCTCTTTTCGTTTTCACAGTCGCGCTTTAATACTCGAGAAGAATCGACGCGCCGGCACTGGCCAGAGCGGCCAGCAATGATAGAGACAACCTTAATACTCGCCACATCCTCGACAAATCATTAATATTTATTGAATATCACGTAATTTATTAAATCCTTCGAATTTCGGTGCCTTAAAAAAAGACTTGACCAGCAAACAGACATCCAATTGCCAGCCTTGAGAACCTAGTGTTAGGTTCAATTGAAGTACCATTGCAATTTTTTTGTGAGTGCGAAATTAAAACCTTATTTACAAACACTTACAGCGAGTTTTCCCTTATCTTTTTTTTTTTTATTTTGCACTTTGGTCACGTCTTTTGCTTGGCTTGGCAAATATTTTTTTTTTGCAAACCAAGCCAAGTTCTCGTTTTCGCCTACATAATTATGCATTGGGTACAAAGCTAAATTGAATTGCTAATTCTTTGGATGCAGACAACAAAAAAATGAGGGGATATCTTTTAGCGGCAGAAAGTGAGAGTGAAATCAAATATAAACGGATAATAAACAGATTAAATTATTCCGGTTGAAAGTTCGGCTGCAAAGGCAACAGAACAATTTCAAAAGTCGAAAAGCAAGTTTAGTTTAGCTGCAAATGGTAAAATTTAAAAAAATTAAGACATATTACACTGTTCTACAGTGAAAAGCATCCCTAACATCTTTAACTCATTAATGTAGACAAACCCATGCTGCATACGAGTTGATATATCAAAAAATATGTCTTAGTTTCCGTTTCCAAGATATTTTACCAAAACCATTTTAAGGACTTTTGACCGTTTTGACATTTTTGTCAGGCCATACAGTGGATTAATTGCTGATTTTCTAAAGTCTCAATATCTGATAAAAATCTTAAGGTATAAGTAAGTAATGCCAATGATGTTTTAATTGACCTTCAAAGCATAATTTGAATTGATTTTTAGTATTTTTGTTACAATAATCCTCCTGTTGGAAGCTATTGATTTTATTGCACCTTTTTTGTAACTATTTTATCATATAGTGAACATTGCCAATAGTTTTGAAAATCAAGATGTGAATTTATGGGGGGAAGACTAGACTTCCAACCCAAGGTTTTATAAACTAAATATTTATTGAACATTACAATAACAACAATTATTGAGAAGTAGAAGTATGGCTGCATTTGAAAAAGTCTACTTGATATAACACTAATCGGTAGTAATTTGTGAAGGGTCATTTTTGAGCAACATTCTTTTTGGCAATATTGTTTTTGTCAGCTCGGCTGTTTTCGTGACTCATGTTACAGTCAAACATGTTCAGTTTGGTCCATAATTTAACCATGAAACGACTTACCAACGAACAACGCTGGCATATTATTGAATTTTATTTTCAAAATTACACTTTTCTTTATCCACATTTTTTTTCGGACAATTGTGTTCAGCGATGAAGCTCATTTTAGGTTGAATGAATACGTGAACCAACAAAATTGCCGTAATTGGTGTGAAGAGCAGCCAGAAGCATTGCAAGAACTGCCAATGCATCAATGCAGTGGACCGTACTGTTTATACCCTTGCAGAGGGTATCTTAACATTGCCCAGATGATTTATCGCATAGAGGGAAGCATTCCTGACCAAATAAAGCACATATATTCTTGATCAGCACGACGAGCTGGGTTGTTTTAACCACGTCCTTATGTCCGTCCGTCTGTTTCTGTGCTATCTCAACCGACTGCTTAAAAGCTCTCTTCACGAAACTTTCCACGGTCTACTAGTACAAATACGCTGCACATTTGTCGGAAACGGTTGGATCGGATTACTATAGCATCTAGTTATCATAAGAACGATCGGTCGAAAAACTAGTTTCTGTGAGATAAACTTTGTTTGCTATGCATTCCCATGATTCCACCAAGTTTAGTGGAAATCGGACATCAATATAGTATAGCTGTCATTGAAAAGAAGAGTCTGAAAAGTAGTCTTAGTAAGAAAAAGATTGTTGTTAGAAAAGGCATTTGTTATTTGTTTGATATGCTTTCTACAAGGTTTGTCAAAATATAATGACGATAGCATATGGCTGCAGTACGAATGATCGGTCGGAAAAGAAGTTCGATAGAGAAAAACTTTTGTTTTTAGTTTTAAATCAAGTTTTTGTTTTAAAATTTTGACACAATAACTCCAACAATTTGAAAGATTTCAATCTCATAGCATTAATATCATCGGCATATGCAAGTAGCATTTTAACTTTCATAAACATGGAACCCGATCTGTTAGTATTTGAACACTGGCAGCAGATTGAAGAAGTAACACGATAAGGTGTACCCTGGGGTTCTTTTTATTTTGACGGAGATTTGTGAGCTTCTCATTCAAAGTCAAATATTCTTTGCTAATATACCAAACGGAGACAGGGCTTCAATATAACTTTGACCATATCGGATTGTCAAAGGATGCTTTATAGTCAACAAAAAACATGAGTTTTCTTCAGTATTTGTCGCAATGGGAATAGCTGGTCTGTGGTGGGTTTACCATGTCCAAAGCCGGACTCTGATAAGGTACAATCAGTTCGCTCATTCTGGTCTTAAGACTTTGACATAGGATGCATGACAGAACCTTATATGCAATGGGTAAGCAAGGCCCCGCAAAAATGTCTTTGAAACGGAAATTATTGACGTAATGCCATGGGTCAATCGCCGGATTTAGATCCCATTGAAAACTTATGGGGGATATTAACCAAACTGTAGCTAAATCATAATCGTCAAATAGAGCTCAACTTGGGTAGGTTACTTAATAGGAATAGTCACAGATTCCCATTAAGCGTTGCTAGTCCTTGATTGAAATAAGTTATTTTTAGTTCATGGACAATGCAAGACTTGAGTGTGAGTTCGAGTCTCAGACGAGACTACAAAAACATTTATGTATCTTTGTTTTTTTTCAGAATTTTTAAATACATCAAAACTACTTAAATGTTTTTTTCAAGACTTGTAAGCGAATGTCCTATGGAATTTCGTGGACAGATAGGAAAGGAATCTTTCTGAGAGCGCAAATTATTCTATAACTTGCTGAAAGTTATTCTGCTTTTGGATTCAATTGCTAAGTTTTATCTTTACGACATATCGGTATAAATTTGATTTTTTCAGAATATAAAAAAGTGGGATCAAATCAATCGGCTCAGCTCAATAATATTCGGGATAACCCTCTTTTCAATCCTGTTTTGGAATGATGTAATCCCGTACGGATTGATTTCTTTTTTGAGTGAAAAACTGATATTTTAATAAACAGTAAAATGTTGTTAAGATCCGCTAAGACATCGGATGGACCATGCAACTCTCCATCTTTGAGTTTTACCGGTTCCAATACCTAATACTAAATTAAATATGGACCTCAACAGAACCGTTGGCCGAAACTAAATTGGTACAACCGAAACTAAATAAAATGCAGAAATTCTTCACAATTCGGTTACTCAATTTTTATAGTTTGATAAAAATTTTTTTGTCATTAAGTGTACAACGAAAAGTCCAACGCGTTGATTATTTGCATTATCATGGCGATGTGTTATTCATTTCAGATGACTCCTTCAACATTCGTTCAGATTTGACTGCCTAATAATATTGAATAAGCGGTTCTTGACGATAAAACTTGTGTATAATAGAAAAAATTATAAAGCTTTGTAAAGTTGGAAAAAAAAGAATCTTATATTCTGTTTAAGCTTCTTCACTGCGCTGCTGTCTGCTTCTAATAACCCTATATCAAAGCAATACTCAATTTACATGTCAATCAGTAAACAAATAGAGGCTAAATGATTTATCAACAGAAATTTAATTTTTTTTTTTAAATTAATTTCAACTTTTATATTTGGCTTTCTTATCAAAGAACTTGATATGAACGTTTATTTTCTTGTTACGCCCAATCAGACAGTTTTAAAGCTTTTGCGGCTCTCTGATAAGCAGCACGCAAGCACATCTAAATAATAATAATACAATTTATTGTTTTAGGAAACGCCAGTCAAACAATTCTTAAGTATCTACTCTTCTCAGAAACAATATTGAATATTTGAATAAAATTTATGTTAGTCGAATGCGAAAGCACTAGATTTTTATGCCGTTATGGCATTTAGAGTCAAATTTGATACAGATATCTTTCAAAACTGAGTTTTGAGATGAAAGAGAATCTGCACACTTTTTCTTAAGTTGGTTATGTGTTGTATTGGCGAATTTAGGAAGAATTGAGTAGTAGGAATTGGGGAAAATAAAGGGTTGAATGAAAAAGTCAAATGAATTTAGACAAAAGCGGCGCAGGTTCAAATTCAATGACAAATCATAAAATTGCTTTCATCACTAGTATTTCTTGTATTTATAAAATTTAATCTGTTTTCTTCCTGAAAATGCAAAGAAAGAAAAAATTTTTTAAGATGTAATCAAATGAGACACGTAAAACCAACATTCAAATGTGATGGGTCTTATAAATTCGGGAAGGAACTCAATAAGGGGACTATGTGTTGTGTGAATAAGATTTTTATAAACTGTTCCAATTTCCCACTATCTATATAGCTGCAATGTGTCAGATAAGCTTGGAAGCTTGTAAGTTTTTACGTTTTCTCATCTTTTAGATAGCTAATTTTGTAATTTAGTTATTCGATAGTTTATGTGACAGATAGCTCCACGTGGAAGATGTGGAATCGGCCCTAAATCGCAAAATAAATACACAAATTTAGGTAATCTGCAAGAAAAAACTTCCCGAAGGAATCCAATCAATGTCTAAAATCTGGGTCTTCGAGGAATAACTTACACAATACTCATTCTAGGTGTGTCACCACTTACTTTTACGATATGCCACCTACGAATTATTCAAGAAACTTTTCCGCCCACACACTCTGAACTTCAAATTCAAGTCTTGTAATTCCCAAATAACTAACATAGATGCTGGAATATAATATTATCCTTTTATATCAAATCAACTTTTGGGTGAAGACTAGGTTATAGAACTATCGTAGAACTTTATCATGCATGGACTCGTAGAAGTAAATGGTGTATCGCATACTTTGACCCACCAAGGATGAGAATTTTTCAAGTTGTTTCACATTGAGACCTATTGGAAATCTTTTGGGAAGCTGAATCACTCAGCGCTCTCTGAATATCTCATGCTTATCGGCGAATGGCTGGATGAAAAAGTTTTTTTTTGGAAATTGGAATGATTTACGGATTCTGAAAATCAAATGAATCATTGGAAATGATATCACAAGGCAACCAAATTTGTGGTTTGTGGTGATTCTAGTTAGTTTTCGTATGCCAAATTTAAATTTTTATTTGACTGTCTTTGATATAAGCGTAAAGTATTACTTTTCGACGTCAACATAAACTATCTCAAGCAACTTTGCGATTTTTATAAGCGAAAATATACCATTTTGAATACAAGTGCTCAAAACTAGTAAGCTGTGAGCTGCCCAAAAATATGCTATTCGTAATCAGAATAGTTGGCTAGTTATTTGTATGGAATTCTTAAGATAATGTTCAACCACATCCATTGCATATGTATTCATAATGGTATATCATCGCTTGAAAAATTTTTTAGAAACATTTAGGTTATTTTAAGACTGGTACTATAGTATGGGACAAAAGAAACGAAAAGTTTTTCGGTAAAACGAGCTTAAAAAATGAATTTTAAGCAACTTTCAGCTAAAACACCAAAAAATAGACGTGAATCTCTCGAAAACTACTCAGAATCAGCACCAACCCTTCCATATGCTGCAACTGGTTGCCTATATTTTGTGGACGTGTTATCACTTCCCACACACTTACCACAAATTTTTAATGAGTAATCAAAATCGGTCAAATGTAGTTTTAACTAAATCCTTTACTAAGCAAAAAGGATGGATTTTTATGAGAGTATGCAATTTTCACTGTCGACTTTCAAGTTGTTGGTTTAATTCCTTGATATATCTGTGGTATCCAAGGGTCGGCCAGAGTATGGTGTGTTCTTAGCCATATTTTTTTTTGCCCGAAATTCTTGCCTTGTTTTCGAAACAAAGAAGAAAAGGATATGTTAACTTATCGTTTGATTTGTTGTTTTAGTGTCTGCACTTATGCTGCCTTGGAATTCTCTCCTACAACCAAAAATAACAGAACAAATAAGTAAAGTACGAATGCTCTAAACAAAATCTGTTCGTTCTGGAATTTTCCAAAATTTCGTTCTTACAATCGTGCTAACTTCGTTCTTTAAGTAAAGAAACTAACAGAGAAAAGTTGGCACATTTGAGAGAATTGTGTTGAACACGCTCTCTCAACTATCAAGCGGCATCGACTTTTGCAGTTATGTTATATTGCAATTCCCAAGCAGTTATGGCATTGCTGGCATGGACAGACTCTTTTGTGGTGTTGTCCGTTCCTCGAGTTTGACAATGAATTATATTTTTTTGCATCTTTAGAGATCTCGATTCAGTAGTGACACAAGAACGAATGTTCTTGACAATGCACTATGGTCTTGGTTGAAAAAAGAGCTGTATTGGCTATGAGCACGTTTAGCACTTGATTTAAAAATTGTTCTTCGTGATTTAAGAATGTTTTGTGCTAAGTTCAAGCATTGAAGCTCTTACCCACATAAGGAACTTCGGTCTTGGTTCAAGATGTGTTATTCTTGTCAAACTTTTGACACTAAACATTCTTGATACAAGTAAGAAATTCTCTATTTCTCTAAGTGTAGTTATAGTACTCCAGACATCAGAAGTTAGCCGATGATTTTGAAAAGTACAAAAAGATTGGACAAAAAATACCTGAGTTATATAAGGAACAAAAAAATAGAGGAGAGTTAACTTCGGCTCTACCGAAGTTTGTATAACCTTGCAGCAAGTTTTTCTAACTAATTTGAAAGGCATTTGTACTGAAATCAACCCCGTTAATCCCACTTAGACTACTTTTCTGACTACATTTTTATGGCAGCTATCTATATAGATGCCCGAAATCAACCAAACTTAGTAAAACTAAGAAAAACAAAGTTTGGAGCCGTTTTCTTTCAAAACAAAAAGTATTTCTCATTAAAACTAGTTTTCTTTTAGTTTTTTGATCATTCCTATGGCAAGTATATATGCTATAGTCATCCGATTTTGACAAAACTTTGATGTTTTAAAAAATATATGGCAATTTTAAAGAGGTTCACATTCAAAACA